>NW_010578250.1:324369-345222 GCF_000705375.1 Tinamus guttatus
TGGGGGCCCGTGCGCGGGCAGAGCTGTGAGCACTGCGCGGCCTCCTCCGTCCATGAGGAGCACGAGGAGGCAGCGGCCTGGCCGCTGCACCGGGCAGAGCTGTGAGCACTGCGCGGCCTCCACCGTCCATGAGGAGCACGAGGAGGCAGCGGCCTGGCCGCTGCACCGGGAGCTGCGGGCTCCTTCCCCTGGCTCTTTGGGAGCAGGGCTGAGAGCCCGGCCCGGTGTCACAGAGCCCAGGTGGCCCCCAGGCCGCTGAGGGGCCCCCAGCGACTGCACGTGGCCTCTCTCCTCCACGGGCCCAGTGCAGACAGGCTAGACCCTCAGACACCAGGGATTTTAAAGCAAGAGCTAGAAAAGGTCAACTATTATGAGAGGGATTTTCCTCAAATAGAGCTTTCTAGGGCTTTTCAATATCAGATTTCAAAGCGTTCAGAGGGTCTTCATTTCCACTATCCTTTAGGGAAACTTCTCCACAAACTATTAAATTTCTCCATTAGGACAATGTATCAAATGGCAAATTCGTTCCTTTTCTAAAACTTGACTTTATTAAAAAAAGTCAGGCACTAATAATGCAGAAACCTTTAGCTATGTTTCAGTACTACACAAACTCTGAAGAGCAAGAACAGGAAAAATGGTTTCCCTGTCACCACCTTACTCTAACCAATTCCTGCACTTTATTGACAACGGGAATTAATGAAGTCAGTATCAATCTAGTTCCTAATTTAACTTCCAAGGACTGGCACAGGACTTGATTTTCAAACACCACAGCAAATTTGTTTAGAAATCATTATTTCAACAGTTTTATTTTTAGAGCACAGCAACAGAGTTAATAAATACTTATTACAGTATTTAAATTCGGCCGATTTAATTTGATATTGTTTCCTAATTCAACCAATTACGTCTAGCTGTAACTCCTTGAATCTTGACTAAATAATTCATGATTATCTCTGCTGGTGAATATACCCTTCCTATAAATTTGGACAATTAGACTGTACCCACTTAGTCACTGTCAAGCCCCGCAGAGAAGCACAGGGAACAGCGCATGCTGGGAACCATACTTCCAGTATTAAAGACAAGGGCAGCTGCAAAATGTTCCAATTTATGCAAATTAAAACATTTTTATGGAAAACAAATAAGCTCAATTAATTTTACAGAATGGTCCTTGACAGATTATCTCCATAACTCCACGTTAGCAGCCGTGTGATCACACGCACCTTGTTGTTGCACAGCGCTGTATGCAGCAGGAAGAGCTGCAGATAGGCTCTGAGATTGGCTGCCCTTGTGCTGATAAACTCCAGCAGGATAAAATGCGCGCGTGGGGAAGAACCGGGGCCCGGGGATCCATTTGTCATCTGGCTTCCTTGACTCTTTCTGTAGCAGGTCAGGCCATGGATATATATATGTGTGTGTATATATATATACACATATATATATACATATATGTGTGTGTATATATATATATTTATATATTTATGTTTATATATCATATATTCCATATATGATATATAAAAAAACTCTCTATATATGTGTAAATATATGGAAAGCATTGTAAATTGTAAATAAGGTTACTTCATGCTGGGGAAGAAGGGTGAGGAAGGCAGGGCCACATGCTGGCCTGCGTGTCTCTGCCCGCTTCCCCAGTGGCGTCTGTTGCGGGATGCTCTAGCTGATTTGGTTTTCCTTGCTTCCATCTGCTCAGGAGCCACGCGGGGCTGGCTGCTGCTGCAGAAAGCAGCTGCAGGGAAGCAGAAGACTCGCTGCCATCAGGGTAAGTGTAAGTGAAAACAAGAACTGTGGTGAGGTGCAGGACAAGCTGTAGAGAGCTCGCATGCGCTGCGCTCCTATTCTGATTCAGCATCTGTTCTTGCCTCCTTTGATTTAATTCTAAGAGTTTTCTGGACACATTCATTTCCATGGAAACCTTTGAACGCAAGTTCCCTTCTCTCTTTTTGTTTTCGGATTACGTTTGGAGAGCCATAGCCACAGCCCAGCTACACTGGGATATCCTTTGTTCCCCTTTCCACACATCCTGCGGAATCCAGGCAACATTTTGGATTGGGAGCTTACTTGTGAATCAGACCATATTTAGCAGTTTTTCTACCTTGGTTTACCTTGGGCAGGCACTTAATTTTCATGGCACAATGGGGATTGGGTATGGAAGTTTTAATTGTAGGTGAGCTAATGAAAAATGCATCGCTCCATTCCTACAAGTGAAATGATTTTCATCGATTGTCCCTAATAAAAAAACAACTAGCTCAAACCCTAACCTCTGAGGATTGCTTTTTGCTCAGTGGTATTTTTAAATCCTGATTCTTAGGAATTAGTGTGGCAGGAGAACCACGCAGAAATGATTTTTAAATCTGATTCTCCTTCCAATATGGTTAAGTTATGACCATCAAAACCAGATAACCTATAATGAAACTGTTCACTTACAAGTACACCCCCTCCAGCAGCATAAATCGAAGTGACAGGTGTAAGTGCAAAGCTAGACGTGTCTCTTTGGCATTGCTTTTACCTGATTATCCAGGGAATTACGAAGTTTTTTGTTTAGACTCATGTTAACCTCTGTAGCACATTATCATTGATATTATTAAAAAAACAAACTCCAAACCCCGCAACTTACCTCATCATAGTATTTGTTAGTATACTGGTAGAGTTGGTGTAGAGCCACAAGCGTGTTTAGAGAATCAGTATGTGCCTGTTAAACAACACAAGTGAGGGGCAAACATGTCAAAATATGATTGTAAACAGCTAAAAGTTATGCACATGCATGACTGCTGGATATAACAGACAACCCTATTTTCATAGTCAAGATCCTGCATCCTGTACCTTATTGCTATGTTGACAGTTTGGGCAGAAAAAAGGGCGAGAAAACTTTGGTGATTTTTAAATCACAATTTTCCCACTGCTGTTTTTTCCAGGCTATCCACAGCTCTGACACTGGGGGTGGCAAACAGGCAAATATTTTGAACTCAGAATGTCAAACCACAGCTCGCAGCTCTAACATCTGTTACAAATATGGCTACATACAACTTAAGCATTTAGTTAGCACAATCTGCAAATTGTTGAGCTATTAAATGTCGGTCCTGTCACTGTCATGTCTGTTTGAAATCCCCTTTTTTTCCAGCTCATTTTAAATGCTTGAAACTGTTCACATCTCACTATAGCAAAGGTGTAATTCATCAAGTCTGCAAGCACATGTACATTCGGAAAAATCCATCTGGATCACAAAAATGGAAAAGGGAGAGAGAAAAGAGGCTTTAAATGAAGCAGGAAATAACTCCAGCACTACCTCTTCCTCCTTTCCTCCATGACATTTGACATCTTAGTGAATGTGCTCTACCTGTCTAAATATCTGTTTTCATTCAAATGTACAGGATTCAAGGTTCCATCCATGCCTTTAAGTCTTTTAAATTAGTAGAGAAAATTAAAAATTAAAAAATATTGCTTTTGGCATAAATGATTTCCCAAGGCATAAAGCAGCAGAGAAATATCCACGTTTCTTTGTTCTGTGAGAGTCACTTCTAGACCTGGCAAAATCTGGAATTTTCTATTAATCCTTACATATTTATTTTATCACAATTTGTAATGTAAATAGAAAGGACCAGTAAATTCTGCTGATTTTAAAACACAGTTTTAAATTCATTTCTAATCACTAAACATCTTAATTTTATATACATCTCTTTTTTTGAGATAAATAACATGAACTGGAAAATGAAATGTCACCGCAGATGAGTTGTGTAGTGAATGACTGAAAATAGAAATGTTCTCATGAGGAAGTTGATCCACAAAATGTTAGGTCCTATGGGCATTGAAATAAATAAGCTACAGAAATTCCCCAAACATCTTCATAACTGTAGAAGTCTCAAGCTAAACTGCACAAGAAAAGCATCCAGGATATACAGTAGCTCTTTGCTGAGGCTAAACCTAATCTGTTAAGGCTGGAGAGGGCTTCTCCTGGCTCCCTAAGCTCAAGTGCATGGGCTCCTGCAGGGCTGAGGCAGGTTTTGTGGCACTTCTGCTCCTCCTGCCTCAAACCAGAGTCCCTGGGGGAAGCCAATGCTGCTCCCTCTCCCTATAGCCACTAGGATGGACAATCCACAGTAGCCTGGTGTAAGAAGAGAGAAGAAAAACCACTGCTTTAGGGAGCATTTTAGGGAGGTGAGCTACTCATGCACGGTGCACGGTTCCACCACCGACCTGCAGTGCACGTGTGCAGTGCAAAGAGTCGTACTGCCCTTGCTCTGCAGTGCACTTAACACGTATGCCTCCCCCTTCATCTCTGCAATCTGATTTTTGCTGTAATACCACTCTGTGAACTCAGTTTTTACTTATTATCAATATGATCAATGATAAAAATCCTCTATAAACTGCCAAGAGAAAACACCATTCAACAGTGTTACAATCTTTCTACGATAGACATGAAAACTGCCACTTTTTTCTAGCTTCAAGATCATTCAAATAGATTTGTGGCAGTAACTGCTCTTGGTTCCATTCAATAATCAGCATTTCAAAGGGCTAAAAATCGCTACACTAAGCAAGAGTATTTCAGAGATATAAGAAATTATTCATTTTATTAGCACATACAATAAACTCACTCATAGAGAAGACAGTGAAAATGAGAGCTAGGCTCCAATTTCAGGAGAAGAAAAGTTAATATATGCTTACCCTAGAAATCTCTGCTAAGTGGGTGTTCATATCCTGGTCGCTCACTGGCACCATCTGACGAATACCTTTGTAATAACTGCAGTAAACACAAACAAACATGCAATTAGGTGAAACACACTGTGGTTTTCTGGTAGTTCTGTATTTTGTGTTTGCAGT
Organism: Tinamus guttatus; assembly: GCF_000705375.1. The sequence goes on from NW_010578250.1 coordinate 329,197, forward strand.
TATTTAAAACATGCTTCTTAACAAGCACGGAGCTTGTTCTACTGCAACTGATCCATTTAGTAACCCCACCTCCCATCAGTCATTTGTATTTATACACTAGCAGCAGAAGCAAATTGCCCTTTATATACAGTGCCATGCCACTGAAAGGGATGTATTTCTAATTCTGGTTGATCCTTATTCGAGGTCTTCAAGCTTTTGAGGTCATTGACCAGCAAGGTGCTTCTTCTGCAGCAGACCTGTCGCAATACCATGCAGTCCTCAACTAGCAAATGGCCAAAGAGGCTTTGGAAGGGCTGTGTTTGTGCAGATGTTTTGGGGACTTAGTGCCTACTCAGTTGTGGAAATGCAGTGCTGATTAACAGATTATGTAAGTAAGGAAAAGAAATGGTGCAAACAGCACTGAAGCACTGAGATGTGTCTATCTGCACACACATGAACACGTGTTTCACTTCAGCGCTGCCAGCAGGACCCTGCTCTTCTGTCTCCTCCCAGCCTCTCATATGAAGAAGGAAACGTTTTAACATCCAAGTGTGAAATCTTTAACACTTGAAAGTTGACTTAGACTCCCTCAGCATTCACTTTTTCAGTTACTAAACAAATTCACAAAGACTTAAAATCTTGACAACTGTGAATAAATATAAAGAAAGTGTTTTTACACTTACTCTTCCACCATTTTCTTATAGTTAGAGATTTCTTTTGCGTAAAGTAATTTATTACTTGGAGAATCCTGAAAAAAATATGAAGAGAGAAACATACTTGATTTGTGAGCATTTCTAGAAGGTAACAGAAAGTCAAGCATGTAAGATCACCCCTTTATAACATATGCACTTGAACTTTTCAGGTATTAACATTATGTTCCTTGGTATGTGGGTAGGATTATTTGTCTTAGAGGGAAGAGGTTGGCATAGGACATTATTATTGGATTTTACAAAGATATCAATGCAAGATGATTCGAAATTATGGTGGACATGAAAAGATCACTTCTGAAATCTGCTTTTTATAACGGCAGTTGCTATTTTTTCCTTTTTACGAATACCATTTGGCAGGCAACACAGTAACAATGACATGTTCACCAACCTATTAAGTAGTGAAATGCTAACTTCATTATAAAATTAAAAAGAAACTATCACTGCTTTATCTCCTCCGAGAATGGGTATTGTCTACAGTGATGCCCTTTGTCTTGTCAGGCATGAACGCAGTCAGGATGTAGAATGCAAATCACTTACTCTGCTTAATTTGTGCTCTGTTCTTGTGCAAGCATCCATGAAAGTCTGTGCGATGACTGACAAGGAGGCATCCACTACTTCGTGAACATGAACATCAAAGATGAAATGGGGATTTTTCAGTATGTTTACCCAGAATCTAAGAGGCAAGCTGCAAAGCAAGAAAAAGATAAATAATCCATTTTACACTACAAATGTTCGACAACAACAACAAAAAAATCAAACGAAATTAAATATGGGTTTTGCATTTTGATCTCACTGTGGTGAATTTTAATTTTATATTTCAACAATTACACACGCAGTCTGATGTTTAGTTTACATGACTGGAAACAATGCCTTTACATCTCTCACTGTTGCATGAAAATGAGAAAAATTCATCTGAGAAGAACTTTGAGTGCTCCAAACAGAAAAAAAAAGATGTGTGGTTAGAGAAACACTCTGACTAACATTTTATTAGATTTTGTGCTTTGACAGATAAATCTAATCCCATTTGCATCTTGCTCTTCTAGAGGATCTTATTATGAAAGGGTAGCACAGAAGGGAATCCTCAGTTGCAGGGACACCAAGAAAAGACAGAGAGTAATGAAAAAATAACAAGAGAAATCTGCCAAGAAATACTCATTGGAAGCTGGTTTCATTTTTGCAGCTTCTAGACTTATCAGGAACCCTTTTGATCAACAGAAACATATTATATTGATCAAAATTATACTGAGAATTATAAATGGCATTTATGTGTCCCTGTGGCTAGAATGTTCCCCTGGAGCAGGGATTAAACATTATTTTTTTCTGCAAAACAAATATTTTTCTGTTCATACTGCACCTATTTGTTTTCCAGATGTGGATGGTGTCTTCATCCTTGATGTCATGTTTTTCTGCTTGCTCATCAAGAAAGTCAAAGAAGTACTTCACAGCTGGAGGCACCACATGATTCGAGTTGAGCACGCTATGAAAAAAGTTATCTACAAACTGCTGAAGTGTCCCCTGAAAGTGAATTAAAAACAATTTATTACATTTGCTGATTTCAGTGCCATCTTAAGATTTTTTTTTCCCCATTTACATCCCCATCAGCCTCTATCCAGGTGCAGTCACTGGAGGCCTTTGTTCTGCAAACTAAGGGCACACGGTGATAAAAACAAGTAACTTCTCAATGCAGAGACCTTGCCAAGAGCCAAACAGTGAAGACCTTCCAGAGAACAGTTTTATGCTCGAATGTGAAAGGTTGCGACTGACTTCACTGCTATATGGTTAACACACAAAGGTGTGCTTTGTGTTTGACAGATAGAAGAAGCAAAAACTGGCTGCAAGTGACAATATGTACACAGTTGAAGGCCGTTGTACACATGAAATAACTGTGGGCAATGTTCAGCTTATCTTGAGGCTTCCACTTCCAGTTTGTCTGACGCCAGGGCATCATGTCCTATTACAGCAATTTTTTGAAACGAAGTGAGAGGGATAAGTAACACTGAACATTTCATTTTTTTCTTTAGAGGCAAGAGATTGTGTCTCATCAGACACCTAATGGCCTCCATACACAACCTTTCTTTCACAACCACTTTCACACTTGGTCAAATGGCCTCAGCTGGAGCTGAACCACCCTCATCTTCTCCAGTAAGAGTGACTGGGTCCTGCCTTTTGGGTCAGTAAACACTTTATTCTGAAAAACGTCAAATCATTCTTTCTGCAAGCAAGACTAGTTAGCAAAATTATTTTGACTGTAATACATTTTGCTGTAAAAGCCTAAAAATATTCTAAAAGGACTGTTAACACGTGAAAGTATTTTTACTATTTTTTTCTAGATTACACTGCAGCATCATCCACAAAGAAAATCAGGGAAACATAAAGCTCTGCAGCAGCATATAAAGGATTTGTCCTCCCCAGGAAGGTTCTTGGGTCGTGTGAGGGCGGTGAAGCAGTAGACACCTAAGCCCTACCTTCACAGACAGAAGTCTTGTCAGGTAGATCTCGGTAATGGCTTTGGTTCTCTCCTTCTCCTTCACGCTGCCCCGCTTCGATTTGCCTTCATCGAGCTCATCCACGGGCCGCACCAGGTGCCAGACCTTGTTCTCGTCTTCCAGAAGCGCGTGTCCTAGGAACAGCCGTTGCAGTAGTTACCAAAAACTTCCCGCCAAAACAGCAATGCAAAAATAATAATGTGCAGAGTACACACAATATCCATCTTCTCTTCCCTCAGCCAAAAGGAGCTAGGTGACTCCAGCAATATCCATCTTCTCTCAGCCAAAAGGAGCTAGGTGACTCCAATCTCATCTAACTTACACAGCTCGAGTACTAAATTGTCTATGGGGTGTCAGCTGAAGAGGCAGCTGAAGCAACACACAACTTTCTCCAGCCAGCAGCAAAGCCAGAGGGAAGATGGACAAGGAAACTCCTGTTAGGTTACGCAAGCCCTGGCGCGTATTTTGGAGGTGCCCACGCGGAAATGCTCTGTGATGTCCTGTAAGTTCCCAGAGATCAGATGAAGTTAGAGAAACTTGGCTAGTTGTCACCCCATAGCCAACATGGACCGAGTGTTTGTAGCTCACTGCAGGTGCAATGTAAGACATGGTCACACAGGCTCGGGTGAATTTGGCAGAAATGATCTAAGAATTTACAGTGTCAACCTTTTTTTCTCAGGATCATCACCCAAACTTACATTTTTTACCCTAAATGCTAAGTTCCAAGTATCGCATCTCAGTTCAAACCTGCCTTTATCAGCACAGGACTATACACTTAGTTTGATAATAGGTGAATGCTCAGAAAAGATCTTCGAGTATCTGTTGTTTCAAAAAATTCAAAAATATATGATTTTTATAACTTACTATTAACCTTGAAAAAAAGACTGGGTCACAAACTCAGTTAATGAACTATTACAGCCCCAAAATTTCAAAGATTCTTGCAATTCCAAACTGGTGTTTTCCACTACAGCTGTGACTACATTATACACATGTAGTTATATTAAAGCATAGAACCTAACTGTAATGTAAAATTACTGCAAGGTAATTTTTTGTAATGAAGCTGAATTGTGATTTTTTTCTGGGAAAAAAAACTTTCAAATTAAAAAATGTTAATTTTAAATGCTTCACCTTCAAATGATTCAACAACTTCCCCTGGAATAGCACCACTGATTTTAGGGATTATGCTAAGTAGGTATATTAATACCACCTTAAGGATTTAAAGAAAGAACAAGCAAAACCAAGAGATCTGAAACTACGTTCCTCAAAAGGTACACTAAATTTACCAGATAGCATATGTGCTCAATATTTCATTGTAGGAGAAAACAACATTTTTATGTAATCTGGAGAAGCCGACACGTCTGCTTGAATCCATTTCATACATTCTCAGGAAAAGCATTAGCTGTGCAGCCTTCTGGTGCCTTTACCACTTTCTGACTCCCCCCAGATTTGCCACACTTAATCATGTTGTCATTTAACAGTCCTTAGTTTGACTTGGAAGCTCAATGCCACTGAAGCAAGGTAGAAATAAAAGTTATCATTTTATTCTGAAGCAGCTATGATTTCCCAATCAATACCATTCATAACAATCATTCTCCGGCATGCAAAAAAACTACTGGCGGGCCTGAATTTTTGAATTTCTTCTGCAATGCCTGTCATTTACTTTTGTAAACAAATAGACGATTACAAGGGAATTCAATTACAGTGGAAACTATTTTTCAGCCTTGTGCAAGCTGTTTGGTTCTCTTCTGCTTCCTCCTCCAATTCAAAGGAATTTATCCTCTCTGTGCCCTCCCGGAGGTAAGACCAAATTTAACTTTTCAGTAAAGAGAAGGAGCCAAGTGGATTCCATGCAGATTGTTTGTCCTCACACACATCTTAATTTGGCCCACGTTCAATTAGCAGGAACAGAATTGGCTACTAGTGCAATAGTATTTATTTCACAGAAAAATAGGGCTTAAAAGAAAAAAGCTCAAACAGATGAACTTTTGTAATACAAAGATCCTATTTCACTGCTCGAAATAGCTTCAAGAAAGAGGAAGAGAAAATCAGAATACGGGGCAACACAGCACATTATCACTATGGTTGCTAAGAGGAGATAATATTGCTGTGAGATAACATTTTCCCCAGTGGAAAATGATGAAGTGAAGAAGAGAAAAAGCGAATCCCAATATTTTGGCAGTCACATTATACATCAAGCTGTAAGCAAGGAGAAGGCTGCACTCCCTGGGTCAAACAACTTTCCTCCTAGCCCTCAGCTTCTTGGCCCTTTGAGAATTTTGTGGTTGATCTAAAATAACACTGGAGCTGTGTTAACCACAGCTGTGCTGACTATTTAGCATGGCAGAATCCAAATATAAACATGGTGGAAGAAAGTGAGATGGTGAGAGGTGGTTTCTGCCCTACAGAAAATTAGTTTCCTTCCCAGTTCCTGCTCCCTGCTGAATACACTTGTCTGTGTAAGTGAAGGTGGGACTGTCCTGCACAGAACTGCGGATCAGGATTTCTGATCTGCAGCCTTCTGGCTACTCTAAACCGTAACAACAACGATAGTTATTTACAACAACAACAATAATAACGAAAAAAGTTATCAGCAGAGAGTTGTTTTCGCTTACAGTTCTGTATAGAAATACTAGTATAAAATGGTTGAAACCACTCTCCATTTTGATACTAATCAGTAATTTCATTTTTTATCTCCAGAGGCAAAAGATTCTGCATTTAATTTGTCACAACCTCCAGCCTATAGTGTCTTCCTGTTAGAAGCAGTGATACAAAACCAGAATGGAAGCAATGCCTGGTTTTAGAGCAACATCTCTGAACATGATTCTACATTTTCGTTCTGTGCAAAGCCTAGTACTTTGGCCAACAGTCAATGGCTTCAGCTGACAATTCTCAATGCAAAAGGTGCAAGTTAACGAGAGACTCTGGATAAAAGGAAAACCACTTTGTTGCAAGTCTTATTCAAAAAGCAGGGATAGGATATTCTATTTATTCCAACCCTGTGAATCCCTGACTGTCATCTAAATGCGTATGTGTGGGAGGCAAAGTCTCTGATCTTTCCCTCTCCTTTTTGCACAGCGTAGCATCTCACAAATCACTGTCACTGTGGGCTGCTGCTTTGCCCCAGCTTTGTAACATTTTATAGCTTTCCAAAAGAACAAGCTGGCACCAGATAGCTCTGAGGACCCCTAGGCACTAATGAAAATGTGCTAGCATGGCATGAAATACCGTCTTCCCAAATTTGTACATTGTCACAGTTCAAGAGGAGGGTAAGGAGAAAAAATGAGGTGGCAGTCATCTTCTCCTTATGCTTTGGGATCTGAACTACTTCTATGGTTTTATTTTTTTTTATCTCATGTATCAGGGTAGTCAGGAGCACTTGTGAGCCCTGAGGTCTATTTTTCCTTTACAATTTAGTATGTCATATGTATGACTAGAGAGTTCATCCTGGAGTGCAGACCAGGTAGATTAAGTAGGTTCTTCACAACGAACTGACATCAAAGATAGAATCATAGAGGATTAAAAAAAAAAACCCAAACTTCACATGGTCTAGTTGTCTACAGGGAGCAAAGCAGGGAAGACTGGACAATTGGGAAGCCAGAAATGGACACTTAATATCTACCTGTATTAATAGAAAACAAGTGAAGAACAACAACAGGCTCCATGTGTCAACCTGCTGCAGCTCTTGGGAGGGAGATGATCACAGTCACCTCAGCAATCAGTGCAAATAAATCCAGCAGGGGCTAGAAATCAGCTTTGCCCTGCTGCCCTTCACTGCCCTCTGTATTAAACAGAGTGGCTTCTTAAGTTAAATTGCTGGGTTGGCAACTGCCCTGACAGAGGAGGAGCCACCACCTTCCTTACTATGGTAGATGGTTCCGGCAAAGAGGTGAGAGGAGAGCTGCAGAGCTGCAGCTGTGACCACTAGAAAAACCTCCAAAGATCATGGAAAAAAAATCTCAACAAAAACCACCCAGGAGCAGAGGGTGAGAAGTGAACTGCAAGTAATGCTGCCTGGACTGATTTCCTGGCCAACTCCCAACATTACTGAAGTAGAAGTCTGCACATTTTTGTTAAAAAGCAATACATATCAGAGCTATTAGCTGAGAGCCATATCCTTGAAAAACGCACATTTTTGTTTTATTATTTCCAATCTGTTTGACTGTCCAGCACTCAAAACCTTATTCAATGTAAGATCAGTGAATCTGTTTAAACAAATTAAACTATTAGGTGGAGCAATGGCTTTTGCAATCAATGCAAGACAGAGAAGTGTATCAAATGACTTCAAGGAAGGAAGGATGATCTTAATTATCATCGCGTAAATCCAAGTTCTATTTCATGTAAAATAATAAAGGATAGAAAAGAGAGGCTGAACATCTAAAATCTGAAGGAAAAGCATATGACAAAGAATATAAATTTACAAGTAAAGATTTCTATGAAAATATGACTGCACTGTAGCCTGGAATGGATGTTGTATCTCAAACGCTTTGAGATTTAGAAGATGGCCTAGACAGAATACTGACATGTGGAATTAACAGCTTTAAAAAGACTGTTCACAAGCTAACCAGCCTTATTCTGAGTTGAGAAGAAGTCTGTCATGTTGTAGTAGGCAGGAGTATTGGAATTAACTTTATGTAACAGCTGCATTAGTAATATGAAAGAAAGAAAACATTCTAATGAAATTCCTGATGCTGACAAAGGAATTGGGGACAACACAGAATCTAAAGAGATTATGTCAATGGAATGAACATAACCAATGTACCAACCTTGGAAAATCAAACTAATGTAGCTGCGGAAAAAGCATTTGCCATGCACTCAAAGGGAAGGCAAATATGAACACAGAGAGATGAGTATGCAAAGTTGTAGAGCTACAAGAAATGCAGTAAAAAACGTACTGCCCTACACCAGATTGCTAACATAATGCAGTGTGGAAGAAGGTCACTAGCATGGGTTCATCTAGAACGCTGCTTTCAATTCCCAGTTTAATGGAAATAATTTGAGAAGAGGCTAAGAGAGGACAGAGAGAGAGAGACAGGAAGAGGTGAAGCTCAGGAAAGATGAAGCCTGCCTTTTGAGCAATGAGACAGAACAGAGAGACTGTCTAGGCAGCCCACAAGTATCTCAAGCTGGTAAAGGACAAGGATGAAGAGAAATGGCACAGTTGGTGTGCAATGGAAAGAGCTGACATGGTGTAAGTGGATGCAATGGGATTAAGAGACAAAATGCCAGGAAATGTTTGCTAAGAGCAACTTCTATTAAGCTGGGGTATTGACTCATACTCATCATGGTGAAAGACCTATTATTTCAGGCTTTTATAACTGGGAGGAAGAAACAGGGTGCAGTGGGTAACACAAAACAAGTAAGCATTATATTGCTTGCTGGGGAATATTTAGCTCCATTGAGACTCTTGATAAACAATATCAAGACAATAGCGTCACCATCGCTGTGTGGGTTTTGCCTCCTAGCCCTTTTGGAAGGTAGGAAAGCCACGTGATACGTACTTTCTCCTGGAACATCTTGCTGATTATCCTCCGGCTGCTGGGAAATTCCCATTTTTGACAAGATGAGCGTGGCACCATCTCGGACCTTTGAAAATACAAACACAAAGTTGTTATTCCAAATAAGGTACTTTGACTGAACCTCGTTGTTAACATCTAAACTCCAGCGCCTGTAATCTTTGGGGGGGAATCGGGACTTATGATAAATTTTGCCCTTCAAAGGATTCTTGAGTGACTGTGCCTGTAATTCAGAACAAACTCCCTCCTCTTCCATTTACAACAGTCTAAACCTCCTCTGAGATAACTGAAAATACTGGAAACATATGCAAGACTTCAGTGGTTCATTAAGCCTGTGTGTGGGCCCTCTGTGCAAAAACGGATTTTATGGTGAGACCTGTTTGCTCAGAAAGTGACATCTTACTTTCCTAAATTGAACATTTATGCCATGAAAAGGATAAATAACATAAAAAGGAAAGATAAGTGGACTGCCAGTGTTTGGTAGTGAGCATATGAAACCTAAGACAGACGCTACAAAATATCAACATCTGCTCTCCTGATTGTGTTGTTGAACAAACCAGATCAACTCAAAACCTATTTAGCAGCATAGCAGGGACAAAGATAAATCTCAGCGGTAGGAAGTGATAGAGAGAAAAGACGAATACGAGACCTGGCAAAAGAACAGAGAGCTTTTACCAGACAACTTTGTATTTGGACTCAGCAGTGCTGAGGAAGCCAAAGCCCTGGCATTTAGGCATGCTTTTGGTGAGAAGTTCAGGCAGTAAGACTAGACCTAGCCTTTCACGCTCACATATTTTAAGTGTTTTAGAGCCTAGACCCAGAGCTAGATTTCTGTGATTCCTTATGTAGCACAGGAGAAGCTTCTCTACAAACAAATTAAGATTTTATTTATTACTGGAGAACAGTTAACAGATGCAAACAACTGTTGTGAAACACCTCCTTACATTATAATGCATTAGTGTGTTGATACGTTTCCATCTGCCATCTTTTTGTGATGTTAAATCCAAGTCTGAGAGGATCTGTGCAGTAGAACCTGGACGCCACTCTGCAGAGTAATTAAAAGGAGAAAAAGCATTTTTTAAGCTTGTGCAGAAATAACTACTCCAACAGTATATTTCGATTTAAAGAACCACTCATACACTGTGGAACATTAAAAAAAGTCATTTGGGATGTGCCACAAAATGACATGTTTCCTAGTTTGGCTTTTATTATAGACATTTGCACAGTTTGCAAAAGTTTACACTTCTCCAAACTATGCACATGTCTTCTGATTAATTTCCATAGAAAGTTGAATTCCTTTGAAAAAAACACAATATTATAAAACCTGCTATAAGCCCAAAACAGGAGTAGGACAGACTTTCTATGGAACAGAACAGACATTTTTAATTAACTTACTGTGGCTTTCTGAAAAGCAAGAATTGCATCCTCTACTTTCAAACTGAGGCAGCAACAAAAATATCATCAAAACTACTTAATTAGAATTCTCAATATGAGATGGATAACCTTTTAACATTCACATCAACATTTTCAGAACAGAACAGCAATTCTGAAACTCTTCAAGAAAAAGAATTTTCAGAGACTAAGTTCATCATCTCCTGAAATTACAGCTTCTTGGGCTTTTTTTTTTTGAATAGCCATCATGAGCAAGTCAAAATCAGTATCAATTTCTAAAATTACATCATTATTTCTCCATCAATTAATTGTCCATGCCATCATTACCACATTAATTAGGACTTGAGCTACTCACTCTGTCAGCCAGGAATACATATCAGTCATTAATATGCCCACTGCACACTAATGACAGTAGACCAAAACTTTCAGAATCATGGAAAAGAACTCTGTAAGAAAATATTCCCTTTTAATGCATATTAAGATTGTTGCAAGGTGCAATACTTCTGCATTTAGCTGAACATGAATTTGGCATTTAAAATGTACTTTTTTTCTTTCACAGTAATTTGCTTTTAGGAAAAAAAATATGAAAGAAAACCATAAAACACACTTCACCTGCTCAACACAGTAGGGCAAGCAGCTACTTACCAAGAACTACACTGTCTGCTTTTGGCCACTGTGAACATGACTGACTTCGATAGACTTGGTCTATTATCTTTTCCTTTACTTGAGATATAGTATCACAGTTGAGCACTTTCACAGGTATGGAGTCAGTTCCTCCATCCTGTACATATACATTTACTGTCTGCAGAGGAAAGAATATGCACCGTTATTAAGATAAATTTTAACTCATTCCTTCCTTTCTGACAAAATAGAAACGATGTAAAATAGATTTTCTTGTGCCTAATACGCTATACATTTGAAAAAATAGCAATTTTTTATTTTAATATTTTTGAACAGAGGAAGGCACAAGAACAAAGTAGCTGGAACACTGACAAATTACATCTTCTTATATATCCTGATAACCTGGGACATAGACAAGCACAAGCAACCAGTGCCCCACTGCAATGAGTTACCCATGAGCATCAGAGCTGCACTTCACTCAACTCCTAATAGAGTGTAGTTGTGAGCTTGCATACTCCTTTATGCTATATATCATATAATCACAGAATCATAGAATGCTTAAGGTTGGAAGGGACCTCTAGAGATCATCTAGTCTAACCCCCCTGCACATGCAGGGACACCTAGAGCACGTGGCACAGGGTGGCATCCAGGCGGGTTGGGAAGATCTCCAGAGAAGGAGACTCCACAACCTCTCTGGGCAGCCTGTTCCAGTGCTCTGTCACCCTCACCATGAAGAAATTTTTCCTTAAGTTCCTGTGGAACTTTTGATGCTTCAGTTTCTGGCTGTTTCCTCTAGTTCTGTCAGTGGCCACCACTGAAAAGAGACCAGCACCGTCCTCCTCACTGCCTCCCTTGAGGTACTTCTAGACACTGATTAGATCCCCTCTCAGCCTTCTCTTCTCCAGGCTGAACAGGCCCAGCTCCCTCAGCCTCTCCTCATAGGGCAGATGTTCCAGGCCCCTGATCATCCTTGTGGCCCTGCGCTGGACTCTCTCCAGCAGCTCCACAGTCTTCATGACTTTACTAGCATGGTATGGCTGCATACACAAATCTTTATGGTTTTATTTCACAAGTAGAGCAGGCTAATGATTGTAAATGTGGTCATTTAACATGGCCTAACTGACACGTAGTGACTTGTTCAACTCTTATCCCCTTGATCTCCGGTGATGAGCTCTTCATTTTCTACATTTATATATACATATAACAAAAATAACACATATGTAGATACATACATATAAATATATACAAGCCATGAACAGCATCTTTGTTTTTCAAAGATTTAATTTACATTTTACTGTTATCACAATTACTCTAAGAGCTTCAGAAAGCACATGTAAATAGTATATTCTAGTTCTAAAATTTACTGTTTTCTGCTAGTATTGACATGTTTTATTTATGTTAAAGAGAATCTCTTGAAAGCCTGTAATTTGCTAAATCTACGGTGATTTTATTAAAGCAGTTCCATTATATAAATGACAATTTTGAAAGAGGAAAAAGCAAACGAGAAGACGATGGCCAGGTAAGTGAATCTTCATGGAGGAACCCCCCAACGAGTGATGTTAATGCAACATACCTTTTTTTCACTAGCTAATACAGTAATTCAGCTTTGAGTTTTCCTGGACCTTTTGCTAGTGAAGTTTCTTTGGGAGGAAGACGTCACATTTGCCCCATGACTGCCCAGCGGTGAATACTTCACCAGTCAGATATGGTCTATAATCCCTAAATCTATCAGAAATAAGCTTGCCTGGTTGGTATTTTTAAACAGTTAAGAAACCCTGCCATATGGCAGTCAAATTAAACATGATTGCACTGTCCCTTGACAGAACTCTCTAACTAATCATGAATTTTCACCTTCCTTTTCCTATTAGCTTTATGGTAATTAGACATGATTTTGCTGCTGGTTCAGTATGCAGCATGTCAGTGTAACCAGTGATGCAAAACAGGCTCATCTTTTGAATAAGAACAATTAAAGAGCAGATAACTGCTCTATACTGTACTTTCTCACCACATTTCAGTTTCAGGCAGAAGTGAAATAATTAACACACGCATTAACCTACCTCAGTGCCATAAATGCTCCCCCTTTACTAAACGCATACAGTGTCACAGTTACCATAACATTGTCATTATCACATTAAAGACCCCAATAATTAAACACAATACTAACCCACTTCATAATCTTTCATCATACATACACCTCCTCCTCCTCGTCATCTAGCGCGCACACACACACACACACACACACACACAGAACCTTTGTTTTATGTCAAATAAGTAAATCTGGACCAAGTATCTCTAATGTTTACAACGTTTAACATCTAAGCAGTAAGCTTGTTTAGCCCACATCTGATTGCACACACAAATCTTCTGCTTTCATATTGCATTCATCTAGCTTAATTGCAGGCATCATGGTTTTTTATGGAACGAAAGAGCCCAAATATAAAGAATTACTCACATTAAGACTCACATGTGTAGATGCAAATAAATTTTGCTCACTAAGCACAAGAGAAAATATAAACAGAGTTGCCAATCAAAGTAGTATTATGGGCAGTACTTTCAGCTCAGATATGAAGAGGAAAATTCTACTAATCATCAAAATATCAACCAGGCTAAAATACATTTTCCTGTCCAGCACATGCTTTTCCTGCATACAGGCTAGGCCATATCCTAGTAATTCTATGAGTTAAAGTCCTATATTAACCTCCTCACACTAGACCTTCCATCAACATCCTTTCAGGATAAACGAAATGGTGATTTTACTAGGATTTAATAAAGCTTTTTATTAAGTTTGTCTCTGCACACTGCAGGTATCTAAGTGTATCTTTCTCAGTTGGAAGCAACCGCAAATAGCTACTAACATGTCAATAAAAGAGAAATCACATCAGAGTCTGCTTCAAGTCAGGAAGAAAAAAAAATCCTATGTTGATCTTTCAAGGGCAGCCTGTGCATCTTGCATATTTATTACACTATATTCTGAAGAAAAAAAACGTAGCAAGACTGTCAAAAAGAGCAAAAATAGAATATAAATGTATATATTCCTTCCTAAACAGCTAAAAAGTGGGCTGTATTCATTTTTAGAAATCCAGTGTACACTGCGAACTGAAGCCTCCTCAGAAAACTGGTATAAATTTGTGGCACTGAACAGAATTAGGCTGAAGCAGAATTGGAAATAGCAGAGAAGAGAACTGGGCCATGGATTTGGAGTTCAGAGGGCTCAAGAACCTATTCCCTGGGCAGGGGCTCTCATCTCGTTCCAGCTGAGGTGTCCTCCATGCATCTCCAGACCCGCCCATAGAGGCAGCTGGCCAGTGCAGGGAATTTAGGCTCCTTGGATCACATCCCTTGGAATACCCCTTGGGTTTGCTATGTTCAGGAGATGTCAGCTCCCACTTGAAGAGCTGCAGAGAGGCTCATAAAGTGATCTGCAGATTGCAGAGTCTACAGAGCTCCAGAGCAGTTCATCTTGATATGCTAGGAAAATGATCTCCAGAATGACAGTTGCTATTCTGAACAGCAGAAACCACAAGGGAGAAAGACAACCTGAAGTCCCAGGGTAATGCCAGTGCCAGAATGTAGCAAAAATCAATTATGAATGAATCTGGTTTGGAAACGGGAAGAAAGAACTTAGTTATTAGAATGATGGGAATTTTCAAGGGGCAAACAGAATGTATTGAAAAGGCAAAACGTTCCTCTCCGGAGAATTACTTCTGGACAGACTATGTGAAGCACTGCCCATTATCAGGATTTCTATACAGATCACAGTGGTCCAAAGAGAATGTACTGACCTAACACTGTAGATTTTAATTTTATGGAAGAAACGATTTTATACTATATTAATCCCGCTCTGCTTACCAGCTGTGTATACTCTACATCATCTCCCAGTAAGCCGGTGTCGTTCAGCGTATACTTGGCTTTCTTCAGTACAGCATCTACTGGGCCCTTTTCTACCTGGTGTTTGATAGCCTTGAATAATTTATAAAGAGGCTCCCCAGCATTGTCCTGTTTCAGGAAAATAAAGCAGAAAAAAAAGATATACTCAATACAGCATATATTACTGGAAAAAAAAAAACAAAAACAGAAAAAAAATCCACATAGGCAACAGACTTCAACTCTTACCTTGAGGTACTGATATAAACAAATAGACATCCAGTTAGACAACATCCTCTCGACAACAGTTTCAGATCTAGAAAACACAGTCCCAAGTATGTTAAGAATATTTAATGACAAAGTTTTAAAGAAAAACATTGCTTGAAATACAATATTGTTACATGCTTAACCGCATGCACTCTCCTAATGCAGTGATTTCCCTATAGAGTTTTGAGAGCATGCACTTGCTTTAGGATAAGTGCTTTGTATTGCTCATCATTCCCGGGTATCTCCAGCTCATTACTGAAAAGCACACATCCTGTACGCAAAATCTGAAATTGTGACTCTACTGCAAGAACAAGAGATAAAAAATGAACCCTGTTGGGTAGTTACTGCGGGGAAAAAACAACAGATTACCAAAGTACAACCCTGTATGCAGAGCAGGGCCTTCTTTCAGTGCATTTGGGATAACAGAATGTTAAAAAAAAAAATAGAGCAAGCTCTCACTGACTACACGAGGGTTAATTAGATATGCTCATCACAGAGATGACATGGGGTGTAAATGATAATTTGGAATGAAATTAGATTTAAAAAAATAAATCAAATGTTCAGTATTGGATTTTTAAGTAAGGCAGATGATTCAATAACACTGACACAGAGGCAACACTGCAGCATTTGGATATTCTGCTGCCAACACTTTTTCCTTCCACAGCTATTTTGTGTGATCTTGTTCTTCTAATACACTTAGGGTATTTCTGGCTTCCACAGATAGTTGGTATTATAATACCAGTTTCAAGGTGACTACTTTGCAAATGAAACACAGATACTGAAAAATAAACGAATATGGAAAACATGAAATCATTCAAACCTTCTTAGCATCAGCTTTGGGTTTTTGGCCACAACATACTGCTCCATTAGTTCCAAGAACAGTGTCCTCATGATGTCAGTATAATATTCTAGCTTTCCATGCAAAGCAACAGTGAGTAAAGATGCAAAATAAACTTTAGCTCGAGCAGAGAACTCCCTCTGGTTTTCCAGCGTGTGAATAAACTGAAGGAGGAAACAAATGCATAACTGTGTCAGAGAACAGGTTTCTAGAATATCTCAAATCTCATCTGCAGTAAAGAGATGAGCAATATTATTTTAGTGTTAATCTCCTATGCACAGCACGGAAAACTTTTCAGAAGTTTGAAGAATCTACTTACAAATAAGTGTTACTTATAATTTCCTTAAATATAAACT
>NW_010578250.1:345261-356657 GCF_000705375.1 Tinamus guttatus
AAGCATTATAAAAAGGATGTTTTAATTAAAAGAAAAAAGGTGCTCTGTGCCAATTTTTTAAAAAGCAAAATCAACTCCCCTTTTCCCCAAGTTCCCAATTCTTTCACATCAAATTACAGCAGACACTAATCTAAGTAAGTACACCTGGGAATGCACTCTCTTCCACCATAAACCGTAATGCTACCATTAACTAGCTCGGCACTGCAGCCTCATTTAAAAGAGAAAGTTAGAAGCCTAAATCTATATTTAGGTATCTGACAATCAGCTTAGTTTTTGAGAGTGAGCAATTAGAAATCTTTTCAGAGCAGCTGAGTACTCATCAATCTTGATGAATAGGCCACTTGTTCTGGCTGCGGAGCCTGCGCCTCTCTCCTGGCGAGACAGAAATCCAGTTTATGACTGCCAGTAGGTAACTGCTGTGACCATGACACACAGCCGAACCAGAATTGAATCTATCATCCCACTGATTAAATTTCCTAAAAGGCTGAGGACGAAGCAACTGGGTAACTGCAGTTTTCATGCTGGAACTGGTAATGCCTGTTTCCCTCCAGCCACTGTAACGTTAACTAAATCTGTACTATGTGATCTGGGTCACTCTACAGAAATATGAGTGTGTTTTCACCCCAGGGAAGCTCTGGCAGTGATGCCATAGATCTGGCATTAGTTACTGTGCAACCAGAACTTTGGCAAAATCACTGATTTCTGGCAATTTTGCTTCAGCTGTGCAAACTTACTGGATAGTCTGCACACACACATATGTGCAGCTAGGAGACAAGGTGAGTCTACTTCAATACTCACATTAATGAGAAATGATTTGCTATTGAGCAGGTTAGAGAACTGG
The DNA here is from genome assembly GCF_000705375.1 of Tinamus guttatus. Next base: position 346,103 of record NW_010578250.1, read on the forward strand.
TTCAAAGCCTGCTCCACAGTGTGCCGTCTCGCCTCTGGAATATCCAGCTTCCCGGTTATCATCACGTCTTTCTCTCCGTCTTTGGAGGGCAAGAAGAAGACTCTGTCCGTGTACGTTTTGTAGTCTAGCACCGGAATTCCAGCTTCATTTACATCATTGGTCTGATCTTCCATCTCTATCATTAGATCTAGAACATGCAACACAGTTTAAGAGTTCATTTATCTTTCATATTACAGCTTTTTTAGGCAACACAGTATCTTTGGGGAAGAGAAGCAACCGAACATTGAAAACTGCTTTTCATCCCATATTTTTCCTTGCCATTTTTACCGATTTACCTGTCAGCTGCCACCATAGCTAGCCTGTGCTGGCATCTGCATACCTTTTTTAGCACAAGTTCTCTCCTAATGCACAATGCCTATAGGACCTCAATGGATGATGAGGTGGAGTTCATTTTTTTTTCTTCTATGTACATTCCATTGCTCCTTATTGTATGTAATAATATAAACTCCTTTCTAAAAAGTAACCCAAGGAAAAAGAAGTACAAGCCAAAAGCAGCTTAAAGTTTAAAGCATAGTCATTTAATTGGAAGGGAGGGGCTAGCAGGAAGGAATAAGGTTAAACAGTTCCCAAAACTGATGAAAACACTTCTGTGGGACCCAAAATCTTTCAAGTTCTTGAAAGGGACAACAGTTAGGTAATCACCTTTTGGAGCAGTTATTTTAGCTGAAGGCTTTCCAATTACCCAGTACTACTAACTGACTTGAATATCATGGTAATTAATCTAATGACCTCAGCAATTTCTACTGTTCATGGATTTATTCTTTCACCCCTTTCACCCCTTTCAGCAAACCTAAGGGAGAAAGCATCTTGCAGTTTCTGGCTCTATAGGGTTTGGACTTCCTGCCTGATCTCCATTTCCTTTGCTATTACTGCTTCTGTGCATTTTAGGCTATCTGCATTTCATGCTCTTGTCACTACAACATTGCAGTATGGATCCAGAATATGTCAGCAAGAGAAGGGCAGCTTTGCACGTCAGAAACACATGTGAAGAAGCTGCACGAGGTGGTTGTGAGAGGGCAGTTGTTAACCTTGATTCACCCTATCACTTTCAGAAGGCAGCTGGAAATGAAGCTCTCTCAGGAACATCTTTTGATTCAGAAGTTTGCTTCTGGGTTCTGTCCAGAACCTGGAAGGAGTGTTTTCCAGAAAAAGAAAGCTGATATAAGAAATGAACATTGCCTCCCAAATGGCAGAAATTCCAGGAAAACAAGACTTTGAGAGGCTTATAGCATGGCAGAAATCTTACGAAACCCAGAGCTCCAAAAACTGATTTCAAAGTCTGACCTCAAGCTGGTGTTTAATTCTGTCCTACTTTTAGTTCCTGCCAATATGAAATATTCTATTTCTTTTTAGATATAAAACGTGTACTTTTTTAATAGGGATTACTTTAACATGACCCAACAGCAAGTATACCTCAGATAATGAGGAGACATCTCATGGTAATCATTTAGGCCAGTATTTGCAAACTCAGATGCCTAATTTGAGCAATGCTGTAGAAGTGCTGAGCCCTCACACCTCCCACCGCCTTCCCTGGGCTGCAGCCTCTGTGTTTATGCAGAACAATTAGCTGGCTCCTCAACTCAAGCCTAAGGTTCTCCTGATAAATAGGGCAACATGCTATTTCTTTCCTGCAAGCTTGCCAAATTATCCCTTTGTATGCTGATTGCTGCAAATACATTTTGCAGCTCTGAAAACAGTTTTTAATGTACTTGCCTGGCACATACTGTCATTATCCTAAAAAACAAGTGCACAGTTAGTTATTATAAAACTTCTTTCCTCTGTATCAAAGGTCACTTGTATCAGTGGCTATAAATAACCCCTTCCTCAACCAGTTCTTCCTTCCCAGTTGCTGACTAACTCCTGTGCTCCCTTTGGACTAAAATTGTCCATTTCCTTTAATAACCTTTGCCTCCCTGTTTTATTTTAATTATGGTTTTCATATATAATAGTCAGCAAAATATTTGCTGTATGTTGATGTCTGTAATCAAAAGTAGTTAGATCTTCTAATTATTCCCTGAAGACGGCTTAGCAAGAGAGCAGAGTAGCTCCAGCCCATCTCATGATTTCTCAGGAGGACCTAGAGCAATGCAAACACCAGTCATACCTGTGAACTCCTTTTTGCACCGATCTCTGACACTCTCCTCCAGGCCCTCTAGCTGTGACTTGATTTTTTCATATTCTCGTTCTGCTTGTTGGCTCTGGCGTCTTTATGAAATAGAGGTAAGATTTAGAAAACTTACAAACTGGAAAAGCAAATTGTTTGCAATAACTCTAAATAGGAAGCAAAAGGAATCATGGGAAGACAATTTCTTGTTCTTGATTTCTTTCAAAACACTAGCTGCAGAGAGCAAATGAGAGAGAAGACCACCAGCGGACCAAAGACCCTAGAGTGTAAATCAACCTGGTGCCACCATGGATCTATTGCATTAAAACACATATGAGTCATTGACTTACTTAGAATTCATTAGGCAATGGAGAGGAATGGTTGCCATCATACACCAGCACCAAAACGTAATTTGTATGCACTGAACAAGGTTGCTTGCAGCAAGCTCTGCCCTCGCGAGGAGGCATCAAGGGAGCGTTCCCAGGACTGGACTGGGCAGGTGGGGAAGATCCCAGAGAAGGTCACTGCTGTGCCACTGACTTCAGCAGGACTTCAGCTATACTGACACCACATCATTAGAGTGAAATACACCCCACACGGGGGGCCAGTATAAGGCCTATGTATTATAGCCTCCAAATTGGCCTAAGTAGGTCTTCAGTGAAGTACAGACATTGTTCTGTCCCTTTGTGAAGTGTGAATTTCACCATTAATCACGAGATTCGTGTGTGGATAACACTTACCTCAGCTGGAAAGAACAAAATGATCACTTAGAGAAATCCATCCAGCTTGGATTTATGGTACTGACTGAAGCAGCTTACATGGTTATTGAGATGTATGCAGAACTAGTGAGCTCCTTCACAAAAGGAACTTCAGATGCAATCTCAAGAACATATGTGTGCACCTAGGCCTGCAATTGTGCCCTGGGAAATTTTGTGCTTATGTATAATGGACAGACCATGCTGACTGACACCAAAAAATTTGGTGTATGAGACAGGCATAAATTGTTTCTCATACTCATATCCAGCTGTAGCTGTTTTCCTTAACTCTGCAGCACATAAAAATTATAGAGACACTTTCTTTTTGTAGACAGAGGTACAATAATTGGACATCACTTTCAAAGCTCCAGAATAGCAAAAGTTCCTAATTAAAGGAATTTCTTACCTATAACAGAAGATGGAGATGATGATGATTGCTATCATAGGAATAAGTACGAGTGGCAAAATAAGATTCAGTGGGATTTCACTGGCACGTGTATCATATTCCACCCTCCCGAGGATCCATTCTCGGAGGCCAAACTTCACCTGATCAGATAAGCACAGATATTTCTCTCAAAAAGCACAAATGGACAGCGGTTCATTTCTCAGTTTTGTTTTAATCTCTTACCAATCCTTGCAGCCCAGTGAATTTCTAGCTCCTTCTGCCAAACAAAGGAACCATTTCTGTATATTTTATACAGATAATTCAAGTGACTAGCACTATGTTTCACGAAACAATTTTACTCTGCATTACAGAGGAAGAAAAATCCCCTGCCTGTCTAGCTGCAATTATACACTTCCATGTAACAAAGGTAGAAGGCAATTAGCAGCTTGGGACTGCTTTTTATGTATAAAGTTTTCTAGACAGCAGGCAGAATCTGCAGAAGGAATGAATTGTGCAGGAAGTTTCTTCTTAATAATGTAATACCATTATAGAACAAATTATTTCAGTGAAGAAGCTACTATAGCAGTGTCACTTAAACAGGGCATTATTTTGAAAAGGTAACATACAATGAATTCAGGAAGGTTATTGATAGTATCTCTCTTCTGCCTTTTCTTGGGTTGAGGTTGTACTTCTGGTGGCTCACAATATAAGTCCTTCTCGGTCAGGGTTTTTATGTTGCAAGGCTCATCTCCCACAAAAGCCTGGGCCTCATCTATTGTCATGGCTTTGTTCAGATTACTGCCCTAGACAGAACATACAAGGCTAAGTTATCATCACAAAATCATGGGGACAAGAAGTCATGAGCTGTTAGTTACAAATTTCTGGTTGGATCATTTGCAGTAGACGCAATTCGCATGGTGCCATACAGATGAGCAGAGGGGAAGGTAAGTAAACTGTGTCCTTTCTCCTCCCTTTCTTAGTGTGAGAAAGGAGAGAAACTGACCCCCGCGCCCCATCCCTGAGGAGATCGTGGAGAGTGGCAATTTCCAAATTCCTGGCTCAGCAGCAGAGGGCACCATGAGGAAACACAAAAGGAGGAGGAGGAGGAAGAAAGGGGACCTAGCAGTGCTCCTCATCTAGCGTGGGTCAGGGTCTCCAGCAAGCATATGAGTTTGGTACCAAGCAGCTATTTGTTGTAGGTTAAAGTTTTGAGAAAGATGGGAAATATCTTCAGTACAAGTTTTAAAGGCAAAGCAGGAAACTGTCATCTCTTAATAAGTTTACCTTCGCATGAATAAGTTTGTTGACTTGTTTTTTGATGCCATCTGTGAAGTTTTCAAAGGTTGGGTCTGCAACATATGCAAAGGAGTGGCTCTCATTTTTTACAACCAATTGATGATGATCCATTAGAATAATAGTGGTTATATTATAGTTTTCTGGATCTTCCAGTATTGGTGGGGAAGAGAAAACCACTGTGGTTGCACTGAGATTTGTAACAAGTTTTCCCTCAAACTGTAAGAAACAAGACATGAAGAATATGCACACTTTAGAGCTTGATTGATTCCTACACTTAACTGTTGATAACTTTAGATTGCAGAAATAAAAACACTGTGACCTATGTCATTTCTATACAGCAAAAACAACAAAGGCACTATGAGATACTTTCTGAAAGGAAAACAAAACAATTTGTTGACGGGAAAAAAATATTGATTCATTGTCCTCTAGCAGCTTCCCCACAAAAGCTTTGGCTACAGCTCTACTTTTATCTGCCTTCAAATTTTCTGGCTCTCAGCCACCCTGATATCATTAAATTGCTCTAAGATTAAGAAGTTAACATGGTACTTTTAATCAAGACTGTCTTCTGTACCATTAGGGATCTCAGGTGAACACTTCTCTACTGACAATATGAAATACCTCACGGAAATCAATATTAGTACTAAGTACAGTGTCTGAATTAAATTTACCAATTGTTAATCAACATCTCAAATTAACAACTTTTTGTTAATATCCTTCCCTACCCTCCCCCAAATAACACAAATCCCAGAAAGTCTTTCACTCATCCAGTAATACCAATTGCAGCCAGCAACACTAACAGGAATCTTTAAAATTTCTTACAGCATCACCTCAGTTTTGAGTTTTGAGAAAGAAAATATAATCTGATAGCTTCTCCCCCACCTTTCTGACATCATGATTAAGTAAATGTAAGTAAATGTAAGTAATGTAAGTAAAAGGTTAAAAAAAGAGTTGCTAGACTTAACCAAGAATATGCCCAATACATAACAGAATTAAGCTAAGATGTTTGGGAGATGCTAGGCACACATAAGGAGGGGTGGGAAGAAATGTTGATAAACACTGTCAGGAATGCTAAATAGACTTTGAGATTATTCTGAGGTTTAAGGTAAGCAGAATATAGAAGAATTATAAGTCGCAGTTTATGGAGTATGAAATGTATGCAGTTTTTCTTGTTAAAATTCTTAAACGGATACAGTGCTAATGCAGCCAAATCCAACCTTGGCTTTGGCATACATTAAGGTTGACTTGCACATATATATAAAAAATAGATATGTTACCAGTTCCATTTAATAATCATTATTTTTTAAACATATGATCAAAAGAAGTTTCTGAATTTAAAATTGTCCATAATTTAAAACATGTTCTTTCTGGAAGATCACATCCAGCTTCTCCATTGTTGTTTTAATTGTGATTTTCATTAGAAAAGTGAGATATTCAGCTCTTTTGGAAACGCCAGTTCTCCTTAATATGAGATGCAAAGAGGGTTTGTTTTATATTTTACAACTCATAATTGTGCACATGCTGTAACTGCAATATGCCTGAAGCATACTGCAAGAAAGAAAAGGGAAAGATTTTGTTCTTTGAGGTGTGAGAAAATAAAAGGCTCTGACTGTGTAAAGCCAACTACTCAGGACTGTGTGCATTTGAGTCCTGTTTCAAGCGAATCTCTAAACACTGAAGAGGGAGGAGAGAGAGAGAGAAAGAGAAAACAAATTATACCACTTTCAAATTCTGAAATATATTCAGTTTACCATTCAAAGCTTCCATCCTTATTCATGTTGAACAATTTTTCAGCAGAAAGTTACCAAGAACTAGTAAATGTAAGTATAGATGGCAGGAGTAGGACTTTCATTAGTTAGAAATAGAGCTGAAAGTCTGTTAAAACCTTATTGCTCTCCAATCCCAGTGAAGTCAAGCAGGCAAACTGAAATGCATTTCTGTTTGAACAGACTGTATTTCATGTGTCTATCGTGATGCCTTTGTTGGGTGGGAGAAAAAGGAAAATTACCCTTTTGGAATTTTGTTTTCCTGCTTCTGGATGTTCTGCATAGACCACCAGTGAGAATTTCTGGATGATGTCAAATCCAGTTCCAGTTACTGTAATATTTCTCCCTCCACTGAAAGGCGGAATTAAAAAAAAAAATCAAGTCATTGACAAAATACTACAGCTATAGACTACTTCATACTGAACCACTATTAATTCCACTGCAAATAGCTATACGATAGTTACATCTATATGATAATCACATCTCCTGCACAAAGAACTTCTAGTAAAGCCATCATTTAAATGCTGCAATGTTAATTTAAATTTTTTTTTGAATAGCAGTATGAGAAAAATACAAATTCTTTCATCAATATTTGGGACTTGTAATTGATGCCTCTTTCAATGTGCTTCATTTCTTGGATCTTTTTTATTTATTTTGAAATCCCTTCCTCTACACACACACAGACGAATGCGAAAATATAAATCCTATAAATCTCTAGGGACCTGCAAATTACTATTAAAAAAAAAGGAAAGAATGAGAAAAGGAAAAGAAAACGAAAAAGAAAAAAAAAAGAGAAGATAAAAGGAGAAAGAGAATGAGAAAGAGAATGAGAAAGAGAGAGAAGAAAAAAGAGAAAATAAAGAGAGAGAGAGAAGAGAAAGAGAGGAGAGAAACAGAAAAAGAAAGAGAAAAACAAGAAAGAGAAGAGGAAGAAAGAAGCCTGAGGTAAATTGTTGCTGGTCTATCAAAGAAACTCCCAGCCCTGAAAAAAAAAAATGCAAAAAGAAACAAATCCTTTTCCACAGAAGTGACCACTCCATATTCAAAGAAGCAGACACCAATTTCTGCGACAGAAATCAAAGCCAATTTTCATTTTAAGGTTCCTTTCTTACCACTTTCTTCTACTGAAAGAAAGAAAGAAGCATCTTGATCTCTTTTTCATATTTCAAAATATGAAAAAGCCAATTGCTTCCCACTAGGCAGAAAGCTTGGAATATTGGGGGCAGCAGAGACCAGCATGAGTAAAATTTGTCCCTGTATCTGCTGTGGAATTCCTCTCAAAATCAGTGACGTGCTAAACTGGCCTTTAAACAAGGTGATCTGTCATTCTGCTACCAAGCTAACAGTGGCCTGTCTTCCCTCGGTTCTCAATTATTGCTACATCAGTTTTTTTACAGAACAGAACAGTGGTTTGAGTGAACAGCTAAGAGCTGGGACATGAAATGAGTAGGGGAAGGGGCAACACCTTTTAAAGGTTTTGTTGAATTCCGATCTAGATTTCCTAAAAAGAGACTTGTCCTCCTGGGAAACCATAAGCTACTTCTATTTCCTTCTTACTTACTGAAAGCTGAAGATGAGAACTATTAGAAACCTTTCTGACACTTCTATAATATTTGCAGAAGATGATCTCTCCTTTAGAGAGGATAAGAATGTGAAAGTAATAAAAAGATCATGTGGTTTGACATCATACTTAAATGCTTTAAATCTTTCCCCTTAAGATATCTTCATTTAAAAGAAACTCATTACTTTTTCTGATTTCAAGATTTAGCTTTGAAGTTGGATTTCAAGTCTGGGGTAAGCAACACCAGGTGTGATTTAGAAGGAGTTCAAAATTTATGTATCTAAATTAGTTTATTAATAAACAGTTCTTTAAAACATTTATACATGGGAGAAAACCTATTACATACATTTTATCCCAATCACAAATGAAGTTATGACAAATATTTCATTACCTGCTGAAGCTATTTACCGGCAGGAACCTGGTGACAGTGGGATTCTCCCTGTAGGAAAATTTCCCTGGTATGTTACTTGCCGTGCCTCCATAGTGCACTCTCACATCAACATCTTCAACCTTGCTGTTAGGTCCTGTAATGCAAACTATCTGGTCTCCAAATTCAGTGCTAAATCAAAGAAGAAAGAGAAGAGGAAAAATCTTCTGTTACTGATATTATTATAATTCACATTTATTACTTTACTGTACTGTACATACTACTGCATGTAGTACTGTACTTTAGTACCCCAGAACCAACAGGAATGAATCCTAATTTATTAGGCATTGTGTAATTACAAGAGGAAATAATTGTTTCTCCAGGTCTCTTAAAATCTTAACAAAAAAGATATGGGATATGAAAAGAAACAGTGCACACACACAGAGGGAAACAATATGTTAGCACGCCTCATGGTATTCCTTTTGGTGGAGGAAGAAGAGGAACAGTTAGTAAGAACAAAAAGAAGAGAGGAACAAGCCAAGGGACACTACAAGATTAAAATTTTATATGGAAACACAGAGAAGAGAGTGTGGGAAAGCATGGAGGTGTTTGCAGCAGCCAGTCAAGCAGAGAAAGTTGAGACTGGAAGATTGTGTTGATATCTAAGTTCTCCCACTTGGGTTGTTTTTGCAGCTGCCTCTTCCAGCTGGAGTCCCTGAGTTTCCATCTAAGCACTGTGTGCAGAGCCACACTGCACGTGATGAGTCGCTGCGGGACATACTCCAGCTCCTCAGCATTTCATACGTACACATTGCAAGGCTCGCTGCCGACAAACACGTGCACATCCTTCTTGGAACCTGTGGCCAGGTTTGTACCAGTGATGGTAAGTGTGGTTCCGCCTGCTTGGGGACCTCGTTCAGGGCTTATTCCAGTGGGGAGAGGTTCCTGCAAAGAAGAAGCAGGAAAATGCATTAAGAGAATCAATCAATATTTACAGTGGTATTAATATGTATATATTATATAGTAATATATACATAATATTATCTGCAAAATAATAAAATCAGAACAACACAATAACCCACAAATCTTCCACCATCCAGCCCTGTCCATGTGAGCAAAGGAAGAAGTGAAAAATGTGATTTTTTTCCAAACTGTCCTTCACGAGGCTTTCCACAGACTTAAATTCCCTGTTTGCAACACACATAGAGTTAGTGGCCATTAGGTTTGTAAGAACTTCCTCTCGGACTTCCTGTTTTCACACTTATTTTCTGATTTTCCCCTTCATTATGGCTGAGTGTACCTCAGCCTTTCCCTGCCCTTTGAACACATTCTACATCAACTGTAAGAGAGGCAAAGTGAGGTTTTCAAAACTGGTAGTAAAAAGAAAGAATATTAAGATTTCATTTATCTCATAATGCAGTCACGGAAAATGAGTTTTATCCCCTTTTGTGAGCAGTGAGCTTGGAAAAAAAATCTGAACACATTAATTTTCTCTATTCATCTAGAATCTCAGAGAACTTTTTTTTAAATCAATGGAAACATGCAGACATGCTGCAAATTATTATCAAATTCATCAGAAATTTAAATTTCTCAAATAACGACACTCCCTTTGTTCTCAATTCAGTCTTCATTTCAGTGATCACAGTTGCTATTCCTGGATAATTGACAAATGGAAATTCACCGTGAGGGTGATTTTCATGAATGATGCCGTTTAATTACTTCATACTTAAGTAGTCCCTAGGTCCAGTTCAGAAAAGCATCACTCTTCTGGGTAACACGGAGGCTCCTGAATCGAGAACATGAACAAAGTCTCCAACTTGCATGAGGCTCCTTCCCTGCACCAGCCGGATGCCACCGGGGCTGGGAGAGGATGCATCCTGCCTCATGCCTCTCAATGCTGTCTGGGATGCTCGCGTAGGTGCCATGAGATGCCATCCAGAGGGATCTGGACAGATGGGACAACTGGGCGGTGAAAAACCTCATGAAATTCAACAAGGCCAAGTGCAAGGTCCTGCACCTGGGGAGGAATAACCCCAGACACCAGTACAGGCTGGGGACTGACCTTCTGGAGAGCAGCTCTGCGGAGAAAGACCTGGACGTCATGCTGGATGACAAGTTGACCATGAGGCAGCAGTGTGCCCTCGTGGCCAAGAAGGCCAATGAGATCCTGGGCTGCATTAAGAAGAGCGCCTCCAGCAGGTCGAGGGAGGTGATCCTGCCCCTCTACTCAGCCCTGGTGAGGCCGCATCTGGCGTACTGCGTCC
>NW_010578250.1:358171-374967 GCF_000705375.1 Tinamus guttatus
GAAGTCATAGAGCCTTAGGAATATGTTTTAACACTAATTGGGTGTCAATTGCCATTCTTCCCTAAGAGAAATCTGTTTGTAAACCTGTCACTCCTCAAGATCTATGTTGTTTCATCATACGACTGCTTGCACACACTAACCTTTGATTTTGTTTTAAATTTAATATATCGCTTGGGTTACGAGATTTTATGTAGGGAAGTGAATCAAAGTCTCTGTTAAAGTGGGGCTTAAGTCAAAAAAAAGCATCCTGGATTCAACATAACAATTTAAGTTAAATTTAAGTTAAATAGAACTAAGTCACAAAGTGTTAATGGTAAATTTGCGGTGTTCTAACTAGCTCAGTTTAAAATTGCACTTGAGGTTTAAGCTGACAAAAAATCTGGACATGCATTTCACATACAAGCTCCTTTGTATTTTTTTCATAACACAATTTTGTTGATAAACATTGCAATCAATATTACATATGAAATGCAAGCTAAATATAATACTTATAAAAATGTATCAAATATTTTAACTGTAACCTTATCACATGGACAGAGGATGGTAACCGTAATTAACTTTAGATCTTGATTATCATAAATTGTGAAGTGTGTTGGACCAGTCTATCATCTGTGCTAAAAACCACAACAATCATTTGCTGCCTTACACATATGAGAAATTTTCAGGAGAAAATTTTCCCCAAGAATCACTAAGGAATGGACAAAATCTTTATTCCTGAACCTTAGGAAAACTATTTAAAACTATTTTAAACTTGTAGCCTTTTCTCTTAATACTATTTAAAGCTAAAACTTTCATTATAGACTTGGGAAGAAGAAGGGGAAGGGGTTTCTGATGCAACCCACATCACTGTCCTCTGTCACCACACATACAAACCAAAGGAAGCTTGCTAGAAACTTCTGCTAGGTCCTTGCAACCCTTTTTTCCTGCAACAGTTGTAAATAATTATACTAATAAAGCTCAGTTGGGTTGTTTGATCAGGAAATTTGGCAGACTGTCAGCTTGGTTGTGTGGCTAGCTATATATCGAGCAAGCCTCATACTTGGAACAGAACTGTCCAGTGCAATTTTCCATGAGGGATCTTTCAGTTGTGGCCTATGTTTATCTGTCTGTGAACAAGGATATAGGTTCTAGGTAAATACATAACTATTGAAAAACAAAGTTTTCTGTAAGTAACATAATGAGGTAAGCATCTGCTCAATTTGTTGTTTTCTTGGCAAGACTCTGACTTTGCTGAAAGGTAAAACACAACTATGTCGAGAGGAAAACAACAACAGCTCAGCCCTCTATCCAAGATGTGGCAAGAGCAGGGGAGTCAGCACATCTTAAATTCACCTGGGACAGAATTAAAAATTGAGGACGAGAACCACTGTGGCAGCTAATACCAGGTACCAGCCAACGAGGAGGTGGAATAGCTACATTTAACCCTTATTTTCTCTCCGATTTCTTATTTTGCCGCTATTCCTCAAAGGCCTATTTTAAAATAGCCTAATTTGAAGTATTCATATTTAACTTATTTAAAGTAATTTTGCAAATACCAAGAGCACTCCAGGGACTGAGTAATGTGGATGCTTCATAAAGATGATCTAATAAGGAGGAACTCAAGCGTCCCCTGTGTGCAGGGGAATTCTTCAGGACGATTGCTAAGACAAAGCATCGCATAACAACAGTTCATTATCGTAAACTTATCAGGAACATGATGTGATTAATTTTAACCAGCTATTTTTTTTTGTTTCACATTATCATTTTTTGTCTCCATCCTCTTTGAATGGTCTGCCAGAATAAGTATTTTAAGTATATTATGAATTATTTTTAAAACTTTAATAACCAATTTATAGCAAAACCAAGGCACTCCAAGCAACTTTTAGTGCTCTCCTAAAATGTTCATGGATGGCTCAAGAGCAAAGCTATACCAGCTAACCTGGGGGTCTTCCCAGGGAACCAGCAAGGGACCTGCACCATCTAAATGCATAACTAAAAAGCAATTTTCAATCATGAAAGTTAGTCAGACAAGATTAACAGGGAAAGACCTTTTGCTGAATGCCAATGTATTTTGGAAAGGGGTGGTGCAAGCCCTCAGGAAGGGTCGTGTTACCGGAGGAGAAGCCAGTCTGTCCCTACCACCGACATCCCCCACCTGAGCAACCGCAGCACAGAGGCTCAGGAGCTTTGCAACTTCTAGCTCTAGTCTGACCTCAAAAATCCTAGCAAGGCTGCAAACCTCCTCCCTTCACGCTCCTGGACACAGGCACACAGCTCCTCTTTAAAATTTATCCAAGATTCCTTCTCCCTGCAAAGGAAAATGAGAGGCAGAGGGCAAAGCTTGTACTGCAAACACTGCTTGAGCTGTATAAATGCAGCATAAAAATGTTGCCTTTACCAAGACACAAAACTCTTTAATTTGCACTGAATCTTGAGCAATATCGAAAGCTCAGGCACTGGAAACCCATGATCTCAAGAGCTGTTAGATTGGTGATGCCACCTTTTCAAAAACACCTGTTTTCTTCTCGTCTTGTCATCCTTCAGGACCTGTTTTCTTCTCGTTTCCTCCCTTTTACTGTTTCAACCCCTGGATCATCATAAACACCCCACTTTCCTATTCAGCACTTGGCTCTGCACCTCTCCCACTCTCTGTTCACTCGGTGAGAAGGTACCCAGGGGAAGCCACACTTTCTGTAGCAAGACATCTCAGAGACTGTTGCAATTATGAAGCTGAGCAGATATTTTGATCATGGGACCTACAAAGAATTTATATGAGCTTTAAAATAACTCTTCTGGAAAATCTCATTCTTGGAGAGGACTTGGCAATATTTCATTTCTCATGGACATAGTGAAATTTGAGCAACCCTACAAACACTAATTTAACCTTGGTTTTATAATTCCTTGAAGTGCAGAATACCATAATTCACGTATATTTCAGTCCTTTCCTTCTTTTGCTTCAAATGGAAGAATTTGCTTTCAGATTCCTGTGGACTGTATTTCTGCCTTGTCATGATACAAGCATGGTTCATTCTTCCAGACAGCTTGATGTTTGAATCAGAACAAATCTTTCATTTTTTGCAGTAACAGATTTTCTTGCATATGGGTTTCCTGTTTTAAGAAGTGTGTTCCAGTGTCTACCAATTGCTCAGCGCCTGTTTCCCGTTGAGTCTCGTAGGCCGCGTACCAGCAGTGACTGTTGCACCCTCTTCCACTTCCATGATCATGTTTTCTGTTCGCAGTAGCATTGTAGTTGTGTTGTAGTCTTGCTAAAACGTATGCCCAGCCACGTCTATGTTATTTGAGCAAGGATCTACTGTCAACAGATGCAGCTTGCTCCCTAGTGCTTAGTTTATCCTGAAGATATAATTCGATCTTGACAGTATTTCTTGCACACGGCCAGATTTTAGTTTGTAAGCATGGGAAGCTTCAGCATTTATAAACCTTACCTAAATGTTTTCCTTAAAACTAGCTGGGTGTGACGATGCAGGGCTAGAGGAGGCAAAGCCCAACTACTGCAGCTCAGTATCACCTGTTGCACCATGCTGCTGAGTTAGCAGCCCTGCACTGAGGAGCGCTTCCTGCAGACCTGTAAAAAGCACCAGGCAGCTTTGCTGACAGCAGAGCTACATAGGGACCTTACGTGACTCTGCTCAGTGCTCAAAGCATTCATATAATTTAGGCTATATAGCGAAGGCTGTGGCTACATGCTGCAAATTGGGGCAGCAAGAAAGCCAAATTCTAAGTAAGTGACAACTCTGTGCATTGCCTGTGAAACAACATGTTCTCGCAGCACCAGCTTGTTTGCACAGAGAGCATGCGAATTTGCTGCCAGCAGCAGTGAAGTCTCTGTAACTTGGCAAACTCTCACTTGCTATTTACTCTCCTGTGTGCTACTGCCTCCTCTTTGCATCATGGACTCTTCCGAGCTTCTCAAACTCTGTTGGGGTTTGCCTCATGATAGCAACAGTCTATCCTCTCAGGCACTCTGTACTTCATCAGCACTGTGGTATCAGAAAAAAAAAACACAAATGACTAAGTACTGGCAACACAGCTTCCACTGGCCCAAGTACGTATATGACTTCATGTTCGGGCCATTTTCCAGCACCATGTTTTCTCCAGAGCCATTGGAAGTCTTTCCCTTGCATTCTGTTTGTATCCTTTGCCTTGTTGTTACAAATCTGTTTCACAAAAATATTGATATATTTTTCCTTGTAGTTTGGTGCTTGCTGTGTGCTGGAGGGTGAATTATTTCCATGCCTGTCCCAGCTATAATCACATTTAGAAGTGAAGTTACTTATTAGCACCGTACATGGCTGTTGCTCTTGATAGAGTTACTGCAGACTCTCTGAGCATTCAGATTTTTCAGCCTGTTTACTAATCTAGAATGAACTTTCTCATCTTCGATATTTTATCATTTGCAGATTTTTTTTTTCAAAATTTGCAAGGTGATCTGTTATTTCTTTGGGTTTCCGCTTGCTACTTTATTAAAATACACCTTTTATAGGCTGAAAGTGTTTTTGGAGGGCTAAATCAAGCCGATCCTAAGCCTCTCTCTCACCCACCCACCTGGCAGTCAGGACCCAACGTGCCACTCCGATTAATGTTTCTTTCTATTGGTTTTGTCTATTTGCTTTGCAGTTTTCTTGGTTTACAGTGTCATGTTGCACCAACGCAATTCTGGCCCCTTGCACAGCATTCAAGAATAAATAAGAGCGCACTCCTGCAGATCCATTTAGGTTCTGTATCTCTAATGTTTCTGATTTCTCTGCTTTTTCACTTTTCTGTCAACAGGCACATCCTGACCTGTCTGTGTTCTTGGGCATGACTCTGTAAATAAGGATGCCATCTACTATAATAGTTTTCTGTGGTGAGAAGTTTTCCAGTCTAAGAACTACACCGGGGAGATAAAAGTGGCTGCCCTTTATCCCTCACTAATGCACGAAGTCGAGTAGAGAAACAAGCAGCCACCAAGAAGGTTAGTGGCGATTCCCCCGATGGGTCAGAAATTCAGACACAGTAGGAAGGGAAGAGAGGAGGGGAGCCCTACAGAGATGCAAAACAACCTTGGCAGAAAGTCCGTGCTCCAGAGGGGCTGCTGGAGGAAAAGCAGCTTTGCAGGACTACAGCAGAGAAACGACTGGTGAAGGAGAAGAGGACAGTGGCTGAGTAAATCCCCACGATGACGCTGTGAGAGATGCAGCACGTTGGGAAGCCAGCACCAGACGGATGAGTTCAAATGGACACGACGGGCAGCACATGGCGAAACCAGCTAAGCCCCCGATCTGTCAGCTCCTGTAGGCAGTGGCCTCAGAGCTGGGCTTGTCTTGAGGTGTCAGCGCACGTCCTCCAAGCACGGCCGGGCTCTCGTGGCTCCCGAGGAGCAGAGCACAGGGATGCTGCGCACGGGTCTCACGACGATGCACGCACGCACACAGAGGTTTTCATAAATGTATCCTGTCACAACACATTACTGCTCAGCATTAATCTTGTCCTTCCTTTCCTCCACTTCTCCCTTCCAACGAGAGACATGGAAACCTAAAACATCCCCTTCCTTATCCCATTCCCAGTTGCAATTAGTTCTGGTTCTTGCAGCAGGTCTGTAAAACAACCCACTTGTTACCAAAACTACCGACCCCGCCATCCATGGCCAAATTATTCTTGCATATAATGTACACGAAAACCACAGGCACGAACATGCCATAGTCCATGAAGTGCTGGAGGCACTGGCTGCCTTCTTGGAGGGAAAAACGTCACTCCACTGACTATCAGGTAACCACGGGAGTAAGTTGAGGGGAGTTAAGGGAAGGCTGGTCCTTCGGAGCTGCTCTGTCCCTCCGCTGCTGCCCTTTCTCGGGCTCGAGGGACCTGCTTGTTTCTGCAGCCAAGCCCCCGCGCACAGGATATTCAACCAGGGGATCCCCCCTGCCTGCACTGCTGGAGCGCAGCACAGACCCAGCCTGGGCGACCGGCCGGGCAGCGCAGGGAGCCGAGCTCGGGCCCCGGGGCTGCTCCTTGCAAACCTGTGCACGGCGCAGACGCCCACGTGCTCCCAGGCGCGGGCAGAGCGAGGCACCGTTTTAGCAGCGAGCGCCGCCTGCTCTGCGCGGGATGCTCGTGCAAGTGGCTGATATCGGAAAGAACTGTTTTTTTTCCGACTCAAGGCAGCACCTTTTAATCCTGAGGCAGTGACAACATGATTTTATGGAAAGTCCACAGAGCCTTGCTGACACAGGGCTTTGATGGAGAAATGCAAACATGCGTGACTAGGAAGTATTCATTATAATTTAATAATATTGTATAACGTATAACTATGACCCAGGGTTCCCTGGCAGCTCTTGAGCAGAACTAGAAGCACTGAACGGTGGGGCATATATTTAAGTGCATAACTTGAATGCTAAGTCCAGGATATCTGCATGAGGCAGGGCCAACTTTCCCAAAGCTCGGAATTACCCAGGAGTTCTCCTGGCCCTTAGGCATGACGACATGCAGGAACTTGGTAATGAAAGAGCCACGGTCCTCTGGAAGCTGGCAGTTCCAGACCGCTACGGATGTCTGCCTTAGCAGCATCAATCGAGATGGTAACAAACCATGAAAAGGAAAACCAGAACTACAGCGAATCTGTCCAGGTGAAGATGTGTTCAGGGAGAAGAATCAAGGAGGGAGCTACAGCCCTTTGCAAAAACCTCGTGGCACTACTGGCACCGTGCATGAGAGCTCCCAGAGGGCCTGCCTCAAACATCAAGAAACCAGAACTGGATGAAGACAAGAGGAAACTGCCAACTTGGTAGGAAATCAAGGTGGAGGAGACCAGCATGTTAAATGCAACCGTGCTGTTCATGCTCACCTTTGAGCTTCCAGTGTGGTGTGTAATCAGCTTCATTTTGTTTTAGAGCATACTAATACTTGACTCAATTTGTTCCTCTTTTTGGTTATTCATCTCATCTTGCTCAGGTAAACAAACTTCCTGATTTACTACATGTCCTTCTTTCCAAAATAAATCCTTAAAATACATTCAGCCGCTTAGAAAGCTACACAAATGCGCTATAATTTTGCAAGGTGCTATCTTTAATTTCCTCACTTTACCTGTATTTGAACTTCTTGAAACCATACAGTCTTTTTAATCTACATGGGCTAAACGTCACAGAATTGCTCTTGCAAACCAATATGATCCCTGATCTCTGTTTTGGTGGCATGGGAAAGGAATCATGTTTGCACGTGAGCAGCATACCTGAGCCCTAGACCTAGGAAAAGTTGTCTCCTCCCTTTGTACCCTGATACTGTTTCTCACTGCCACAAGCAAACTAGATAAACAATCAGTCAAGAAAAGCCTGGACAGCCCTTTAGCTCTGCTGCTGCTCCCTTTTCTTAGAGACCAGCAGAGCTGTCAATATTCCAGATGTACTGCAGAGCTGCATATGAAAACTCGGCATCATTTCATTTATACTTCACTAAAAAGGAGAATGGCTGCTGCCTGCTTCTGCTTATAGTCAAACAAACAAGGGAAAGGTCAGTGGAGGAGGACGAGGCTATCAGAATTTAATTTCACTGAAATGTCTGCGCCTAAATACAGCACTTGAGTTGGAGAGAAGAAATTATGATGCGTAGGGAGAAATAGGACTTTTATTCCCTTGGTATGCAGCAAATATAGGTGCTAAGTATGCAGCACAGACTCCTATGGGCCAACATAGTTAAAAAAAAGTATTTTAAATTGAAACCACAGCTCCCTTGCTAACTGGATTTTTTACTCATTTAATGGAAGTCTCACCTGCTCATGGACTCAGAAATGAGTTGTGCTGGCACACTGGGGCAGAAGGAGAAGTGGAAGCCCTACGTTCTGCTGTCAATTGCCCCCCTACAAGCTCATCTTTAAACACCCACCTCATCCCCCAGGCTCAGCAGCAGCGAGATGCACTCAGTAACAGGTTCTGTGTTCTTGGTTGCCACCACTAGCCTCGTACAGCAGGCTGAAATTTGGCCAGAGAGGATGTAGACACTTCTAGTAAGCACAGACCCAACAGGCTGGTAGCTGCTCTGCCTCCTCATGCCTCGTGTTTGAAATGATCACTGCTGAAGCTATTATGGTGATTAAAGCAGACAGTAGAAACAGCAATATCTGCCAGCAGGAGGGCAGCCAGATAATGCGCTCAAGAACAGAAAAAAACCCACATAATATAAAATATTTTAGGAAAGCTCTTTGAAAGAAGAATGTTTTCTTTTCTTTGTATATGTTGAATAGAAGAGTTTTAAAATAAAACACAGATTTTGCATGTCTTCTGAAACAAGTGACAGAGGAACAGCCCGAAAACAACAGTGAAACAAGACTGTAGCTTTTAAGATAATATAAAGTCACTAATTGTCTGCTCTGATCATGCCAAAAGCCAAGAAGCCTATAATACACTTGTAGAGGTCTGCATGAACATGACACCTCCTTACTAATTTTAATTCTGCTGCTGTCCACACTTGGCTTCATTTTCTCATCGAACAAAAATAAGAGAACGAAATTAGAAACTATTTTACTATTTTGAGGCATGCAGAGCAGCACTTCAGGATTTTGTATCACCTGTCATTGCCTCATACTTTGTAAATAGAGTCTGTATGGAAAGATTTTTGCAGTAAATAAACATGTTCCTCAGCAGCAGGTAGCTTAGTTCAAGATTGGCACAAAGGAAGTCTTGGACTTTCATGGAAACATCTGCCTGGAGGACATCTAGTCAGAGGCTCTAGATTGTCACTGAGATGCATCTGAGATGCTTTCTTTCCAGAAGCCCAAAGCAGGGGCTGCTTATCTCATCTTCCAGATGTGACAAGGAGTCAATTACACCAGACCAAGATCACAGACAGGCCTTTTAAGCGTACGTAGAGCCTTCAGATTGCCTTTAAAAACTCTTCATAGTTTTTCCATGGGATTTTCATGCAGATCGTGAAAAAATCTTTACACTTTGGGGAAGCAGAGGGGGATTTGTGCAAAATTTATCCCACACAATGGATTCATGTTAAAATCCCATCCCATTTTGGCTTTACTGCCACAGCTTCTGTCCTAGAGGTCCTAACAGGCAACATGGAACATGATGTTTCTGCACGTGATGTTTCTGCATGATGTTTCACTCTCCAGGTAAGAGGAATGACACTGACAAAGGAAAGTTTACCTATAACCTACATCTTCACAAAGAAACAAAACAAGCTGTTGACATCAAAAGATCATTTTCAAGCAAGAGGTAGTTTTGGAGAGATGCCACCTGGGAGAGGAGACATTTGCTTGGCAAGACAGTTACGGCCTGTTTTGTGAAAACAGGATGTGTTCCTCTCAGTTGCCTCCTATTCCTGACTTAATCCAGCTCTTACTGCTGATTCCCTTCATTTCCTCCTCATAAGAAATCCAGAATTAATGAGACAGAAGTTACAATGACAGAGATGATAAAACCTAACACACTCTTCATATTTTATAGTCTTATAGTTTATAGAGGTAATTTCAAATATCAATATGAGAAGAGAGATTATTTAAACATTTCTGCTCTCACAGGCTATTATAAACTTGAAAGACCTCATAGCCACAGCTACTCTCTACTAAACCACAGACTAAAACAGCCATAACCTGGGACCATGTTTGGGGTAAAGCAATTAAGACACAACTGAAACTCTTCTTAACAGCGACACTGAAAACAAAGTACCTGTGTAATAGGAACATATATCATGCTGTCTGGGGCTCTGCTTATTTCTCTGCATGCTATATTTTTGAACTAAATACATTATTTAAAAAATGCACCTTCATTACTTACTCTTCAGTGGCTGTGCATTAATTCTCACAGTTAAGAACACCAGCTAAACACAACCATTAAAACAGTGCAGTCACTGTGCGTCTAAAAACACCTCATTTTTTCCACTGCAGACTTTTTTTTGTTCAGTAATAATACTGTATTTATTTTGAGACTCTGGCTGTGCAGTCAAGAAAAGATTTTTGGTGTACTTTTAGTATAAGGAAATGCTTACATGTTTGCTAACATACTGGAATGATAAGGTTGTTGACAAAACAAAGTATGTTTGGCAAGCACAAGTGACTCTGTGCTTAACAGGTATATTTTAGACATAAGTTATGCACTAGGTATGACAGGTCACTTACTTAAAGAAATGCACCTACCTGGTAGGTAAATTTCACATCACTTGGTGATTTGCCCAATTTTCCATTGACGTTAACCTCAATTTGACCTTCTTTTGGTTCAGTCATTCTTCCAACTTCGCATACAATCCTATCAAGAAATAATGTAAGTTTATTTGTTAAAAATAGCAGCTGCAATACAAGAGGAATTCATTACACCAAAAGCAGATTTTTGTTAGCTACCACACACAGTGCAAGCAAAAGCTCAAACGTTTTTATACCACCAAATATACCTGAGTTCTGGCTCAGAGATCCCACTAAAACCACCCAAGAAATTTCAGTCTTGTCTCTGCCCCAAAGCAAAGCTGAAACCTGCACCACAGATACTTAGTGGTCAGTTATTAGAGGTGACTTCTACTGAAAAAATCAAATTCAGTCCAAAATCAGCAATGAAACCACCCAATTCCAAGCCCTGTTTTCACTGCATATGGTAATGGTAAAAAAAAGATACAGAGAAACCTGCCACCTTGATGGAAGTATCAGGCCACCTTGCAACTTGGTGTACTTCAGCTTACAACACTCTTCCTGTGCCTCCTGTCATCTTGCATCTTTAAACTACTATATTTTCACACCTACCCTCAAAATCCCCTTAGAATTACTGTTCACTGAACACAAATCCTAGGTAACTCATGCAAAATCAGAGGTCAAGGAATCCCGGGGGGGATCCGCCACCGCTGCCGCGCTACAGCTGCGCAGCTTGAATTTTTTGATCCAACAGTGATTCGCAGAATATAAGCAGGGATAGGGATTAGGTAGGTAAGGACTCAGCACAGTGGAAAACTGGGGCAAACTCTTGATGCAGAGCTGCCAGCTAAGGCTGTATATAAGGTCTGAAGCCTTTGCAGGCAGCGAGTTTCGCACCGGGCACACCCTGAGCAGCTCTGCACATTTCCTTCATTCTTGGGATTACTGCTGTTGCTCCGAAACGCAAGATTTGTCTCCAAAATCCCAAAGAGCAAACGAAACTCTCTCTCCAGAACCTCCCCCCTCCAAATTTACTGGGAATAATGAACTTAAATTGGACTTATAATAAAAGGATTGTGAAGCCTCTCAGCAGAGCCCTCCACAATGTGGAGCCTGCGTCCTGGCAAAGGGACAAAATTCTCGGAATTCCTGCGTGTCCTGGCATGTGCGCGGCTGCCTGCGCCTGCAGGCTGCTCCTCATCATCCCTACTGTATTCTTGGAAGTTGCATCTCCTTGTCAGGCGGTCGGAGGAAGCGGTGCCTGCGGAAGAATTTCGACCATATGTCGAGCTAAGGGAAGCAGCGGGGGCCGGGGCGGAGGGGGGAAGAACGCGCCACGGCCCACGCGATTTTAGGGATTTTCAGAGGAGAAAAGCTCCCTCCCATCCTCCCCTCAGGATTCGCTTGGCCTCCCTTCCCCCTGGCTGCACAGGGAGAACTAGCAGAGAGGGAGGCAGGACAGAAAGCATCCTCAAGTGTCTAAAGTCCCCCTGCTCTCCCAGCCCTGGGAAGAAGTCATCCTAAAAGGTGACTTTTTAGTGCAAAGGACAAAGGGGAACGATTGGGTGCTTTTTTTCCCCCCTCCTCATTTTAAAAAGGGATAAAAATAAAACAAAAGAAGAAATCTCTATTTGGAGATTCTGAATAATTTCTTTTTCAAGGTTTCCCCAATGGAGAGTATCCTTCAAAAGCCCCTAATTTGTTGGTAAATCACATTATGCAAGTTGCATTTATCCTCACCTATTACCACACGGGCAGAACTTAGGAAACCAGTAATGTTGCTATGATACAAGGAAGCAGTCATCCCATGATGGCTTCTTTCCATGTATTTAAAAATATCAAAAAGCTTTAGAAAAAGCCAAGAGGCCGGGGACAATCCTTGGCGATGCTGTGTTTCAGTGCAGCTTCTGCACACATGGAAACCAGAGAATGAGAAAAGATGACTATGGGAAATTTGGAAACTAATGTGGATGGGATGGGAAACAGTAAGAGATGTACATATGCATTGGGGTAAGGAAGTTTCTAAATCTGCCCGATTCACCATCTGACTTTCCAAAAGCTAAAAAACTACTTAGGCATCTTCAAAAGATCTTTCAAAACAAGCCACAACAATAGCAAGAAGTTATTGCCTTACAATTAAAAGTAAATGAAAGGAAGTCAAGGTTTCGATTGCAATTTGAAATATCAAAAGTGAAAAAAAGAAAGAAATCAAACTGCTTGAAATACATCGTTACTATTAATATTACTACTGATCCTTCATGCTATGCTTTTTCTCAGCTAGTATCAACAGGGTATTTCTCTCTTGATATTAGATGCTTGACAAAACTGAAATAAGCATTAGATCTCTAGAAGAATTTAGGCACCTTATCTTCACTTTTGGTGGTGTTTAAGAGTGTGACAAGTAATCCACAAAGCCTCTGCTAACCTGCTTCGGCCATTCAACATCCACGGACTTGTTGGTTCTGCCATCAAAGTTGGTCACCTAAAGCTTCACCAAATATCTGGGCTCCCTCCCTGCACCCAGAAAAGAATCTCTGTAGCTAAAACAACAAGAGAAAATGAAGCTGCTTCTTGCTTTGCCTAATGTTTCTATAAACTGGTATGCCTGGCTGCATTCTGGTTCCGTGTTTGTAAAGACTGTAATGACTGGCTGCACATCTACAGCGCCTTGAATTTGAAAACAAATAAAATGTTTCTACCTACAATGTAATCTATGTAAAACAAATACAATGTACTCTAGATGTTTTAAAACATCTAGAGTAATAACTCGCAAAAGAAGAGAGAAAGGCAATCCCAATCACAAATGTATTACTCTATCATAAATTTGCTGCTGCATTAGAATCTATAATGATCTTAAATAAATCCTCAGACATGTTGGAATGAACTATTACAAACACATTGCACTAGATCTTTCTTCTATTGATAATTTCTTGTAATTGCAAGGCGATCTTTCTCTTCTCTTGAAAGAGCACAGAAGTTCCTATTTTCTCCTATAATCTTGTGAAAAACAGGCAGCAATTACCTTGTGGAAACAGAGTAGAATTCCTTTTTAAAAAGACATTCCTGGTCTACCACTGTTATATTTTTTACATCTTCTGCTTTTATACCCAAGTTAGATCCCATTATGGTCAAAAGAATTCCGCCACTTAGTGGTCCAGTTTTTGGCTCAATCTGTGTTTGGGAAAAAAAATACAAAAAAACAAAAACAAAAACAAAAAAGTTTAAATACCAGTGATCATGTTGCTCTTTCGTATCATTTAAGGCTAATTCGACTTACCAGCACTTGAAATGAAGATTTTTTTTAAGAGCCATGTAAATATAATTAATGTTACTAGTTATTTATTAGCTCAGAACACATATTAATTAGTTCCAGATTTCCTGCCTTCAACCTAAACGCACAGTACACAATTCCAAAGAGACCCTGTGGCAGACACTTAGGTGCAAAGTTCTTGCTTGGTGTTTATTCTGCCTTAAATTTGCTCCATCCCTTAAAGCACTGTGATTTTGAGAAGCAAATGGAAAGGATTAATAATCCAATAGATAATCCAGTAAGTATTTCACTGAGCCTTCCTAGCATTTCTATTTTGAATTTTTTGATTTTTGTTTGCTTGCTTGTTTTCCCCATGGTTCCCACCCTTTGGGTTCCTATGAGCCCAGCACACCTTCCAAGCAGTAAATGTGGCCCACGTAGCGTGTGCTGGAGTTTCTTCATTCCCCTGGCCTTCCTTACTGCATCAAACAGAAGGATGAACTGATGCTTGTTAAGCAGTTTGTGGTTAAAATGCCGACTGAAAAAATCCTCTGGTGGCAGTGGCCATCTCTGAGGTAAATGGAGGACATGAACAAGCACCAGCACTCGGAGTATCTGCTGGGAGAGGGACCTGCTTTGCTAGTGCAACCGGAGCAGCTCCAGGGAGGCCACCTCAGGGCCAAGTGACCAGGGGCAGCCCCTGGAAGTCTGGGCTTTGACGTCTGCTGGGCCTGTGAGTGTAAGCAGCAGCAAGCCTGAGCACGGGGGCTTGGCTGCTTGCTGCTCACTGTGCAACCCGGCTCCAGGATCACTTTTCTGACTATTTTCCCACTCTTTCAAATTTCCAAAGCCAGGTCTGTTACCCACCGGCCATGCCTTTGCACTGAACCCATAAATGTACTAGTGAATAAAAATGACTGACCAGTTTCTTTTACAAATTATTTTGCACTAATTTGAAAGCAACAAAAGCTTTTAAAACCTAAACATATCAGAACATCTTTGGTATTTACTGTTAAATCCACCATTACATACAAACAGTATCGCAGGGTGAAAACACTTTTCTTCTTCTTTGCTCTCCTTTCCCTCCTCCTTCAAACCATCCTTACGGTGGCAGAGGCATTATGCGAGTGTTTCTCTCCATATGTTCTGTCGAGATTGCAGGATATCTGCCTTCCTGAGCAGACTTCAAGCACTTACCTGCCGCTTCCTCTTGGACACGGCACCACGGCCCGTCTCACAGGCCCTACCACACGCTCAGGAGGCTCTTCACGTCTCTGCCAGTTGGAGCCACAGACTTCAGAATCAATCAGTTCTTATCTTACTTGAGTGAAATATATCCCCTTTATGGTTCAGAGCCTCTGTCACAGAGTTGTGGCATTTTTTGATAGCTTAAGATACATTTTCATCAAACTACGTGTTTTGAGTCCTAACCCTGCCACCACAGTGATTGGGCTTGCCCAACAGCAGCAGGTATCACTGCTTTGTAGGCAGCCACGCAGTCCAGAAAAGCAGCATTTGGCAACCGCTGAAAGCAGACCAGGGTCTGTCACTTTTTGCTTCAGCTGCTGGTGGACCAAGACAAATCGATGCCCTTTCCTCCTCCTGGGTGAGTGTGGCACCACCGAACTGGTGCTGTGCAAGGGGGGGCATTCGCCTCTCTCTCTGACTTCTTACATTAAACTTCTACAGCCCAGGGTTTCATTCCAGAATGGGCTGGAAAAAATCACTGGCACCTTGAAAACAAATCACGGCACAGAAACAACCTGCTCCCTTTTTAAACGCCGTGAAACAGGCTAGTTTGAAGCCTGTTAATGAGCCTGCTAAGGGCTCACATGTGGTGAACCTCTTTTATAGACGTCCTTTAGGTAGAACAGATTTCAGGACAGGAAAAAAATCCGTGCTAATTCCCAAGAATCAAGAGCCGTGTTTAAGCATGCACTGCTAGCCTGGCTCACAGCACAGGGAGAACAAGGCCTACAGAGCAAGGAGTCTCAAAGACTCCATTCACCCTCTTATTACGAGTCTTTACAAACCTTTCACACACATCACTACTGGCATTATTTCCTTGCAGCTATTTAGAGGCTTGCTTAATGCCCTAGGAATAAAAGAAATGCCTTTCAGGATGAGCTCTCTTAGATGCTTTTTTCTCCTGAAAAATAATATACTGGGAGGAAGAAAAAAAAAAAAGCAATCTTACGTGAGTAATTTCTGGATTAGGGCACGTTTCAGTAGGAGGAGCACGACAGAGTTTCTCATAAACACATTTGCTTGGCTTGCCTTCTTCTTCACACCAGACACAGTTGTAGTCTTCATTGGCCGCAAGGCATAAACTGCAGTCACTTCGTCCGTATGAGCAGTTGTACAGAGTCACTGAAATATGAATGGTAAATGCACTTAGACATCTCCCCCTGCTTCAAGGATATTCAGTGTATGATTGGAAGAAAAACTAATCCTGTGCACAAAGCCTCCCTGCTGCTCAGTTCAGTCCTATGAAGAATATGCACTTAACTCCTGAATGATGCTGAAAGAAAACTGTATTTCTGATTATACAGAAAAACTTCAAAAACATGCACAAACGACCATGTAGAACCCAAATACACCTTTATCACTCAGGTTGCATCAAGCATTTAAACACAAAGGTGTTTCATAGTCCAAGTCCAAAGCCCACATACCCACAATGAACCTGGCTGTGCATCTGTTCAGAGACAAGTTCAAATGAACAGATCTCCCTGGGGCACCAAAAAGGAAGCCAGAAATGTTGTCAGGGAAGGGTATAACTCTCATATGTGTGTTGCTACGAGCAAACATCAGCTGGCATGGGGCCGCTGCCTGCCGCTTGGGCCTTTGCAAAATCACCACTAAAACCTGAAGAGTGTTATCCTTTCTCTGAGCTAATATCTCTTCATTTCCCCGGGTCTTTACTTGTATCTCTGAATAAAGACAAACATTTTTTTTTTGCTTTGTTTCCCCTTTTGCCTTGAGTTGCCACCCTGTTGTACACCCTACTCCTTCTGTGGCCTGCTTTAATCCTAGCTCTTCAGAAGCAAGAGCTGTGTTGTTATAGTCATGCCCCTGTCACTGATGAACCACGCTCTAACTGTCCTAGACACTAAGCTTATCTTGGCCCCCATCGCTCTTCCAGAACAATGCAGAGTCACTGAACAAAACTAATTTTCCCAAGTAAACACAAGCGTTGGGATGCAGCAGTGGGGTTCAGCACCACAAGGAAAGCCTGCATTTGGAAGGAAACATTTGGAGATGCTCTTGGGAGCCAGCCCAGAAGAAAACGAACAGGCTGAAAAGATGCCACACATTTCTCTGGGGGAAGTGTTCATGTTGTGCAGATAACCCAACCAGTCAGACCAGCCGTGCTCTGATTCCCTGGGCAGCTGATTATAATAAAAAGAACTTTTTGCCGCCTTGTTTCCCTGCCCCATCCCTTCACTCCTG
>NW_010578250.1:374993-421712 GCF_000705375.1 Tinamus guttatus
AGAGTCTCACCCTCTGTCACCAAGGCTTGGCACTTGTTGGGTCTGTTTGTGAATCAACTTAACTTACTGCAACAGCAGACAACTATCCAGGTTTCCTCCTGTGCTCTCTCAGGAGTTAAATGTGTGCACAGATGGGAGTGGGGAATAAAAGACAGAGAATCAACACCTCCCTTTTTCCATGCTGATGAGCTGTTTTATGTGCTAAGTCTCAGGAAACTGTACCCTTTAATGTTTTTTTTTTTTTCAAAAAAGGTTCATCCTTAAAGTGAGATTCAGTAAGTAAACTGGGATAAACAGATATGTTCAGAGGTGTGGAAGAGAAACCAGAACAATCCATCTGAGACTGCATATGGCAAAGGCCACAAAAAATGTCTATTTCAAGAAGGCACATGCTGAAACGTTCAGTCTCAGAGGAGAGGGACACGTGGAAGGGCACCAGCAAAGCCACCCTCCAGCCACCGACGCCTCAGTGCACTGTCCTCCTAGATATCCTCCTAGGTTAGAGCAGCAGCAGGAGCTTCCGAGGTCTAATTCCAATAAGCTACCACATCAGATTCCTATCAAAATGAAAAAACAAATTGAGAACACCACTTTTCTACTATTTTTTTTTCACTGTTTGGTGTAAATAGTATGCCCAAGACTTGGCCACAGTGTCTGCCATTTGCATTAGAGTGGACAACCTCTGAAGGGAAGTTCTCTGAATGCTGCATACTTAAACATCTCCACATTCACTTTCCCAGCCATAGCCTTTGTTAGAATAACTTGGTTTTGTTCTTTCCCTTACAGTGAAGGGTTAATACAGAAGCGAAGGCTGATCCAGATTTTAACCTTTCTTACATCTAATCAGCACATCCACTTGATTACAAGCAGCTTTACCAGCACAAAACCAGTCGAGACATCATTGAAGGCGTATGGAAAGCTGAGAGGCTTTGACATTTGTAACAATAATCGATAAGAAAAAGTGTCCATTTGACTCAACTCCAATCTTGACTTTACAAGGAATCAATGAACACAAGGTAGGAGCAGCATCATTTGCCTTATATATTGAGCATGTCAATACATAAGTCATGGTAACTAACAAACATAATCCACATAGCATTTTCAAGAGTCTGTGTTATTAACTATTCACTCTGGATTCTGAATGTGACCCCAGAGCTGGGGGAAACTACTTTTGCCTTCCCAAACCCTGCACTGCCCACCCTTCCCACCAAGGGAGGGCACTTACTGAACAGCTTGGCCATCCCTCGTTGGGTGGACAGCATTTTCCCTTGGCAAACAGCATTAATGGCATCACGTCTGGCAGTCCCTCACGTCCACATGCGTAAAGGCAACGCACAAAGCTGGAGCCTTAAAGCATGAAACACACCCCCCGCTCCCTGATCAGCTCATTAAATGTACCAGCAGCAAGCCACTCATTAGATTCAGCCTCTTATCCATCACCTTGAGATACCAGCTGTGAAATCATTGATAAAAAGGACAAAGGATAAAAGGGAGATATTGGATTCCATACTGTTCAGAACCCCGACGGCTCGAGATGTAAAAACGCTATCGCAACTTAGTATTCACTAAGTGCTTCATACAAAGAAAGGTTTCTTTTACTGGCAAGTTCAAATGTGCTTCTCAGCAGCTCCTGCGCACCCAAAGTCAGTTCTTTTCAAGGTGCAAAAAGACCATTATGCTCTGGACTTCAGATGACAGGGAAATTTTAAAGCAGGAGAGAATTTGGATAAAAAAACTTTTATAATAAAAAGAGACATTTATTGATAATTTTTCCTTCCGTTTTTGCAAGAGCTCTCTATTTTGATCTGAATGATACCCTTTCTTTAATAACTCAGCTACTACTTTTAGCCTTTTTTTTCCAGGCTGTGTAATAGAAGGTGGGAACGTTTGGTCAAAATTCTGCAATTCAAAAAAACACAGCCTCGAGAATGGAAATTAAGACACTCTGACATTGTAATATGACCTCCCCAAAACATTCACGCCACGTCTTTTCTTAAGTGCTTTCAGCATTGCATACAGAGCCCTAGGGAAAACCTTCTAAAACCCACTTCTATGCTGCTTATAAGAAAGGGAATCAATTAAATACTGTACAGATGGAAAAAATATGGTCTGAAGATTTAATTCACAGGGGAAATCACTTGGGGGAAGTGTTAGTTCTCCTGATGTTGACTCATCACATAAGTAACAGGCACGTTGCCTAGCAGTTTTTGCAGGATTATGCCTTAAACTTCAATTCAGAGACTTGTAAGGTCGTCCCAATTCCCAGATACTGCTCTCCACAGATTTTAATGGACCTTCCCAAGTCAGCTCTAGATTAGGTCCACAGACATAATTGCTTCATCATTACAAGTTGAAAGAACTAAAAATAAAGAAATAGGCAACTTCTGTCAGAGACTAGGTTTTTATTTATGCTATAAACACTTAATATACTTTTCGTTGCCACAGAAATAAATGAATAAAGCCAAAAGATGAAAGCACAAGCAATGCTTCTGTGCATTGCAGATTGCCAGCAGACACGAAGGCTGCAGACAGAGCCTGTCACTCAGGAGCTGAGGCACTGTTTAGAGCTCAGATTTCAGATGAAGTCCACAGCAGTGGCAGTAAGAAAGATTACTTTTCTACTAATGGAGGGAGCAAGTTCATTGCTTTCACCTTTCAGAGAGTGGCAAGGGGAAACAGCCATTTAAAAAACAAACTACTGAAGTACTTTTTGACAGTAGGACTATGAAGTTTTTGGACTATGATTGCTTTTCAGAGTAAAATCAAATTGGAAAATACTGGCAACATTTTAAAAAAAATTTAAGCATTTTTAAAACAGCCTTCAAAATAAAAAATGCTGGTGCCTAATTCATGAGTTTAGTATTTATAACATTTGCTCCATCAGAACTGTTTTCCCAAGACTAGTAACCATGCAAGAAATCTTAAAAACTCCCAAACTTACAAAGCAGCCAATTTTAATTTAGTTTAATTTACCTCCCTTTAATGCCATTTTTCATACTTACCCATCAGTTTGCTGTCAATCTTGACCCTTCCTGTTCTCATGGATAAGTTTAGTTGTAGGGTTTCATTTGCACTGTAGGAGAACTGAAAAAGAAGACATACTATTAAGACATTCATAGTTTCATTTTGCAAAGTTAATTTCATGCGTCCCATGATTCTTAATAACCAGAGCTCCAGAGCTATGAAGGTTTTAGACACTATCCTAAACCTGATACATATGGCCTGTTTTTATTTCTTGGCCAATTATATTCACTGAAAAAATGTTTTAATGAAGCTAATCCTTCACAAACAGAATTTTTAAGTACCAAGGGAGAGCAATACCTGGACACCTACTGAATCATTACTTTCCATTAATTTAATTTACATTTGGCTATAAGCATTCAGGTGCCTGGGGTACTGCACAAGTCCAGTACAAATCGCTGCTGGACCGGCTGCACTCTTCCTCCCAAGCCATCTGGCCCCAGTATTTGCATGGATGCAGCAGACTCCCCATGGACCACATGGAGGGGGAATCTCTTGCATCTTTAGCAGCACAACCCCCTCACTACAACCAAAGCAACAACAAGGTTCACATGCTTCAAGGCATGAGCTTTTGCTAGGGTTGAAAAAGACAGAAGCAGTATCAACAGGTGGGAAAGAAAATGGAGCCAAAAAAACAAAAACAAAACAACAAAAAAAAGAAGCTTTATAAAGTGTGTGCTTCGTGCCAGGCTCAAACGCTGCATAAATGCTAACTAGTTCTCTAAACTAAGGCTGTTACTTAGCTGGTAAGACTAAGTTTATAAGTTTAAAAAAAGGTTAAAGTCAGAATAATATTTGTGAGCCTAACTTTGAACTTGGTAGCTAGATGGTTATTTTGACTGTTATTTCTCTTCTCTGTTAAACAAACCTGAGTGAAAGACGTATAGCTGGCAAGTATGTAAACATGCCATCACCATTCCCATTTTTACAAATGAAAGAAAGTGTGTAATGGGAAAGGTAACAAATTAGTGTGTGGTGAGGGAGAAACTCTCATCTTCTATCTTTGGTGATTTCACTAGATGCATAAAAATGAAGAAAGTAAATAAAAAAAAAAAAGAGCAACCACCCAGAATTTCTCCAGGGACAGTTTTAATAACAAATCCATGAATGCCATACATAAAGAAACTAAAGAAGATGACATAGGGCTTTAAGGAGAGAGCTCAGGAACTTCCTTTGCTGCCTTTGAACACTAACACCAAAGGAGACTCTTTAGGAGACGCCGCTTTTTACCTCTAACAGTGAACAACACTTCTTGTATGGTTCTGGACCTGAGTGGGTAATGGCGCAGGACTAGAAGAATTGAACATATATGGTGGGCAAAACATGCTTTCACATTTACCTCTTTAGTCAGAAATGAGAATTTTCCCTCTTCTGATTCATCCACAGGAGCTTCAAATTTAAATTGGCTGTTTCCAACCACAAATTTTTTATCCTAATGGAAGAGAAAAGTTCAGCTTAAAATCTTAATAATAAAGCAAAATAAAGTCAAAGCGGCAGGCGATACCCTGTCGAGCACCGGAAGCAGCAGGGCCGCATGGAGGCAGAGCCGGCGCGCCGGCTTCCCAAGCAATAAGGAAAAGAGCCAAGGATCTGAATACGGGATAACTTCACACATTGGATGTGTTATTAGCAGGGCTGTGGGAGCGCTGCCCTTTCAGGTTTTCTCGGCAGGGAATCTGGGCAGAGCAGGAGTGTAAGAATTGCACAGGAAACTGGAGCGACACTTTATTTCTTCTGCCTCCCCAAGACCCCAGCTGGGTTTTCACAAGTCAGTCTGTGACGGCAGTGACAGCTTAAGGGCGTTCCTGTCTCCTGCCCAACTTTCCCCCTGCTTTTCCCCAGCTCCTAAATCCTACCTTCAGGCTGTGGCACCCATGCCGCCCTGGGAAAGCTCTTGGCACGGCTCTTCCATGATCAGATCTGGGAACTGAGCTCACTAAAAGTAACCTGGCCAATGAGACCAACTAAAACCACCGCGCCGATGCCGTGTTGGGTCACTCTCCTGGCCCACAGCACAGCTGTGCAAATAGCTTTGCAAGAGGAGGAGACACAGAAACAAGCAGCGAGGATATTTTAAGCCTGTGCCGTTGCTAAATACTTGTAAAACTACAGGCAGTCCATGGGGAAGCAAGACCACCTTCCCTTCTGAAGCCTTCATGCAAAGGAGTAGTCCCTGCTTTTACCCAGAACTGCTTGAATCTTGGAAAATATGTCAAATAAAAAAAAAAATTGATTGCTTTATCCCTCCATCCTGCTTCAAGTGTTAGCAAGTCCTCCCTTGCTGCCGTCTAAGCCTCATACCTCAGAATATCAGATCTTATCCTATTCATTTGCAGATACTTGTTTCAATACTGGAATCACAGGTAACTCAAGGACCTATAATTGACTAATTATCTAATCAGAGCAGTGCAAAGAAGCCACCTTTCCCATTGCCCCTTCATCCGCCAGGACAGGCAGAGGCCACGAGAGATCCTGCGCAGCCCTGGGGCTGGGAACCAGGCAGGGGACCTTGCTCCTGTCTCCGAGAGGTTTGTGCTGCAGAAGGAACACGACCTTCTTAGAAACTGCACATAGAGAATGAGCTACTGAAAAGTCTTCTCTGAAGGTTTTACAGCCTATTCTATTTCACAGAAAATGTGTGCCTCCTCCAATTTTAAAGCACCTTTTAAATCTCCCTGAGAAACGCTGCCTTGCTTGCTTTATTCTGCATTTCAGTATATCATGTGTTTTTCAAAAGTGTTCAAATTCTGGAGCTGCTGCTGTACAAAGCTTCCCCACACGCTTAGCAGAACACATTGAGGATGGAGGGAAGCTTCTGTGTGTGGCAGCTGCCAGCTTGGAGTGAAATGCAATGAGGAGCTGCTAGACTATCCAGCAGAAGGCTATGAAGCTACATACATCCATTAGTCTGGGTGCAAGAAGAGACACCTAACAAACACTGAGAAGTGGGTTATACCTCAGACACCCAAGACAAAGGCAAGTCCAAATGGGCAATTGCTTTTAACTAAAGTTTTTGAAGGCTAACAAGGTTCTCTCAATGCTGGTACACCTGTTTCCTCTTTTGCACCAGTCACGTAGGGACTCAGATGGAGAATATCTCTTAGAAGTTGCATGCAATACAAAGAATCAATACTAAACTTTTCTTTGGTGCCTCTCTCAACTGCGTGTTCTGGATATGGCTGTTCCCAAAAGAATGATGATTCACTTTTATTTGCTATTGAAATATTTTCAGGGGAAGGGGGAGAAAGATAGTAAACAAGTCTTCTCTTAGTATACCTCAGCAAAGGACTCCACAGCAAAGGCCTTTACAGGAGATCTCATCACTGTAAGAAAAGCATTCACAGGCAAAGAAGAGCCTAGAAAATTCTTAGCTTATTCTTCCATCATCAGTTCTGCAAAGGCAGTTTTAGCAGCTTTCCACTTTCCTCACTCACTGTGAAAGGCCCAAACCTCTCTGCTGATCTCCACACAAGCAGAGATGCTTACGTGCATTTTGCTGGCCAGTACATTTGCACATCCATAATGAGTCAGGCTGCGCGCTGTCCCTTTAAGCAAGGCACCGATTAGATCAAGGAAATAGAGCTATTATTCAAAAGTGACAACAGAACATTTATTTTTGCTGATCAACTTTTATCTCACCAAAAATGTCAGCAAGAAAAGCAGCAGGAACAAAATGTATATATACCCATGTTCTAATCAACAAAGTCTTTAAAAAAACTATCTGCAAATAAGCTATTATATCCAGCATATCCTACAGCAACATCATTCCACATGAGAAGCCTCGTGCTATGTAATGGGCTTTGGGCCAAGCCCTGTAAAAAACTCTTCTCCTAAATATGCTTCTCCTGAGCCACCTTGCCCACCAGGAGAATTTCACCCAAAGGCTGAGCATAAATTATGCCCTTACTCAAATGAACTCAAATAATCAAAGTTATTGCTTTAACTATCATCACCCTTAGACAGAAATTCCTGCAGGATTACGACCGTTTCATGCCTTTTATGTCTATTTTCATATGAACTTAGAAGCCTGTGCATACAGCTGTCAGTAACTGCGTGTGCCCTTCAAGTCCTGGCAGGGGAAGTGTTATTATTTTCATTTAAAAATGAACATCTGTATCAGGATATGTGCATATGGGGCTGCTCCCATGACAGAGACGTTCCCACATGGCTCTTATCTAAGAAAAATTATTCTAACATCATTTGACACTCACTTCTCTACAGTGCCCTTCCAGCCTAGGGCCTATGCGTTTATTTTACTTCTTAGAGGTCCCAGTTAAATAAATGCATACAAGGTCTGGTCTGCAGGCACCCTGTTTAATACTGCCAATAAAGCACTCAAATCCACCCTATGTGTCTGGCTTTGTTAAAGGTAATTGATATCTAACAGGAAAAAGGGCTTGCAGAGACATTTGCTTTTCCTTTTGTCTATGACTACAGAGGGATTTAAGTGCTTATTCAAAGAAATGATAAACTAGACACACGAGACTCATTCGGGGGGGGGAGGGGGGTTACTTCTGCTATTTCTCCTCCATAGAGAAAGAGGGTCCTCCAGAAGGCAAATTCAGCACATCTTTATTATGCAGCTGCCCTGAATTTGTTCTCAAGAGAAAATGGGCTCCTCCACTCATTATCCAGGGAGCAGACAGAGGTTTTCCACAGTTTCTCAGCTCTTTGCAGCGCTCGACCAAAGCCTCCCGAATTCCTGCTCCGGGCTGAGCGGCCGCAGCTCCGTTTGCCAAGGGCCGCGTGCGCTGCACCTTGCGCAGAACATGGGTCAGGTCAGACCAGTTTCCCACCCCTAAATTCACGTTCATCCTTCCAGCCACCAGCCCCAGACACTTGAGATGATAACATAAAATTCACAAAATCCACCTCTCATTGGTTGCAGGTATCCTAAGGTCCTCAGGCAAAAATGCCTGTTTCTGAACATGTGTTTGTACAGCACACGTTATTTCAGCGTTTACGAGTTGACCTTTCCCTGAACACTTTTCTTCTTATGTTGTCTTTAGACTGCAGACCTGCTTAGCCTTTTCCACCCTTTGCAGGCAGAACAGCACTTCAATTTGGCAAAAGGCAAAAAAAAACTCAAAAAACAAGTGCCTTCTTTCCCTTGATAAATGGTGCGTAGTTTAAGCAATCAATGAATTCTCCAGTGTATCCACCATCAATTCATATTTATACAAAGACATCGCAGAATCAAACAGCCAAAACTAACACTATCTGAACCATCATCTAGATAAAAAAAAGTGATTTTCAAGCCTCACTTGCGAAGCTAACAATAACATTTATGCCTCAAGTACATTATTAAATAACAATTAGAAGCTTGCAGTTAAATTCGGGCTTCCCAAAAGCTTTGTAATTGACTTTCTAGAAGCAAGTACTGAACTAAAGAAACCTTTGCTACAGCTCAGCAAATACCAGATCTTCTGGTTTGATGGTCAAAGAAAAAAAAAGGCTGAATATAAAAAGTCCTTTTACCCAAACCAAAGGCATTTAATTTCTAAGTACATATTTTTCATCTGAAAAGTGCAAATTGAAGTAAGCACATTGAATGGTGTTTAGAACCAAAAAAAAAGAAAAAAAAAAGCAGGCATTTAATCAGAAAAAGATATGAAACATTCAGACATCCTAAATTTCCTCTCTTTTCATTAGCTGAAAAAAAAAATAATTGCCAAGGTATTTCAGTGGGTGCAAATGACATTCTTTAGAGAACCAGCTAATAGCTACAATATTCTGTCCTGCTCTAATTCTGTCCTTGCGATGGCTTCTCATTTAGAGACTACACTACAGTAACCAGTGTTTTATCGTGTTTAAATGTGCAGCTCTTTTCCTTCCTTAAAACTAAGGGTGAGATCACCAAGGAAGACAGATCCTAAAGCTTAAAGGATGGGTGAGGCTGGAGTTCAGGGGGAATTCAAACGGCAGCTTCAAATTAATCTGTTTACCTGATAATAAGCTAGATGTCTTCCCTCAAAAGTCACTGTTGTTCCGTACTCCATAGGTATTATTGAAGGACTGGGATTTAGAAACTGGGGGCATTCTTCTTCCTGGGGAGATTAACATTTTATACATTATTTAAAATAAAGAAGTCTTACCACAACAAGCTTCATTGGCCTTTGGACAATGAAATTATTGTTCTAAAGAACTTCATGCTTAAAATACAGTGACAGATTTGATTACACCCTTTCAAATTAGACATGCTAAAAATGACTACAACATATGTCAAAGCTGTGGGTGATTATCTTTCCCAGCCTAGAAATCTTGTTCCTCCCATTGAAGCAAAATAGTAAAGTGAACAAAAATATCCTTTCACGAGCTCTTCAGTCTCACTACTCCTCCTCAATCACACCCTTAAATTCCCACCTCCACACTGTCACTAAAAAAAAATCTTACACTTCTGGAATTAAATTTAGGATCATTTTTTAATCGGTAATTCAATCAACTAATCTGTGAGAAAAAGCAAAGAAAATACTGAAGTGTTCTAATAAAAACCTATTTTTTTAAAACATTACCATATTTTGTTTAATCACATCCTGTTTTGAAGAGGACTCCTCACATATATGTCTCTTCCAGTCCCACTGGCAATTCCATCTATTGCTCGCACAGGAATAGCATCTACAAACATAACACAATAGGCAAACTGTCAGGCTTTCTCCCCCATTGACAAAAAAAAACCCCAAAACCAAAAAAATATATATCTTTATTCATGGAGAGTGGCTCAATCTGTTACAGTATCCTTACTATATTAAGCTGAAAACTTTACAGTGAGAACAGTTCAAGAACCTCAGAAAGATTTTTTCCCCCCTTCACATAAGCAAGGCTCAGAAGACAACTGCATCTCCCAACATTTGGGAATGGTGTTGATCAACCTGTACATGCCAGGCTGGAAAATGTGTTGTTTGAGCTGACTGTGCTGCCTTGGGGCAGCAGGGTCTCCCGAAGGAGCACAGAGGATAACAGTGACAGAGCCAACTTTGACCATCCTATCGAATCCACCCAAACTCCATACCTGGTATTTATGGCTAGGAACATGGATGTCTATCGAGCTCATCTTCAGATGTATTAGCAGCCACAAAAATGGGATCCCAGTGAATTAACCTTGATTATATGTGCCATGAATATTCACATTCCTAGTATTTTATATTGCCAGCTCACTGTGCTCATCAACCCTTTCTAACTCCGTTAAAACACAAAGAAAGGAATTTGGACGGACACCAGAAAAAATCTGGGAGTAGCAAAGGTTTAATGACCAAACCCTTCACCAGCTGAGCTGCAAACTACCTGAAACACAGTTACAGTATCTAAACACTTAGTAAGCTGAAATACTTACGGCTGATTTTCAAGAAGATTCATTGCTTCTTCACAGTCATAAAAAGGATAAGTATGTGATGCAAAAAATATATTTTTCTGTCCAAAGGTTAACTTTAATGGAACTGAAACATGATCTATCACAAAAGAAAAGAAAAGTCATCTAAGTGGTTGTTGAATTCTTTAGCTTTTGAGTAGAAAGATTTCATGATAACGCTTTCCTTATTTGTACAGGACATACGTAAATTTTTAACTATACAACTGACACTTCGGATCTCACGACGTGTTATATTTCAGATCTGTGAGCTCTGTATTTGTCTTTTTGACCTTTACAATTTTGTCAGTATATGGCATTTGGAAGAAAATCATAGATGCAACCAATGAAAGAAACAAAATCACAGAGTAGCTTTGGTTTATGGAAGTGTTTCTTCATGGTACTAACATCATGGGAGAGTCTAAAAGAGTAAACAAAACTGAGCAAGGAGATAATTGAATACATATGAAAACTGGCATGAGAACAGTCATTTTAAAATAAAATATTTCTCAAATATGAATATGCCTTCACGTAAAATTACGTGTTTCATTTGTGGATTAGAATTGTCATCGTCATGTGGATTAAAGCAAGTGCTCTCTGTGGTTACTGCTTAGCAATGCCTGCAATGTGGAGTTACCACAAACACTTGCAAGCTTCACTTTGCTGTACATGATTTCTCCACAAACGTACTTCTCACCTGGATCACTGCTGGGCTAAGAGTGGAAAATTTATCTTTAGGAACTGGTGTTTTTCCCAACGAAGCTGTCTGAAATACCTTTTGCAGAAATCATTAAGCCCTTGTGACAAGCTATTTCACAAGCTATTGGGCAACTTCAAACTCTGCTTTCCTTCAACAGGTTCTTGAAAGAGAGTGAGCAGCTTGCCTGGAAGCTGGGCCCCACTGAAGATTTCAGACTGGTAGACATGCCAGGGGATTTCCTACAAATGGTACTGCAAGAAAATACCCTTTCTTCCAGGAAATGTCTCATTCCCTTTGGAAAAGACTACAGCTGCAGTTGGCTCCATCCAGCCTCCACAGGGTTTATGACAGCAAGTGCATGTCTGGATTTGTGGTCACAGGCTCTCAGGAAGCATGGCCTGCCTTAATGACTGACTGGCTTCCACTGAAGTCTGCCAAACTTCTGAGCACCTTTCTAATTTAGTTAGTTAGTTTTGAACATCCTTTCAGTGGATCCCTCTGTGCCAGGCTCGGAGGGATGTATTATTCGGAGATGACTGGGTTACTCCAGTGCCAGCCCTTCTAGTCAGGCTTCCAGTCTCACCTGGCATGCTGAAAGAGGGCATGCTGTCATGCTCATCAACCTGGTGTTCCTATGGCTTGCCTCATAAAATATTTGGGTAGCACGAATTGGCCCTCCATAAGGGAACACTGTTTCAAAACTTACCATAATCTGATACCTTCATACTCCCTGGTTCAAAACTTAAGAGTGAGATTTTAACTTTGTTGTTCTCTGGGCAAATAAAACTGGATTTTGTCCTGTTTCGTCCTCAAGAGAACTGAAATTTATCTTAAAGTGCTTTGAAGTACTGTTCTGACAGTTCAAAAAGAGCTTAGTTTTCTAACTCGATACATAATAGTCAGTGTTGTGTTACTGGTTTTATTGCACATGCCTATGTATCAAAATCTATGAACCTGAAGCATGAATCAAGCACTAGCTAGGAAATAGCACAAGAATTATGGTTGGCAACAAACCCCAAAGCACATAATCAGTGGTTCAGAACCATGAGGCAGTCTTTAATTATATGATCACCTATTTTCCAGTGACTTACTATTGCAGAAGCCAGAAGGAGCACAGTAAAAGAAGTAAAGGTGTTAGGAGAAACACCATGGGGAAAAAGAGCCTTGTGACATATCATGGAAACCAAGACACTGAACTATGGCTGAGCAGAGCAAAAATTAAACAGCAGTGATAAAAAAGCTTTAGTGCTAAAGTGCATATGCCTCACAGCCAGACCTCAGAAATGCTTTTTTGCTTGTTTGTTTGTTTGGGACAGGGAATTGCACCTTTCTGTCCCCATGTCCATGCCAAATTCCTCTTTGAGTTCAGATTTCTGCTAGAAACACCGGAAATGATAAAACTTGCAAATAAAGAAATTTTCAAATTTGGAGCTTGAGTAAACCCTTTTATTTAAAACACTAAAGTTTGACTGGGTAAAAGCAAACAACAACAACAGACTATTTGGGGGAAAAGAACTGGAAGAGGAAAAAACTTGTAGGCAGCTCATGTATAAAAAGGTGTAATGGAAGCAGCAGGCTGTGTTATCTCCATTTTCAATATAGGAAAGATAGCAATATTTCCTTACCTTGACCTTTGGGTGTTGGAGGAATCCAATCAGGGGGCTCACAGATAATAACTCCTTCTTTTAACTGAGCAGAACGGGTAGTTTCACCAAACGTACAAACAAGCTCGTCACTGTCGGTTAACGTTGGCAATGGACTTACAG
This sequence comes from Tinamus guttatus, assembly GCF_000705375.1. The sequence continues at coordinate 387,823 of NW_010578250.1, forward strand.
TCAGTTCCACCTGGAAACAAATGTTAAAATGATAAAGTATCAAAGAAACTAACTGGAGCCCCCAAAAAATTATGGCCAGAGATGTTTCAGCTGCTCTCTTTTCTTGCCAAAGCTGATATTTTGGCTAGTGCCACAGAAAGTGGTTTTCCTTCTCAGTTTGTATTTCTTAATCTTTCCTTGCTACCATTTTATTAATTTTTTGCAGGCTGGGTGTGTGTTGAATTGGACTGGTAAGCAATCCTCCTGTCCTTCCAATGCACACCATGAGATCTTAAAGGGTCTTTACAAACACCTCCTCAGTCTCTTGCATTTTGTTCTTGCCCTCAGCAACAGTAAGCAGAGTGCTTAGCACTTAAATCTGGATGGCCTTAAGTAGATTTACATTAACGTTACTGGATAATGAAAACAAGGCAGGATAGGCTGGAAATACCGATGTTTGAAAGGGTTAGAGAGAAAAATGGCTTTGTCAAGGCTGCACACACATACAGAAACAAACTGGGATCTACCTTTACTACTGAAGTGACACAGAAAAAAAAAACCTGAAAAAGTCATGGTGAACTTTACTGAGATGTTTCTTGAGGAGGTTCATTGTGCATGTGAGAAACTAAAAGTGAATTATCAAGGCAAAAATTGGAAAGGAAATGGGGAAAAAAAGAAATCTTGGATGTTGTTCTTGATTTAATTTTTCAGGCATGTTAATTATACAGTTGAAATTTTTCATTTTGCATTGTATTATTTTACCATCCACGGTTTGCTGTTAACAGTGGAAATTACAATCTCCTTTCTCAAGGAAACTGATGCATAATCTCGTAAACTGCAAAATTTTCAGTGAATATAGGAATCACGAGAAGTGACATTACAGATATTATAGGTATCATGTAAATGCTCCTTTGAAGCTGAGTTATGCTTCAGGGTTCCTTTTTTTTTATGCTTTGGCCTGAGATCCTGATGTGAGACACCAGGGACTTGTCTACACAGAGATGCTCAAGAAAGCTGAGCAGAAATAAGAAAAGGTGTGGATCTGAGATGGACCCATTACATTCCACTCATGCTTTTACTCAACATAGAAATGGTCTTACCAGAATGCTGTTTAGATCACTTAGCAATGGAATTAAACTAATATGAATTAAAGTCTCTTTGTTTCTGATTAAGAGGGATTAAAATGTATTTAATAACTTTACTCAAAATTAATCAGATTTTACATCCCCAAGAACTCTTTAGTCTGCACTGGCATGCTCCATTTGGAATCAGCACAACAAATGACACCCTGATTACAGTGGAAATGCTTAGCCCTGTTGCCACAGAGTAGTTTTGGAGGCACCGGTGGAGGGAAATCCACTGTTCCTTTTAAAGGCATTGCTTACAGCTTTGCTGCTTACTTCAATTTATGCTCAAGTGAGGTGAGCGAGAATGTAAGGGCATGATGAATTCTCCCCTATCAGTTACCTTTTATGAGTAATATAATATTGTATAACACTTTCACAATATTCAGATATATGTAAGCAGTTTGTCATCCATACTAACATCATTCAAGTTTATAGAGAAGGTCAAAAGGACTGTTTCTTAGAAGAAAACACGAACTGCAACCTGCAAAAACAGCACTGTGAGAAACATCAAGGACTGAGGTCCCCAAAACACAAAAATTTATTTCCAGTCACCACTGAACATAAAGAAGCGCAGATACCCACTTTCCTAGCAGTCATATCAGTATATAAGAACATATAGGGCAAGCATCTTGCCATACCTTAGCAGGGGATCTGCGACTCATGTTCTGAGGCTCAGCACTAATGATAGTCATGCACGTGCCACTTGGACTCCACAGCCAGTGGTTCTCCTTATCAGCTGTCTCACAGTCTGCCCGCTTTGTGCACCTGATAAAATGCAAACAAAAAGCAACATTAAAGTGTGACTCTGCTTTCTCTGCTCTATACAACATTTTCACTTCTAGAAACTGGAATCATAAGATCAGATCAGAGGGAATTTCCTTCAATATTGACCATTTCTGTTGCTCTTGGAGAGCTTTTAATACTGATAGAAAAAGTACTAATGTGTCTTTGAAATTATCAAAAAGTAAATGAGGAAACATGTGGCACTTTACACCTAATATTAGACAACTCATACCTGGAATTAGGCAACACAAACCAATAGCATGAGCAGCAATACTTACCACAGCATCAGCACAAGGACAGAGCCTTTGCCAGATCATCTGAAATTAGGCTGATTAATTAGGAGTATATAACAAACCCCTCAAAGAGCGGGCACTGCCTGTTGTTTCTGCAGGTCATGTGGACGACACCTGGGTGCTGGCAGCAATAAACACCCAACCCATGAGAGGAAGAAGCAACAGAGTTGTGCTGCCAGGCACACAGGCCTGCCGACAGCTCCCGTGAAACCACAGCATGAGGGAAACTGCGTGGTAGTAGTTAAAGGTCTCATTAACCATGGCCACTGCTAAAAACCTCTCCCTGCCAGGGCACCTTCGGGCTTCCTTGACCGCTCCAGGAAGGCGGCAGCAGCCGTGCGGCCTCCGCACCACACGGGGAGAGCGGCGTCGCCGCGAGCCCGCCAGCGCTGCCAGCTGCCCCTACAAAAGGCTATTAACGAGCCAGGGGCTTTAAAGTGGCACAATGGCCTCACAGTTCTGTCAATCTGGCCCTCAAGGATATTATTTATGTGCAGAGTCCGCATGCATGTAACAAATCCCTAAATCCACAATAAAAAGTACTGCATAGATCACAAGGCAGAGTTTGGTGTGACTGAGGAAAAACATGAGAAAGGAAGGAGATTTCTTTTTTTTTTCCTTTGAAAAAAAATACTAGAAAATGCAAAAATTCATGTTTGCCTGTGCTCAGAGACCATTAATACTTTAAGATATTGAGGTCAGTGGTCATATCTGAAACCTGAAGGGAAAACTAGAGAAAATTGCCTTTGCATGATATATGACACAGCCTTCAACTCCCTGTAGCCCAGGAGGACTCAGGTCGTATATTCCAACTCCCCAGTCTCATACACACGCTAACTGAAGCCAGCCCAGCCTTAAGAGTTACAGTCTATCACATAAGTCTATAGGCAATGCAGAGCTTAATCTGCGGTGCTCAACATTGGGCTCTGCGTTGAGCTGTTCGGCAGCTTAACGGGACTGTTCACATTTTAAGACAGGAAGCTGGAAGCCTGAAATTCATCTGCTCACCATAACCAAATAGCCCCTTTGTTCCAACGGCAAGTCCGTCGATCATGAATTCCCAAGTGCTCATGCCAAGGGGTTAATTAACTTAGTAGTGAAAAAGGGAGCTGTGAGGCTGCCTTTCCCGCTCTCCACAGCCGCCGGTGTCCAGTGTAAAGCAGTGACATTCCCGAGCTGTTCAGCGCTGTCCTAGTTTACATATGTTTGAATATTAATTCGTTTAACCTACACAGGGAAGTCAGCCAAGTGCCAGTTTCTGTTCTCCCACAATTAGGTGAGAGTGTGGTGTAGCTACACTTCTCGATAGATCACATTTGTATAAAACTGGTATTTGATCTACATGCTGCATTTCAGATATTAGCTGCCCTTTCTTTTCTATTCACTTCTGGGTAAAATGTATGCTATATTTTCTGGATTTTTTTATAGGGAGTACTATTTTAATTTCTGGGCGAATATTTGGCTAGGGTACAGAGAATCATAAAACATGCAGTTTGCATGAGATGTACACATTTTCATAAAACATGCATGAGATGCATACTCGTTTTCAGTACTCACAGGAATATATATATTTTCACAAACTAACCAAATCTGCAGAAGGAAACGGGGACTTATTTGCGTGTGTAGGAGCCTGACAGCAAATGTCTGTTTGCTAAAATGTAATCTCTGACAGGAGTGCAAGGCAGAGCACAAAATGCTGGATTTACTACATCAAGCAGTGACTCAGTGTTACTCCTTAACATCAAATCAACACCAAAGTTAACACCACATTTTGAACAATGCCATCACCTACAGGAGAAACCCCGTGCACAACTCACCTGTCCTCTCTCACACACCAGCCACAGTAAGGGTCCTGGGCTTGAGCACACTTTTCACAGTCTGGGTATTTCTGGCAATCCTGTACGGGCAGTCGATAGACCTAGGGACCCAAAAGTACCAAAAGTTGTCACGTGTCTGAGGAAGGTGCAAAGAGGCTCAGATTAAATGAGTGGGACTGTACAACACTGTTGCCTGCGGCAGCAGGAGGCTTGTGCCCGTATCGCTACAGCCAGATTTTAACAATTGCTCAATCTGATTTTATCGCTCGGTCTGATTTTAACAAAATCCATATGAACAAAGTCTGTCCCCCGCTACCTCGACTTAACAAAGTCCAAGTTTAAACATTTCCTGCTCCTTTTCACTGCAAGTATTCTTTAATCTCTCTCCAAAGTAAAACAGGATATTTTTCTATCCAGGATTGTGAAGTCTTAAAAAAGCGTTTCAGTTCCTCCGGACTATGTTATGTCTAGCAATCTGCAGAGCAGAGACGGCACAAACAGCCCTTCAAACTCAAGACACAGCTACTGCACCATGCCTGCTTTCACATGGCTATGCAGCTAGATCATTTCTTAACCAGTCCATCCTTTCCTCCCTACAGTTAAAAGGGAAAAGAAAGGAAACTGGAAATAATTGTGACTGGAAGCAGCAGGGAAGAGAGTGTTATCTGTTCTCATACCCTCAGTGAATATATAGCTTCTGTTTTTGCTCTCCTGTGGTGGTGAGAATAAACAATTTTGCTTCTCTTTGGTGCTCAGAAGACTGAGCGGGCACACAGTCATCCCTCTTAATTAAGCCAGGGAAACTGTGCAAGAGGGAACGGGAGCCCTTCCTCCTGGTGCTGCCATCACTGTTCCAGTGACTGAGACTGCTAAGCTCTTAGCAGTAGTAGCTACAAGACACAAGACTCTTTTACCTTTTCCTCTCATTTAAAGCAACTGGCAGTTACAAAGATCCTTCAAAACTCTGAATTTGGCCTTATTCCACACTAGGAAAGTTCAGCCTGACTCAGTTAAGGGAAAGTTAACATTTGATAGTTTTCATGTATTTATTATTACGTAGCTATTCAACGCTCTTCTCCTACTTCTTTTTCCTTCCACAGATTCTTACCTAAGTAGAGCTGAGCTACTGGAACACTGTTTCACTAACTGGTGCCCCTCTCGGGAGCAATTTAGTACCAGTGAATGGCTTTTTTATGACAAAGTATTTGTTTCATAACTCTGGCAGGCAGAAACAAGCCCTCGAGTCTCTCCAAGTTTTATGTAAACTTAATGGATTTTAAAAAAGAGTGGCTCAGTTTACAGTCAGCTTCAAAAGGCAACCAATCTAGCTTCAGAGGTTTCCTAATTGATATTCTTAATCAGAGAGCCTGGTAAAAAGGAAAACAAGCAAAGGAACTAGTAGCAATGTTAAGCGTTGCCCCAGGCTTCTGTTTTATTCCCAATTTGAGGGCTTCCACGAGGAATTTGGGATTCAACTCTTGCTGTTTACCTAGAGTGAAGCAGAATAAGCAGGGCAGGGGTGCTGCAGCCTTTTCCAACTTCCCTGGAAGCTACAAGAGGTTTCTCCTCATCTCCACAGGAGCTGGATGGCGAAGGTGGCCGCCCTGCCGAACACTTTGCCCCCTGCCACCCACAGACTAACCCTGCACAGGGAGGCAGCAGGAGACACGGGGAGAGGTGAGATGGCCAAGCAGGAGCTTATTTTCTCTCTCTGACTGCAGCCTTCTTCTCCTGGTTTTCTCTGGACCTCAAGGCCGGCCCTCGGCTCTCCTCACCACGGCCTGTGGCAGCGCAGCGTTCAGCACGCGCCGCATCGCGCCCGTTACGTTTGCCTTTCTCAAATAAACCCACACCACTTCAGCTCCTAGGGCTGACTTCTGATATCTCCATTCTCGCAACTCCCAGCAGCAATTCTTAAAACAGAAGCCCGCATTTCAGCATTTATCCTTCTCCCTCCTCTTATGCCACTTTATTGCTTCCAGCGATTAAGGCTCTCATTCTCCTTCCATCTATCTCCTTCCACAAGTGGGTGGGACCATTCACTGTAATTAACTCCTGAAGATGACAGTAATGTAATGCCATTACAGAGCTCCCCAGCTTACTTATTCATACTTAACCTGAACAGATTTTGTAAAAGAAAGTTATTATACATATTATTCAGAAATTGCAGTGGCTAGGTGAGTTACTTGGGAAAGCAGTTTTGAATACTTTCTTTGGTAGCAAATTGCCACTCTCTAAATTTAAACATTTTGTAAAGGTGAAATTATTCCTCCAATTTTTCCCTCAAAAATTAGGTTATGGCCTGCCTAAATGCTACCTTTTCAGGCAGACTCTAACCAAAAACCCTGTCTTCCTTCAGGGTTGCTCCCATCCTTCCTGCTCAGCAGCTCGATGGATGGCCTGGAAGGCACTTGGGGGCTTTCAAACGGTGTGCTGATTTGTCAGATGGGGTGCCAGGCTGCCCCATCTTCTGTGGGATTTGGAGTCCTGCTCCAAATCTGATGGAAGGCAGATTAGACGTATCAGATGCTCCACAGAATGAAATAACCCATCTCATACACTGACGTATTATCACTAAATACTTTATCAGTTAGTAATGTGGCTTCTACACTAAAAACCCTCAGATAGAATATAACAATCCCTGACACAGAAATCTATGGATCCCTTTATAACACAGAAACACAAGACACATCATGTTCATCTATACGGTCTCCTTTCATGGCCACCTTTGTTCTCCCTCAGCTAGTGCTGCTGGAGCACTTCCCATGTCCCCTTCAGTGCGACCATCAGTGGTGAAGAGGGGCAGACAGCAGTAGCCTGGGACAGCTGGTGAACCACTTGACGTTGGTAGCCCCAGCGACCACAACGGGAAGTGTCAGCAGCAGGTTACAGAGAGAGGTGAGGTGGAAATACAGCATCCCTCTCATTTCCTGTCTGCTTTGTGTTTCTTCCCTCCTTTCTTCACAAATCTCCACTCTGCCTCATCTGCCAGCACGGAGAAGGGAAATGTAGGAAAGGCTGTTTGTTCCTCTTGTTGCAGAGTCTGATCTTTCCTTCCGCACTGATTCAGCTCTACGCAGAAACTCATAACTCATGCAAAGGAATTTCCAGAAGTTGCAGTTCTTTCCGTTTCTTCTTAGCTTTTGACAGCAAGACTCACAAAGACTCTGGGATGTTTTACACGTGTGTAAATGCTATTACTCCAGCCACCAATATCTGAAATCTTGAAGTGTTTCAGAGCTCCTTTCCAGCTAGAGCATCCCCTGACAACACTGTAGGCAAAACCTGAGTTCTGGTCAGGGTTCTGTGATGTGCCACAGCCCGAACCAGAGCTGTGTCCTGGTGCCAAACATTATCTGATCCTCCTCATGGACTCTCTTTGAGAACCTAGGGGTGAAACCACTTCCTATTATCAAATTCATTAGGGACATAACCTTTTCCTGAGTGATAGTCCACCAGCCTGGAAAAAAGTCTTCTTTTTTGGAGAGACCTCCCTTGAAGTCAGGAGAACTGCCAACCCTAAAAGGATCATGTAAACCTTTTGCTTATCTTTAGAGGCATCTACACTGCTATTGCTCATCCATAATGGAGTGAGCCTAAAGTAGAGAGGTTGGTGAAAGAGGACCTTTCACCTTTTTACATCTACCTCCTACCACTACCAATTTCATTTTCCCTGTAATGCACTGTGTTCCCCCCATTGCAAAGGTGTCTACATGAACCAGGAGGAGCCACAGCAAACAGGACAGCTTCTGAGAAAGACTGTGAGATGAACAGACCTTGGGTGAAATGGCAGAAACAGTTAAACTTGAGCTGACCCCTAGCCAGAAGGGGGATACTCTACCTTGTCTGTGGTCATCACGTACAGATTCTCTTGGGTTCTGTCAAGGACCAGGTCTTTTTTTATGGGTTTGTTTAGTTCAATAGTAAGAGAGGTGTATTCAGTTGCAGTGGAAGACAGGAACACCTATTCCATGGAAGAAAGAGATGTAGTTAATGCTGCTATTTTACTGTTTTCAAAGATCATGAGTGAAAACTCTGAGTTTAGTCAAGTTCCCAAATGTATACTGGAGAAAACATTTCAGTTTGAAGCACTGGATACAGAAAACATCAAGCACAGAATATAAGTCGCAGAATCTCCCTCTGCTCGCAACTGTTCAGACTTGCACTGATTTTTTAAAAATACCGATTTATTTTAATGCTGCAAAATTCAGATTCTCAATGTTGAGCCTTTGCACTTGCTGCTGTTCAGACTTGTTCTCTTTTATGGTAACCAATAGCATCAGCTTCAAATCTCAAACCAGACAGAGATGCAAGGTCATCACTTGATTTCAAGCAAAAGAATCTAGGTTGTGTTTCAGTCTTGACACTTTAACACTGCAGCCACACACGAACACTTAAGCCCCGTACCCAATAGCCAGAACTTACCAGAGCTCCACCTTTAGCTTTCTATTCTTATCCATATTCATTGAACAGACAGACTGATTACAAAATAAAAAAAGTTCTTAAACTAACGGGGGCTTGAATTGAGCTCAGAGGAAAGCAGCTGTTATATCACCAAAGGCTATTTATATAGGGCTCTCAGTAGGTAGCTACACCTTAGAGGACAGTGTCATTCAGGAGATGCTAATTCAATCGGTGTATCAGAGAAACTGAAGTACATCAGAGATTAGCTGTTTTTCCTTTGAAATTAAAAATATCAGACACAAAGAGAATCTATTTCTGAGATGTGATATTACACATCCCATATACTTTTAGAGGAGAAGCATATTATTACTATAAATTGTAACATTTTGAACACGTTCTCTTTTTTTTAAGTCAGAAACATTACCTTAAGAATTTTACCATCCGAAGTTCCCAGAAATGCCACCGTATGCCCGTTTTCCACAGCGACAGTGACAGCCGTGAGATTCATCCCTTCTTTTTGTAACACCGGCTTCTCTACAACACCATTTTTACTTCCCAAAAGGTATGGTAAGTGTTCAGAGCCACAGGGGAAATTTTTGCTTGCATTCTAATAAGGAATAGTAATACAGAATGATGTTAAACATTCAGATCACTAATTCCCGGCTAAGACTGCAGTGCAACCATACCACCACAATTATAATATCCCTCAGACACACGCAGAGAGAGATGGACTGTCTGGCTATTTTCCCCAAGCCAAGAGGCAGCAATGAGAAAGCAGCCTGCAAACTGCAGCAGCCTGCACACTGCTCCAGCACCTCCACCTTCCAGGAGGGATGGAGGGACAAAATGGGCTGCTTCTGTTTCAGTACAGAAGCACAGCTTACTAAGTAACCACTGAAAGATGTTTCTTACTTGGTTTTCTTTCTTAATTGGTTTCTATTCATAGAAAAGCAATGCCCTGGCAACTGTGTGTGGACTTCAATGCCTTCCCGCCTTGATAGGCTTCAGTCCTAAACTGCAGGGAGTTGCACCAGGGGGAAGCTCAGTCCCGGGTTGGCTCTCCTGCTGGAATTACTGGTAATGAGGCTGCTTTCCGACCTGACGCCCTCGCCTCCTCTTTGCAGACACCAGGGCCTCTCCACTTGCCACATTCACAATCTGTATTTTGGATTCTCGTCTCAGATACCCACGTATGGCAGTGAGAAGCACAGCAGTGTCTGGAAGCCAAAAATGCTTTTTTCCTGTGCTAGACACCTAATGTGTGGAGGATTGTGGTTTCACGACATGAGGACTTGGGGCCAAAGCCACCAAAAAGCATCTCCATGTCCCCTGTCTTCTGCTGCTCATCCTGCCCCTGGGCTGCAGCCCACCACCTTCTCCAGCTGTGCTGCAGCATCTGCTTATGCACGCATGCAGCTTGGGTGGGCTGGCAAATCAACTCCTGCTTTTAAAAGCTGGCTGAGTTATTTTTAAGCTGACACGAATCCTCAGCCTCGTTCAGGACTGGCAAGCACACGTGGAGTTTGGGAATGGATTGTGCGCTGCGTGGAAAGATAGGGAGGCTGAAGACGGGCTCTTAAAGCCAGTGGTGAGTGTCTTAAAACATGAAGCAGTGACCTCCAAGAACTCTGCTGCCAAGGAAATCACAAGCCACAAAAAGAAAAGACCGATGGCCATTAGTTTGTGGACATGTTTTGGGCCAGAACAGTACATGAACCCCACCTGGATGTAAGATACAGGCATACTGCCAGCTCTCTGAGAATTCAAATCCAAGTGAGAAACAGCATTGAACTCCAGATATTAACTAAGTGATTATTAATACTGCCAAAAACATCAAAAATGGAGTGGTGGAGACCAGTATTATATATACGTAGTGATTGTCTGGAGGCTGATCATGGGCGTGAGGAATCACTGCATTTGGCTTGGTAATTTCCATACCAGAAGGAACCTTACACTTATGTGTACACTTATGTAGCACACTTACAACACCAAATAAGATATATCTTTTGGAACACAACCATTCTTATTCAAATCTTGCTACCTCTTGCTACCTACTCTGCAACTCCCAATCACACTCCATTTCCAGAGCAGTTTGCAGTAGTCATCTCACAATACTTTATCCCAAAGCCTCAAAGTCATTGAAGATAAAGCACAGTATATTTTACACTAATTTTAACACAGATTCTAAATCTGAGGCTGATATTACCAGTCCCTTTAATCCGCACGGGTTTTCTACTGCAAAGAGTTTGTAAAATGAGCTGGTATTCTGGTTAGTGTAGCAATCGTTCCGGTTCTTTTCCATCTTCTCATTGATTTGCCTCAAGGAAAACATGCACATGGCCGACTTCAGGGAGCCGGTATCCTTGTTCACTTTGCTGTAGAGCGCAAGGAGCACTTGGTCATCCAACACAGCATCTGCAGCTTGCCCCTGCCGAGCCATGCTCCTGGCCAGCTCTTCTCCTGGCGCAGTGACATAAGCAGAATGACAGTGATCATAAGCCCCATCCTCATCTTTGCATCCCAGGTCCATCTCAAAGTAGGAGTAGTAATGGGCATCGTCCTTGCACAGCCGGGCGATGAGCGTGCGGTTATTGACGGGCTGCTTCTCTTGCTGGTTAAAGATAAAGTAAACGTAGTTTTTGTACTCAAAGACGGCTACAAACTGCTGCGTGCTTGAGGAGTGATACGCTGACTTGACGGCTGCCGAGTCTGTGTACATTTCAAAAATGTCTTTCCCATCACTTTCGTAGAGCTGCCGAGTGCTGATTATTATCCCATTATCATTTGGCCCATTCCCTTTCCCAACAAACAAGACCCGGTCGTTGTTCAAGGAAGTGATGAGCCCAACAGTCCACACATTCTCATCGTTGCTTGCTACGAAGGACTTCTCTCCACTACTGTCCACATAATGCACGACTGTCGTAATGTTTGTTAGGTTTCTGATGGCACAGATTCCCTTAAAAAGGCTTCCACACACCACAATTTTGTTATCCGCCTTGTTCAGCAACAGCAGTTTGTTGTAGTTGTCAGTCATTACTGCCTCTTTGCACTGATTTTCATCTATTGGAGGAGTGCACTTTTTGTTATCCTTTTTGGGACCAGTTTCTACAAATTCAAGCACCTCCATGTTTTCTGTGAGGTGGTACAGAGCATTCACTGCTCCCAAATAGATACTCCCAGTGTCATTATCCACCGAGAGGTGATTCAGTTCTGTGGCACTCTGAAAATATTTCAGTTCCTCATTTTTGGATAAGGTGAAACAAAAACAGCTCAAAATGCTCAGTGTCCAGGTCCATAAAGCCATTTCTGTGTAATACCTAGAAGGGGAAAAGAAAATGAAAACATAAAGCATACTTCAAATCAAATTTTATATTAAATTCAGCAGCATGAAAGTTGAATTATTTTTAGTGTTTTCAGACACCGATATATTCATCCTTGTGCATATGTAGACACCATGAAGTCTCAAACCCTGTTAATTGTCCAGCAATTTGGTACGCTGGGGAAGGATGAAACCAGGTCATGTGCCTAATTCATCCTTAGATAACCAGAGCTTATATTCCCCTCTGCAACGGGGCCGAGCGGCGAGGAGCCATGGAGCTTCCTCTGGGAGATTCCTGTTTTGTGACTAGTTTGCTGCAGAGATTGTAAAAATATTCCCTGTGTCTCCGATGGCTCTCCCTTAGCAGAGGGATGGCAGTTAGTTACATGAAATTCCTTGTGGCAATTTGCAGGACTTTTTACAGGCAAAGGAAAAAAGCCCTCGTAGGCAACATGTCCTTTGACTGCTAGTAGGCATCACAGTCACACACTTCAATTCACTTAAGCAGTTTTAAATCTGTTTTAAGAACATCACTTAAAGAGTTTTGTGGGCTTAAGATTCTGTAACCTGCTTTTTCAGACTTTCTGCTTCCAAAGAAGACCACTCGGCTGCTTGCATTTAACCCAACACCTTCTGAAACCTGTAAGGAGGAGCCTAATTTTAACTGCAGGAGTTAAGTGAGGGGACAAGTCTGAACCAGCTTCCTGGGCACACTGTTTTCAGACCTGCAAGTGGCAAGTTTGGAGAGTAGAAAACAGAGGAAGGCTTGGACATCTGGGCATTGGGGGTAAGGCAAAAATCACGCTTGGAGGAAGCGTTTGGAAAGCCAAGAACCACATTTCAGCATTTACAGGAAACACTGAGAAATAAATATGATCCACAGTATTGTCATTTTGAAACTTAGTCACGTCAGATCTCATAGTCAGCTTTGGAAAGAATCTGTGAAGTTATAAGGAATCTCAAGTGAAATCTGAAAAGAACAGGTGTGAATAGAGGAGGAAAAATAAAAACCCAGAAAAGGCAAAAGACACTCTAACAAACCAATTTAACAGGGGAAAGTCTTGTAGGAGGATGAAAACAGCATAAAATGTCAAAACAAGGAACTGAAAAGATAAAGGAAAAATAATAACAATAAAAAATAACAACAAAGAACATGCTCCTGTGCCAGCCAAAGCTTCTGTTTTGGCAGTGGCAATAAACTGTGGTGAAAGGGAATTGCCTGAATCATCATTTATCCTGGACAACAAAACTGGAATGACAAGAACCAGGCTGCTGCAGAGGGCTTGGAGCGGGGAGGGAGGTGCCGCTGCGGGTGCAGAACTCCCAGGAGCAGCCCCAGGATCCAGCAGGACAAATCCTGCCTCCCACCTCGCTGGCTGGGCTCCTCTGTGCACCGAGGGAAGGCGCAACAGTGGGAAGAGCCTTTCCCAAGGAAGAGCAACTCTGACTCCTAAAACAAGCCCAGATCCACTAAATGCAACTCATAAATAATAGTGAAGACCAAATAAAGAGCTATCTTCAATTTTAGCTTGCTAAAACTCTTATTGTAAGAAGTCAATTGACGTAGTTAACTGTAAAATGAGGTCAAGGAAAAGACAGCACATTACAGAGGACATAAACCTGATTCCTAATGATAGGCTGACCTCATACGACAGAGTGGCCAGGAAATGCCTGAGAATTACACCCTATTTCTGCTGTATACTGACTTCAGCACATACCTTGAGAAAAATGAAGTGTGAGGCCTCTCTGCAGTAACCTTACACTCACTCCACGGAGCTTGTAGGAATTCTTACGTTATTTGTTAGAAATCATTCTTTCCTTACTGCTCCCAAGGACCTCAATTTTCCAAACAAGCTTTGATTCCAGCTTACATCTCAGTGGCTAAATGGCATATCATAATGCGTGTCATCTCGTTTCAAATACAGCCTCTTAGGGTTATTTGCAAAGAGATGAAAACACAGCTTGACATACAACTCTTAGGAAAGAGCACTGCAGAAGTATCACTCTCCCATCTACTGTCCAAGGACCAAATGCAGAAAAATTCAGATTCATTTGTTTATGTTCTTCCCACAATGTAAAAAAACACACATACAGATTGTTGCCCTCTCAGATCCCAATCAAAAAGCCATAAATAGCTCTGCTTATAAACTATGCCTCAAATGAGGGAAAACAATCTCTTGTACCTTAAATTCTGCAAGCAGTTCACCTCCACATCTGCTTCTTTCAGTGGAACAAAGAAAAATCAGGGACAAAGTGTTTCTCTTTAAGATGCATTAATGAATTGTAAGACAGATATTAGAAATGAATTGTTTAACAGTATTCATTAATTTAAATCTCTGCTCTCTGCATCCTTTTGTCCCTTTGTGGCATGCAGCTTGATGACACAGGAGCTGAAATTCCAATACACATGGATTTGTCCTATGGGAAGGAGGAATAGTCTTGCTGGACCATGCCAGAGCCAGTGTTTAAAGAAGATTAATGCATTTTGCAGCTCTAAAACAGATTCTTACAAGCGAAGCAGATAGATAATCTCTGTATCAAGTGGGCAGCACTTCCTCCCTGCTATTTGCTTCCTTGTGTACTTGAGAATTAAAATTTGAGGGAGGACCGTCTGTTACTAACCATGCATGGACCCCCCTTGAAGACGACAATCCCAGTTTCATTTGGGACTAAAAAATGAATATGAGCAACAAACTAATGAGAGTTTAATCTTTGTCACGAAGATCATTAAGGCCAAGACATTCACATGCCATTAAAAAATAGTTACCAGAGTAAAATGTCTCTTGCGAAACAGGCCAGACAACTCCTGAAAGGCATAGGAAAGAAAAGTTGTATTTAAAATATTCAGAACTACATGCATTCTCCATTAATTCTGTGTTTCTTTTTATTCTTGTTATTCTTGTTTTTTCTTTTCTTTTCTTTCTTTCTTTTTTTTTTTTTTTTAGTATTTACTCTGGGCCATCCTCATTTCATGATGAACACATTCAGAGTATTCCAGACTTCCAGGCATGGAAACAGTTCCTCCTTCTTCGTATCTACTGATTTCATTTTTTCCTATTCATCAAAGCAACCAAAACTACAGAAAAGGTCCACAACTAAATCCCCGCGCAACTTCAGAAGACCAGGTTTAACAAAAGGGAAAGCAAACCCAAGTGACATGAGATGCACTGCAGGCACAGCTCCTTCTCCTCTGCTCTCAGCTCAGGAAAGCTGGAAAACTCCTGCTCTGGCCGGCTGCCTGTGCGAGGTCCTACAGGCTGCATCTTAGCACAGGCGCCTTGGTGAGTTTGGTGTTGTGGAAACGTCTTGAGGAACATCTTCCTGCTGCAAAAAGCTTCTCTTTTAAATGTGCAAGTCAAAGACAGGAAAAAGCAGCCAGAAAGGCAGGCTGGATCTGCAGAGGGGAATCCCCCATGTCCAGCACAGCAAATGTATTTCCAGTGGATCGACCCTGTAACTGTGCACGGCCCTGTGGGCTTTACCTAAGGGCAAGCCCTGGTCCTGAGAGCTCATGTACCGACCCCCTGCATTTACCTTTAAGCATCATCATTTGGAGAGAGGGAGCCCAGGTAGAGCAGTTGATTATCACATTATCATTCTTTTCACAAGCCCTGTCTCTATCCTGCTTCTTGTCCTGCCCCCCTATATTATTAACATCACGATTTTCACTCTCCCATCAAGATCAGCTGAGCTGCATAACCCCTGCCTTTGGAGCAAACCCTTGGATCTCTCCCTTCTCCACCTCTGCCTTCCCCATCGTTTCCCCCATCGTCAAACACATGCTCTTCTTCTTACAAAAGCTCCTCTGACTCTTCCGTTTCATACAGAGCTGAAAGCCATTTCTGTGAATACCTTACAAGGATGGTAGTAATAACAAGCACATTCCCAAAGCAGGAGAACTTTATTATAAAAATGTGAATGTTGTTAATTAAAAAAAAAAAAAACAAACAAACAGTATGGGTAACATAGAGCAGCTCTCCAGTCACTCCCAGACTTGGCAGGTGACAGTGTCACTTGGTGATGAGGACAGGGATTCGCAGCCAAGTGCTTTAAAAGAAATTAACTGCAACAAAGCAACTTCTTGTGGCTTCCGAGGAATATGAAACTCTGCAAGTTGTGTGCAGGAAGTGCGGGGTGCCCAGGAGAATATTTTCACACAGCGGAAACTGTTATGAAGTGACACTGCACTGAAATGACACAGCTAATGCCTATTTCTAAGCAGATCAATTTAAATGTAAGTACATATAGGCTTTTCTTTTTTTTCCTCGGACAAGACCAGGAACCTTAAGTAACAGTTAACTCTTCAAAAAAAAGGCAGAAAATAAAGAGCATCTATAATCCACTAGCACAAAGCAAGCTTCAAATCGACTTCATATTCCTCTTGCAAATACACTCAAAAATTCGTTACAGACATTTCTATGGATATGTCTGCAGCTCTTCTCCTCTGCTACCTGGTCCTCTGCTGCACCTGCATGCATGAACCGTCAACTTTTCAGCCATCACCAGTTACCTGTTTTCTCCTTAAACCAAACTTTAGCTCTATGTAACTTGCTTTCTTACATTAATTTCAGCTGACATCAAAGCATAAGCAATTTTGTCTGAGATCTAAAGAACTGAGGGCTAAAGCAAGTGATATCCCCAAAAATGCTGCCCGGGAAGGATTTTCTAGTGCAGGAATAATTCCGCCTGTTTACCTTCTGGGAGTTTCTGCAGAGAGCTAACCCACACTATATTGAATTAAACCCCATCTCTAAACACAGGATTTCAAGTAAGGAAACTTTGTCTAGACTACATGAGGTAACAAACACTGCTGCAAACAAACAAACAGATCCGTTTGCAGAACGGATGTGATATGACATGCTTTTAGAGCAAGCGGTGAGGAGAACCGCGGCTCCCACTGCAAACTTTCCCCTAACCACGAGGAAAAGCTCCTAGATTTTGCAACACAAAAAGATAAAAATCCAAAGGAGCTACTCCAAATGGCTTATAGATTTTTGGAAAAGAGAATTAAAAGAAAATAAATTCTCTTCTCCCTCCCTTAGAGTAGCTTACATTTTAGCTTCAGATAGGTTTTCTACATGTTAAAAATAATTCAGCCTTCATTTCTAAGCTAAAACAATTCGTAACAGAAATTGCAGGACCTGTGTTGGATAGGATTTGGTTGGCATTTCCAAGTTGCTCATCTCTGGGAGACCTGTAGGGAAGTGGGAGCAGTTCCTGCCTCCTCCCACCACCACTCTTGTTCCTGTTCCCTAAAACCCACCACAGATGCAGTTCACTGCTTCAGAGAAGGAATCACCTAGAAAGAAACTCCACAGGGTTCACAGACATTTCCTAAGAGTGAGGCAACATCCCGGAAAGCCTTTGGAAGGAGAAGAACAACATCTTTTGTAGACTATGGCATAGATCCAAATATTTCTTTGTAGAAAGAACCAGAATAGTGACCGCTGCGAGGGCTGACTATCCCTCTGGTCGTGATGGTTTCCTGTCAGGCTGTTCCTTCTTTGGGAGGTCACTTTGCGGAAAACAAAAAGACAATATCCATTTCTTCAAAAGATGTGATACCCTTTAGTGCTCAAACATAAAAGGATTCCTTTTCTTTCTTATCCACTGTTCCTCAAAACACAATTTGCTAAGATATAAGGAATCTTGGTACGGGACAAATCATCACATCTGGCAAGAAAAGGGACAAATAATTATCATACGGATTATATTCCTGAGGTGGAAGACAGCAGTTTGCCAGACAAGGTAAATCTCAAATATATTTCTTAAATTTTAAATGAGTAAACATAAACAATACAAGCTTTAGTCTTTTTTAACAGTAATACTGATAGAGATGGTGGATCTTTTCTTTATAAGGAGCATTGCAAATCACAGATTTGCAAAGGAAATGCTGAACTCTGCCCTCTCACCCATTCTGCAGATGTATTCCCTGGATAAAGCAAACGGGCAAAGTCCAGAACCATCGACTGAGGTTACAGAAAATGAGAGTTTCCCGTGCCATGGGTACAGGGGAGGGGAGAGAGATGGTCCCATCTCTGAAGAACCTCACTCCTTCACAAGACCTGAGGTATCAGCACTGGCTCTTGCAAAAAGAGCTCATGAATCTCCTTTCCTGACACAGAGCACTGACTGAAGGGACACTGTGGGACATCACACAGGATGGGAGACTGAAGGTTCATCCAGGATGAAGCAATGTGGCATAAACACAGCTGCTCAGGGAGAGCTTTAAGGACTTTTCTGGACCTGTGCTTCCAGGGTCATCCATGCACCATCATCATCAGATGAGTCTGAGAGTTGGTACCACCAGTCATGGTACCAGAGACCACCAAACCTGCCACCTTCCTCACACCTCACAGGCTTCAAGGAAGGTGTCGTGGGGACGGGAATCAATCATGGAATTTCATCCATGGGAATTATGGCAAATTGCATTCCTGTATACAAACAGTTCAGTGACCTGATCAGACCCTCACTTCAAAAACGCTTCCTGGTCCCCAAATGAAAAAGATTTCTCAAGGCTTCGCAGCTGAAGCTTTAGCTAACAGCTGTGCAGCACAACTGCTTTCCATCACAGATCCTGAATCCACAAGGGTCCCAGGATCTCCCCACAAAGGACTCTCAGACTCAGTGAAAAATTGGCAGGGCTGAGTGAAAAGTTTAAAGGAGTCAAATTGCTAGCAAATTCAGAGTTCACATCAGTAATTATGCCATTAGCTTCAAGCTAAATTAATATACTATTAGCAGTCTGAATGAAAATCTTCCATAGAAATACGCCTAAACGACAAAATCTTTAATATTCAGATCAGATGCAAATTCAGACCAAAAGAAAGAAGGAGGAGGAGAAGGGGGCTGAGTCTCAATTTTTCAACTAGGACTCATTCAAAAGAGCATTAGCAGCAGTTAATGAGACTCAGAAAATGCATGCTTAAATATTTTGCAGTTCAACTCAAGAATTTGCAATAATGTGCTGTCTCTGCAACATCAGCAGGTACACCAAAAAAAGCCGCATTTGGTAGATTTATGTGAACTCTCTGAAGGAGAGCTATGCTGCACAAAACTGAACTCTAATGAATCCCCTGGATTATTGCAGCCAGATCAGCCAGTGTTTTGATTTCTAAAATCTCTCCTATGATGGATTCTGCTACAGTCCAAGATTTTCTTTTTTTTTTTTTTTTTGAGCTCACAGGAATTGAAATAAGACTTCTGTAAAAGCAAGTGATTTCAGAGTTCATCGTGGCAACTAGCTTAAGAACAATCAATAAAAATTGCTACTGTGAAAAGACCTTATTCCATAGGCTTGGATATTAACATCTCCTGGGTGTAAAATACTCTGAGATATGGAGTAGCTTATGTCAAAAGGCTCTCCAAACCCACAATTTTATTATTGTGATTTTTATTATTCAGATAAATGTTTGTATTATCTTCTCAAATAAGAACACTGTGTATATTTAATTCCAGTCCCATATATACACTCATCAGCACCCCCCAAAAAAGAGAAAACACCAGCAGGCCTATACATCCCCTACAGAAACTGGCCTTTGGGCACCATACTCATTTCAATTTGGGTGTCTATTTCACCCTTCTCGTATTTTTTTTTGTCATCTCCTCAGATATTCAGTAGAAATGGGACTGCTTTTATGCTGCTTTCTTGGTCCTGCAAGGATGTAGCCGACCTGCAAGGGAAGCAGCCAAGTGATGTGCTTCCCGGCAGGCAGCTGCCCTGACAGGAATATGAGCCAGGACATTCCTTGATTTTGGCGAAACCACAAGGTCTCCCAATAATATATATATATATATTCAAACATTGTTGAGCACTGAGCCCAAAACTGCCTTACGGGCCAGATTCTGACCCTTTACCCATCTGCACACCAGTCTGCAGCCCGTGCAGGGCCTGCATGTCCCAGAGCACCAGAGCAGTGGGGACATCCCAGCCATGGTGCCACTGGGCAAGGACCGGCCGATTTTACCCCTTCTGCAACTCAAGAAAATGGGTTGCCAGCAGCAAATGCTAGAGAGCCCAGGGCACGGGGAGGAAAGAACAGAGCGTCAGGACAGCGTTAACTCACAGGCCTTCCCTGTGCTAATGAGGCTATTGCAGCCCATGAAAAAAAAAATGCATTTATGCTGACAGTAAAAGGACTCTGTGTCACCAGCTCCACGCTGCAACAAGGAACTGCTTGTTTCCAGTGCTAAGGTCATCTTCAAGGACTGGTTTCGGACTTCCCCGCGAGAAACGAGAAAGGAGGGGGCCTTTCTTCCGCCAGTGTGAGGGCATCTGAGCACGGCCATGAGGAAACGCACACCAGCTCCTCTGGCTCCCTCTCCCACAGACCCGCTCCCCTCCTGCAAGTCGCCATTAACCACGCGGGGTCTGGGGGCGGTCGGGCCGCACGAGGCCACCCGCGGCTCAGCCGTGGGCGCTTCCTTCATTTTAATGCCCCTATCCGGCTGTTCCAACAATTCCTGAGGGAATGTGGCGAGGGGGGCGGCTCTGGGCGCAGGCCGCAGGAGCTGTGGTGGCCGGGGCCTGTGTGCGAGCTGCGCGCGGGCCGCACAGAGCGCACGAGCGGCGCAGGAGCACGGGGAAAGTTCCTGAAATGGAAAGTTTAGTGCCTGGCTGGAGCCAAGGAGTGCATAGCTAAGGGATGGGGAATTTTCCTGGCTTCTGCCGTGGCTGCTGGGGAGGGATGAATTGCGAGGTTTTGTCTGGCTTGCCTTTCTTCAGATTCTTCAAACTTTCATTTGGACCATTTGCATGGCCACAGTGGTGTCGCTCATGTTGTTTACTCGGAGATTAAAGCTTTTTTTTAGCTCCAGCCGTAAAATTAATGTCCATAACACTTTCTAAAAATCCATTTGACTTTTCCTTCCTTGCAGATCTTTTCACCTCTTCTCACAGCTCCTCCTTCCCCCACCTTCTCCTTCTCCTTCTCCTTTCAGGCACAACATCCAAGTTTTCCTCTCCTACAGTTGCTACTGCTCCAGCTTGAGTGCTCTTGTGGAAAGGCTCTGATGAGAAAGCAGGAGGTAGATGGAAAAAAAGGGGGGAAAATAAAAGGCCAACAACCTCAGGTGATTTCCAGACCTCATTACGAAACTCGGATACATTCACTGACTTTCTCACTGATTTTCTATCTTGACTCTTACCTGGTTTGAAAATACCTCTTTTCTTTCAGACGCACTAAAATAAATATCATGCACAGTACAAAGTGTTAAGCAGCAGAGATACCAATAAATACCGAGCTGTGCATTACTGAGTTGCATTTGATTGCATTCATTCATTTTTCTATTGTGACTTTCAACTGCCACAGGCAAAAGAAGGCAAGACAGAATTGCAGCATTTTGACTTGTATTTACCTTTTGCTTTTTCCAAACATGGGAGGATGGAATAAATGAATGTGCTTTGTCCTAATGATATCACAGCCTCTTGCACATCCAACCTGCCTGCACTGAAACTGGGCATGCTTGCTCTGTGTTTCTGTGCATTGCATTTCACTCCAAATTTACATAGCCAGTTAACCAGCAACTTGCTCACATCTGACAGCAGCACCTACCTGTACTGATCTATTTAATGGCCTGTCGGCAATGCCATTATAAAATCCTCTCTTTATGGATGCATAACACAGTCATAAAATGTGTTTTCCTACTTCAGAATTGTCCGACATGATTCCATCTCCAGGAGCACTTTATCTTTAAAAGTAGCATGGCACAATGTACGATGAAAATATATTACCATCCATTTCACGTTGATTCCTGCCTAACTCCTCCAAAACAGAGGTCCTTCTTTTAACAGTACAAGCCGCCCTCAACACCAAACCGCAGATTCACTGCAGCAGCTCTGACGCACCTGGGCTCAGCCCCCACGGTGGTAAAACCAGATGGGCTCAGCCCCCACGGTGGTAAAACCAGCAACCAGCCTCGAAGGGCCTGTGTCCCAGCAGAGCATTTCTGGCTGCTTATTAAGCGGTTAAGACTGACCATCCATCTCTGTTTCACAGCATGTTGCTGCAGGATTTCCACCCTCTGCCCAGATGGGCTCGGTGCATTTTCTACCGCCCCGAATTCATCCCCACCAAAAGCTCCCTATGCTCGATCCAGCAACTGTTTACGCTCTACGTTCAGGGCTCACACAGGACTTAGGTGATGCATAAACTGTGCACAGGGCACTGTGCAGGGTGCGGTTTTGACCTGGGAAAGCTGCTCTCTGGTAAGTGCGTGCTTGTGTATGGTCTTTCCCTCTATCCCCTGAAACTCCCCCCACAGGCCTAAATCTCAAAATTTGTTCCCATATTTATTAGTTCCAGATTTACCACTTTCTCCTGTCAGACACTCTCTTCAAAGGCACTCAAGAACAACAACTCGTCCTTAAAGAAAACCAAATGGGATTTTTAGGCAGATAGACGTAAAAAGCAACAGACAAACCAACCAACCCTTCCACTCCTACCACCAGCAACCCGAGGTTTGGGGGGCATATTCATCTGCTTTCTGATCCTGGAGATGAAGCATTCTCAGATTTAAAGCGCTTCCTGACCCCAACAACCGACCGACTCAGAAATGTGTCTTTAAAGCAAAAGATAAAAAGAAATAAAAAATGAAAGCTCCTCATGCTGTAAACAAACATCTGGTTTCGTTTTCCAAACACCCCAGAGTCAACCCTTCGTAGGAGTTGGTAACTCTAGACTCCCTGTATACCCTAACGACGAGCAGGGCTACCCGCGGTCCAATTAGGCATTTTCAGGCGGCTGGCTGCATAAGGCCTTTTTAATCTTTGGCTTCAGGAAATGCTCCTAAGGCTCCGTGATGGAAAACACACGACGGGCAGGCTCACGGTGCGGAGCCTCCCAGCGTGCCGGGGCCAGCGGCTCCCAGGTGCTTTAGCCGCTGCTGGGGCAGGACACATCTGAGCACCAGCTGCAACAGGGCAGTTTCTTCTGCACCTTTATCCCAGGATGAAGAGGCCACCTCGAGCGGCTGTTCAACAGCTGTTGGGAATGATTATTTTTATTTTTTTCTGGCTGGTAAGCATTTCTGGACACACGATTTAGTGCAGCCAGTGAGGGTCTGCTACATTATCAGCGACAAATAGAGAGCAATGAAAATCCTCCTACTTGCTTGACTAGTTTCATCCCACATGCCTAATTATTCAGGCAACCTTCAAAGATTTCTGCTGGGCAGCTTTTGTCACGCATCTCCTCAGCTCTTAGGCTAAATGTTTCTTTTATGGCACCCACTGATGTGGTTAAAAGGTCTAATCCAAGTATAGTTTACAATGTTTGCTTTGTATGTAGGGTACTTTGGTATATATGTCTCTAATTTGAATTTACAGTGGCTGCTCCATATATTCAGAAATTTTGTACAGTAGATAAACTCTAATTTGAACCACGGCCTATGCACATTCTAATAGAGAATATATATCAAGAAAATTCTTACAACATGATCACCACGCATAAACACATTTCTGAAGTGTTTGAAAGCAAATAAGCTGAAAATGTATTGGACTACATTAAGACACAAAGTTTATAGCGCTGGTGTGTATGTGTAATAGGGACTCTGCCTCAAAGCATGACATCATTGCAAAGAGAATCTGCATTCCCTTGCTAAGCAAGGTGTTTAATTCTGAAGCACGTATCTGGATAGTTTTACTTTCAAGTAATGAAAACTGCGTAGGTCGCAATTGTCTCAGAAACACTCCTGATTTTACATGTGGTACACAAAGAAATATTATTGTAATAGCCAAGGAATGGGAGGTTTTGTACATGCTGTGTATCTGATGAGACAAGTCCTTGTGTAGACTCAAATAAAAAGTAACCCATTTACGGTCCAGTTTGCCCTGTAAAATATTCTCCCTAATCCTTGTAAAGATAGGCTGCTTGCTAATCCTTCTGCCTGAAAACATTTTTGTGAATGACTTTGAACACTTCCATCACATTTTATCAGCTTTAAGCAGATCTAATTTCCCTAATTTCTCCCAGGAATGTCTGTCCAGATATCACACTTTTATACTTGATCTGGTTCTGTATAAAACCCCCGGACTGCTACATTTTAATTTCCAGAGCAGACATTTGTCTTCGTCTGCATCTTGTAAAGTACTAAGCACCTTCCAGGCCCTTAATTAATTAGGAGCAATGACCGACGCATCAGGTAGTAATAGCATCCAATTAGTGACAATGTACGGTGCTTGCTGAAGTGTTATGAGTCACATCCTAGCGCAGAGACGTCTGTCTGTTCTGTCCCCGCTGCACGCGCGGGACGGAGGTACCTGCTCCCCGCAGCCGTGACACCACGGGGACATCCCAGTGCCGGGTCCTGCCCTTCGCAGGAAGTTTCTGTGTGTGTTTAGATGCTAAGAGCTTGGGCACTTCTGGCTACCATCAGAAACGTGGCATCTCCAAGCTTTAAATATGTCTATTCCTCAAGCTTGTGACAATAAGATGACCACAGAGGTTTATTACAAAAATGAGGTTACAACCTGCCAACGACATGCGAGGTTCTGAAGCATTGGAACCTCTTCTGTGGAAGAGTTTTCCCTTGCAGAACAAGTCTGGAAACCAGCTCAGGAGGCCAGAAATCCCACCTTCACCAGTGGGGGCTGGAACCTCAGTACAGCTGAGCTATCAACAAGAGATAAATTTTCAGCTGGTCTCTGCTGTGAGCTGTGCAGTCACATCAGAGAAGGCTTCATCCTGAGATGCAAGGGACTTGCGTATCCTGTGACGCTCTGCAAATGGTTTGTTAGCACAATTTACCGTCAAATAAATACAGACCACCCCCCAGAAAACAGTGGGAGATGTACATGTACATCTGAGCACATTTTTTCCTCAATAACTTTCTTTAGAACTCAAATGATGACATGAGAAAAGCTGGTGGGATGCTCAAATTTCCTGTTCATATGATGAGAGGAAAGTAGGCATGAACTGTTAAAAGAAAAGTGAAAATGTAAACGCAAAAAAAAAAAATTATTATTTTAAATATTTTTATTTTTATAAATAAAATTTATAAATATATAACAATAAACATATTTATATTTATTTTTATATTTTATATATATATATATTTTAAAAAAACCAAAGCCACCCTACTAAGCTTTCCTTACAGGTATGGGTAAACTTCCAGACAAAAAAGATTCACATTATTTCAAACAGAAATGTATCTCGCTACTTGTTTATTGGTAAGCAAAAGCATTTCCTAGCTACATTAAGAAGAAGAACTACAGCTCTGCAGTAGGGAAACTATAATGATGTAATAGATTAGTCCATATTTCCTAGGACATGCCCAGGAACTTAAAAGTCACGCTACTTTGTCTGCTTATGGATGTTTGAAAGCACTTCTTACCAGCAGAATATCAGTAAATTCTTATACAGTTTCATCCTGCAGAAACACTTCAGAAGAGAACCATTGATTTTAATGAAAGAAGAAACTGCCTGTACTGAAAAACTGAAAAACAGGTTTTAGCCCCAGCTTGCCTATGCTGATAACCAGCAGTTGAAAAAGCACACAGCTATATGATCACACTTGGTTAGATTTTAACTTAGCCTATATTCATCTGTCTTTTTTTTTAAGTTATTTTGAAGTCGACATTTAAATTTTAGATTTGGTTAGGCTCAGTATAAATATTTATGTAGACATAGCTTTACTCATGTCAAATTGGCCTACCCAATTACACTGATATAATCAGACGTTCGGTTATATTAATCGAACTTGTGGATGCAGACCCATCTTTGAAAAAGAAAAGCATTAATTGTGCACCAAGATCTGCAGAACGGAATGATATGAGCACACAATGAGAAGAAATAATTCACTCTCTAAGTGTCTTGAGGAACTGACCATCCTCTGGGACAAAAAAACCCACAATACAACAACCCAGAAAATACAGCTCTTGAAAAATTGCCTGTGAAATGGAATAGTGATAAGAATTGCCTATCTTTGGTGCTTTTGTTATTGCACTGAAATAATTGATCCCTGATGCTAAAGACAGCAATGCTCGTGGGATTCAAATACTCCAGACTTTAATGAAGTCTCTCTCTAGCAATGGATTTAAAGTATGCACGCTCCCACTGCACAGCGCCTTCAGCAAGAGAGTCGGTGGTTTAATATTAAAGCACTGCAAGCATCCAGACTGAGGAGGTTATAATGCAAAGAGCAAAGCAAGGTCACCTTGCAGCCTCACCATTATGCAAGGAACACTCACTGCCACGGCCACAGGAGAAGAGATCCCCTATCTCCAGTCCAAAAAATAATAATAATAAAAAAAAATCCAAGGCTAACGTTGAGGCTAAAAGATGCAGCTGTTGATTTTATAGACCACGGCCTGATCCCAGTGCATCTAGAAAAAATGCACCAGGCCAATTAGGTGCTTAAACAAACATCTCCCCCATCAAGAACAGCTCTGCTCGGCAGGAACGCAGTTTGCTTATTTGAAAAAGTTCCCTACCTTGTCGCATCTTTTTAATATCTTTCCAGCCTAGGTCGAATCCTGAGAATAAGTCTAATAACTGTGGAAAACACAACACAACATCTCAGATGGCCTTAGATCTCCTCGTGGCAGCCACCTCAAAGCTCATGCTCTAACCACGACGGAGCAGGTTGCATCCCTAAGTCTCCTGCACAGCAAGTGCTGCTGATGCTGCTCTAAGAACCAGGCGTCTTCACACATAAATTTAGTATTTTATTGCTTACTGCAGCCTGCAAGTAGCAGCGTGACAGCAAAAACAACCTATTGATTTGGAAGGAGCAGCCCCCCTTGTCTAGAGGGGTCAGTGGTCGAGTCCCCTTCCCCGGCAGCCCCGTTCCGGGTCTCAGCACAGACCGGCATAAACGGGAGGTGCATCCAGAGAAACTTCCTCATTCCTGGTGCCAGCCAGGCCTCTGCTTTACGCGCTCCGAAGCACTAGGCTAATAACCATATATGAGGCCTGCAGTGGCCTCCTTAGCCTGACAGGGATCAGCACTTTTATTAATAACACTTTGTTTAAACTTAGCTGCGTCTGCTGCTTGATTTATGGAGCCCTTTGCGAGCTTCCGAGCGATTTGCACAAAATCACTATGATCTGCACACAGGAATCGCTTCACCCAGCCCTCTGTGAGGAGGGTGACACACGAGCTATTGTCCCAGCATGGGCAACCCTACGCAAGAACATCTCCTGACATACGACCTCCTCCAATTAAGTGCATGGAGCAATTTAAACAGGCAGAAGGTGATGATTGGGGCTGGCACCTGGCCAGCTCCCTGAGGAAGGAGCACCGTTCTTGGGAAAAAAGAAAAGCTTTATGTTGTTTAGCAGAGTTTAAGGCCGGGCAGCTCTCAGGAGGGTGGCCCTGCAGTGTCCCCTTGGCCGTGGGACGCCCGAGCAGGACACGCTCCCTGAGCCGGGACGGTTTGGGCAGGCTGGCTTCTCTCAAAAGGAGGCCTGGAAATAAATGGCTTGCTACTCGCTTTCTTTTTTTTTCTTTCTTCCCCTAATCCCCTATATCTTAACTGAATCCTATTTATTTTGTTTTAACCAAGAATAGAGAAATCGGGACTGTGTGCTGCTTTAGTTTGGGGGAATTGCCAAAGTTTGTTCTTTAAGGAAGGACTTAAAACTGCTTTCCCATATCACTGACTTCTTTGTCTTTTTTTTTTTTTAAAAAAAAAAGGAAGACAGAGGAGGAGGTGAAATCTATGGAGACAGAACTTAGAAGTAATTCTCCTCCTAACTGCTCCATGGCAATAGTGTGAAGCATTGCAGTTCTGCATGGGTACAGCCTTCACAGCAGTGCGCCGACAGCAGAGGCAGGGGAAAAACCTCAGCCCTTCCGTGTGGAATTGGATAGTCAAAGACATTTCCTTTTTGCATAATTAACCCCTCATCCCTTTCTCCTGGATAAGCACAGCCATTCCCAGCTCAGAGCCCAGCCCTCGGCCCCTCGATGCCACCCCAAGGACTGTCACAACGAGGGTCCCAGAGGGAGCGGGATGCAGCGAGACGCTGCCAGCTCCGTAACGGCCTTGTCCTCTCTGCCTGCTCCTTTCCAAGGAGCTGCACTGAGCTTTTCCCTGCTGGCAGACTTGAGGAAGGCTGAGTATAACCTTTGCTTACTTGAGTAAGTTACTCTCCAAACCCCTTTTTTCAGACTGCCTAATTGACTTCAATCTTCAGCTTACCAAAGGGAAAAATCTCTCCCGTTTTCCTCTGTTTGGATATGACACTAGGTTTCTGAATGATACTTCCTTCTTTCTACTTTATTTCCTTCCCTAATCCTCCTCCTCCTTCTTACATTTTTGGCCTGAGCAGTTGGTGCACGCTGACCCTGTGCTTCCAGAAGCTTGTCTCACCTTGGATGCATTTCTCGGGTTTATTTCTAACTGCCACATTAGCCAACTTGTAACGAGCTTCCTCTTTTTTTACGTCGTTCCCTTTTCTGAAGCTGAGCACAAATGTTTAAGGCTATTTTTAGCCTATGCTGGAGAGAAGAAAATATATATAAATGGCAAAATATAAACGGCAATGAACAAAATGAAAGAGCGGCATAGGCTTCCTGCAGCCCCTAGGCTGCAGCTTTCTCTCAGGCCTTGCACTGCACAGCTTCAGACAACTATTATTTTTATATGGTGATAATGACTAGAGGCTCTGGGGTGATTCAGGCCCTGGCTGCGCCAGCTACCGTGAAAAGCAAACAGACACTGCCCTGTCTTCAAGCTTACGTCTCATCCAACTTGTTCTTCACTGACAAGTAACTGCTAGACCCGGCGTTCCTGCTGGCACGTCTGCCGGTGAGAACCTTCCTCAAACAGGAGGCAAGTTTACACGTTATTTAATAACAGCCCAAGATACACGAAGAGCTGTCAAGAGAAAGCATCCTGGTCTGAAATGGTCTTGAAATGATTTCAGGGAACTTTTCTCAATGGCTTGGACTAATTAGATAGAAGCTTCCTATTCAAGCAAGCAGGCTTTCCCCTTCGGTTTTGGTACCCCCAAGGAGAATATTATTTAGAATATGCAGGTGTCATTAAGATTTGAGATTCTATCCAATTAAACATCGATTCCTCAGGAAAATTATCCTTTTAAGAGTTTACTAAGACCACACTGGTTTCCGCTGTCCACATGGGATCCTGAGAATTGACTGGCTCCGCAGAACTTGACATTTTACACCACTTCAGTGTAGAAATGGAGCAGAATTACAGAACAATTATTGGTAAGTATGCAACCGCGGCACCATAAAAGCCTCATGGGTAAGACCAATCTAAGGAAAAAGAAATGAAAAAAACAGTTTTGCTTTTTTTTTCTGTTTTTTTTCCTTGTTTGCACAGTTGGAAATGTATTCCCTGCTGTTTCATATTTCCTATTCTGATTAAAAGTGTTGCCTATTGCATTATTCTCTTCAAGGCCTGGGTTTTCTAGGTGAAAGCATCATTAGAAACACAGAGGCAGGGTAGAGAAATGGGGCTGAATTGAAGAACTCCTTAACTATACAAGAAATAAAATGTGTTTTCCCAAATGATGCTTTATACACTGCAGAAATTGCTTTTCCACAAATTCAAGCCACAAACAAATAACATAAAACTTCAAAGACAAGTAAGACATTGGTATTTTTAGCAGCAAACAGGTTTGGGTACCATGCTGCCTGTTTGTCCTGGTCAGCACCCAAGGCGATTGGCTCTTCTTCTCAGAAGGCTTCTTAAAATCTTTCTACCCTTCATTTTCTGCAGAGCCCTTGGGAACTCACAGAAGGACTACTGCATATCTCAGGAGACATCTACACCATCCTAACACGGTAACAGGATCAGAGACTTTTTTTGTTTTGTTAAACCTTGCACTTTCTGATCTAGAAGGTTCTTTTTTTTAATATAAAGCATCAGATGTGTCACTATTATTATAGTATCTGTGTTTCAGAGGCAAGCGTAGCAGGTTGATTCTCTGATAGCTTCGTTTCTGGCCTTTCCCTAAGTGACTGTGCCATTAGTTTGTTTTAAAATGTAAACAATCTAATTAGAGGATAATGGCAAAGGAAGATAAATACGCTGGACTGGATTAATGCTGATGCTAGAAGCTGGAATAGGAAGTCAGCACTTCTTAAAACTTTCTTCATAAGTCCACAAACTCCCTCTCATTCATTTCATCCTGTTTACATTAGGCATTCCAGTACAGTAGTGACCCACATAACCCTCATATTCTTCTTTTGGCTTCCAGTTTGACAAAAATTGGGTTCGGGTAGTACATTTTTTGACTTTTGACATCAGGCGCACCGCTACCAATACGTATCTTTCTCTAACATTACACTTTTGAAACTCTGATCAAGCTGAAATCCTTCCTTCCAAACTGAAAGGCACCATTTTTCAGTCTGGTTCGTAAAATATGAACTTTCAACGGACAAACAGGAAGTTGAACTAATCCATGAACTTTGCTTCTCTCCCACCAGTCTCCTAAAGGCTGCTGTGTTTTTTGAGCAGCATTTACAGGAATATTTCAACATCTCTTTATCTGCTGAAGTTTCACTGTCTATAAATCGGTTTAAATATGTAGCGTAACTCGTAATTTTACTTCTTCCTTCAGAGGGGTGTGTGAGCTTGTTATTTGGTTAAATGTCCTTAAAGGAAAATGGCCAGTTTATTTTCATGTTCGTGTTTGTTGAAACACTCTGCTCTTAGTCCTGTAACTACAGAAAAACAAAGCAGCTTTGCTGATGTTCAACTGCCACAGCAGAGTGCAGTGCTCCTGACTTTTCCCTATATGCACGCCGCTGGTTTGCTGTGGGTTTTGCTGAAGTCCCAAGCCTTCCGACCTGTGCAGAGATGGAGCTCCTTTCACCTTGTCACAGCCCAGCAGCTCTGCTCTTCTCCTCCTGCTCGGGCCTCTGCAGGAACCTCACACTGAACATTACCATGTTCATCCCCAGGAGAGTCTCAGCCCAGGACGCAGAGCACTTAAGGAGCACTCAGATGCCACAAGCACCTTCGTGGAGGCCACACGGCCTCCGGGTTGGGGAGAGGAGGAGGAGGAGGAGGCGCCGCTCGCGTTCAGCAGCAGCCACGCAGCTCCACAGCTACCATGGCTGCTTTGGAGCTGGGGAATCCAGAGCTCAGGCTGCCAAGGGCATCGGCACCCATCTCTTCACTGCCTGGCTACCCGATGCCTTTGCCTGAAGGGAGGTTCTTTGCTCCTTTCACTCAATAGCCAGTGCTGTAGGGGAAACAATTCTAGATTCATGGGGCAGGCAGAAGGGACTGGACTTTTAGGACATTGATTCTTGTGGCTGATTGGTACTCCCTGGCACGGGAGCAGCTTCTTATGCACTGATAAAAGGATAAAAAGGCTGCAAAGGGAAGGGCATGACGTCCTCAGGTCCTCAGCGTGTGCCTTGCTCAAACGCATCTCAGAGGAGGACGGTGCCTTGCTCCCTTTCCCTGAACAACAACCCTGGGGGAAAGGAGGACCCAGGCTTGCTGTCCCAGAAATAGGCCTGCTAAGGCCCTGAGAACGGGAGAGTTCAAGGCAAAATGTCCTGCTCAGCTTTTCGTGCTATTTCGGGCATCCCTGCTCACGCTGTGGTATCTCACGAGGGCTGCTCTGATGGGCCTGGCACTCCCTGCGCAATAACTGGAAGCTGAGGCTCCTCGTTCGAGCTGTTGATTACACTTGAATTAGCCACTGCTCTGAGCATTACGAGCCCACATCTTCCTGTTGGCCTAGCCTTATGTCTGGTGGGCTGAGATAGTACTAAAAAAAAAAAAATCCTCCCTGCACCAGGATATACTGCACTTCTAAATTCAGTAACGTAAAGTAAAACTCCAGTGTCACATTTCTGCTATCAGAAAATAACCTGGAGCCCCTAATTCTTGTCCCAGATGGCCAGAGACTTTCATCCAGCCTTGGTTATTTCCTGCTGCTGGAGAGAATCCGTTCTTCCACAACTGCAGCTGTAAAATACTCTTCTATAAAAACCCCCTTCCTTGAATGTTTGTTTGTGTTTGGTTTTGCTTTCCCTGAGAAAAGGTTTGGGAATAGCAGGGATACAAGCACGCACCTCCTTTAAACTCAGCATCATAATCTCTGTGATATGGTTTATCAACAGCTATCTTTCAGCTTTAACCAGGATAGCAATTCTTGCCCTTGCAAAGGCTCCCCTCGAGCCTTTGCAATATAGGGATACAGGGAGAGCAAAGACACATGAGACTAATACTAGAATTACGTGGAATAAAAGCAGAGGGTTACAAAGGGAAAGCTCAGGGGGAAGCCATGAAAACGCTCCATGCGGGCGCTGCGTATCAATGGCCGTGACCATGAGCGAGCCCAAATCGCACCCAAAACGCTGCGGCCGCGCGAGGCGCTCCCGGAGCCTCCCTGCTCTCCCGGCCAGGCCGGAGCCCGCGGATCCCGGCAGCTCCCGCCGGGAAGCGGCCACGAAGCCCCGCGCCGGCTCCGCGCCCGTTCCTGGGTGTTGCCATGGAGACCTGCAGCGCGGATCCCTGGGGAGCAGCTCGAAACTCGGAGGGAACCAGGGCAGGACAAAGAACTGACACCCTGGCAAAAGCAGGGGGAAATTATGGATAAGAGCCATATCTACACACCCTCATATGAAAGCTTTCTGAAAATGGCTATAGAGAGAGCAGAGAGTCTGCAGGAAAGCACTGCAAGCTCCAGATGCTCAGCTCTGAAACGAGGTGGTCTAATGGATAAGCCCAGGAATTTCTCTCCCTGTCTCTTGTGGCTCACTATTCAGCACAGGGTAAATCCTCAGCCTCTGTATTGCCAAATCCTGAATTTGCAGTAAGGACAGGGGCAAACAAAAAGATAAAGGCGTCTTTAAAAGTAACACTTTAGTGCAACAATATCTACTGGATGGTCAAAGCCTGACACTTCTTGTGAAAAAAAAAGTTAACATAAATATTTGAGCAATTTAGATTTTCACCAAGTGCTTCATGTAATCTATTTGTCCGTATGGCAGCTATACTCTCCTAATGCAGTCTCAGCAAAGGGGATTAAATCTGCCCAGACAGGAAGGCAACACTCTGCCAAGCGAGGCACCCTCTCCCCACGCTCTTGGAAAACCGGTGGCACGGTCCCCGCACTCCCAGCACAGCAAAGCACAAGCTGCCAGGACCGTGGCACAGCGGCCACGCACACGGAGATCAGCCAGCAAGGAGGGACACCAAAACTCCCCGTCCGGGTTGTGTCACATATGCCACCGTCCAGAAATAATGCCGCATGAGAGCCGATCAATGTCTGGCCATTAGGCAGCGCGCTGCACTCAGAGCTTATTAGCAGGCGCTGCCAGGCACCTCTGTGCAGAGAGCAGCTCCGGGATCAGTTCCGCCCTGCCACAGATGAACCAATGTCAACAGCCTCATCCTGTCCCCCATTCCCCAAAATTCAGCACGTAGTCTTTTGTTCTTGGCTGCAGGAACCCTTCACCTGCCACCTTTGGACTGACTCCTTACTCGACACCAGTGCATCACACTAGGACACATCACCAAAGAAGGTCACCTGCGGATGCCATGTTTGGAAAACTCTGGTTTCTTTAGTATATTCACAGTCTCATATCCATATTCCTTCAATATTTATTCACGCTGCAAACCAGTAACAATTACATAATACTAGTTTTATCATATTTCTCAATTTGAGCCCCCCTGCTAGTCTTGCTTTGCTCTGCAGGCATCTGATGAAGCCTCCGTGCCTCCTCAGCAACTTGTTCCCTTCCTGGGTTTTCATATACCAGTAACTGCCGAGTGGAGGGGGAGCTGATGGAGAAATGCACCTATCATCTACAGCATTTATTTTTCCATTTTTAGTCCTTTGTCTCCACATAGGTGCTGGCATCGGTCTCGAGCAGTCTCCCTGGATTTTAAGCTTTTCCCTCTGGGACACGCGGAGGATGAAGCACAGAAATGGGGTCACGCCGCGGCCCTGCCGGCGCCCCCTGCGCTTCCCCCGCGGCAGCTACCAGTAACTGCCGAGTGGAGGAGGAGCTGATGGAGAAATGCACCTATCTACAGCACTTATTTTTCCGTTTTTAGCCCTTTGTCTCCACATAGGTGCTGGCATCGGCCTCGAGCAGTCTCCCTGGATTTTAAGCTTTTCCCTCCGGGACACGCGGAGGATGAAGCACAGAAATGGGGTCACGCCGCGGCCCTGCCGGCGCCCCCTGCGCTTCCCCCGCGGCAGCTCCCGCCGTGAGGGACAAGGGACCC
>NW_010578250.1:421935-444406 GCF_000705375.1 Tinamus guttatus
GTGGCACAGGGTGGCATCCAGGCGGGTTTGGAAGATCTCCAGAGAAGGAGACTCCACAACCTCTCTGGGCAGCCT
This sequence comes from Tinamus guttatus, assembly GCF_000705375.1. The sequence goes on from NW_010578250.1 coordinate 422,011, forward strand.
GTTCCAGGGCTCTGTCACCCTCACAGGAAAGAAGTTCTTCCTCATATGGAGATGGAATCTCCTGTGTTTCAACTTGTACCCATTACCTGTCACTGGCCATCACCGAGAAGAGTCTGGCCCCATCCTCTTTACATCCTCCCTCAGGTATTTTTATATATATTGATCAGATCCACTCTCAATCTTATCTTGTCCAGGCTAAACAGGCCCAGCTCACTTAGTCTTTCCTCATATGATAGATGCTCCAGTACCTTAATCATCTTCATGGCTCTCTGCTGGACCCTCTCTAGAAGCTCCATGTCCTTCTTGTACTGGGGAGCCCAGAACTGCACACAACACCCCACGTGCGGCCTCACCAGAGCTGAGGAGAGGGGCAGGATCTCCTCCCTCGACCTGCTGGCAATGCTCCTCCTGATGCAGGCCAGGATCCCGCTGACCTTCTTGGCCACAAGTTTTACTTCCTGCATATACCAGTATTTCTGCCGTATTGCAGGAAAAGAACTTTAGCAAACTCCCTACAAAATCACTGACTGAGGTAGGCATAATATTATGGCTCTTATCCTCTTATACCTTGATGCCTTCAGGGAAGAGGTTTTATTTACCACAAATAAAGATGAAGGCTGATAGACAGCCTTCAAATCAATGCACAAGCCAGAAAACGTCTGATTATTCCCGGAAGCTGCATTTAACAGCTTAACTTAGTCTTTATTTAGGTATTATTTTGCATATTTAACCCATAATGAAAGCAAACTTGTCGTGAACAAAATCATTTGGTAATCTAATTTATCAAGACCACTCACACACTGACAGACAAGAATTTTAATAAAATTTGCACTTATAACATCTGTTTGTACTCCTTTATGTCTCTTAGATGCTTATGTGTTTTCCAGGGCTGGTGAATGGGGAAAAACAATTCCTGCAATTTCAAGTGCTTCTGAAACACACAGCTCTATGCTGTAATGTATATCTGCTTAGGGAATATATTTGAAAGGCTCTATTCCCCTTATGGCAATAGCATGCACTATACCACCCACTAACATGTGTGACTATTTTACAGAGACACTGCAAACCTTTAAAATATTGGATGAACTAACTATGCAGGGGCGGTCAGATTTTTACCTTTAGAAAGAACATTAGAGGTATTAGATTAATGCCAGAGATAATAAATGAAGTCCAACTTTGGCAACCAAATTGGCAGGATGAGTCTAAAAGCATTTTTGCAGAGCCACTTGCATTTAAGCCATGTGTCACAAAACATCAGATGTGCTGCCTCCCTTCCCTGTCCTTTTCCTCCCCCGGTTGTCACAGGCAAGGCTGCTGTCAGCTGCTTCGATGTCTCAAGAAGACCACCCCATGCCTCAGCAGGGACACCTCTACTCCCCCACAAGGTCAGCATCTCAGTTCTACCCAGTGAATCAGAGAGCAGCTTGTCCCTCTCCACTGCATGTCCTGCTGTGCAGTTCGAAGAAAGATCTGGGTAAAACTTCTAGTAAGAAAATGGTGATTTTTATTCTCTGTCTCACATTTGGAGAACTGACACCTAGTTCATCACTACAGAGGAGCTCCATTGCCTCTCCATGCCCCTGGCTCTCAGAGGAAGATCTCTGCTCTGGACTGCTTCTGGCACGCAAGAGATGGCATGAACACACTGCTGGGTGCTCCAGCAGGAACTAATCATCTCCCAGGTCCTGGCCAGGCTATTTTCAGCAGTCTGATCAGACATGAGGTTTGGTTACAGCCATGCTTATGCCACCCATGCAAGAGGCAGAAAGCAACTAGGGGAGATGAAGGATCAAGCCACCTTGTTCGGTGACAGCATGGATGGGTACCCCACGAAGTGACTGTGCAAATATGCCCTAACACAACTCAAACTACACAACTTCTGAGGTGTCCTAGAATGAGAGAAAGAAATGTTGCTCACCTTGTCAGAGAAAACAGATGTACAACTGCTGGGTGAAGATGTTATCTCTGCTCATTCTTCTTTTGTGAGAATAAATGGCTGCTTTTTACAGTGTGACTATTTGCAGGGTATCACATTTGCTTACAATAATACACAGGCCTGTTCAATATCACTTAAGTCATGCAAAATAGATATATTGGACACTTTTTCCTTTCTTCGGCTATTGGTTTCTATCTTCAGTCTACATCACCTGCTTTTTCTTTTCTTTCTGATCCTATATATACTTCAAGTAAGTCTTTTCAAATAATTTCTCCCAGTGTAACTTGCCCCCGCAGCTGTAAAAGCTTCTCTTGCATAGAGCTTCCCTCACATACACCTCCCTTGCCAGAGTTAATTCTGTGAGGAGCTCCTCCAGGCAGTGTCTGCAACCACGCAAACAGGTAGAACATTCCCATGTTGCACGGCTCGAGAAGGAACCATCCGTATCCTGCAAAGTAAACCCCAGGCAGCACCACAGACACTTATACCCCAGATAAAATCCATAATCTGCAACGTGGACCACTATAAACAAATGCTACCCAATGCATCTTTGAAGCCAATAAACTGAAGTGCTTATGCATGGATGGCCTGATGTGAGGGCATGAAAATCTGGGAATGCAGTGAATCAGCATAGCCCTCGGTTACCGACCACACACACCTTCCCTCCTTCCTAGCACTACCCCAGCTTTTATAACAGGATCTCCTTGGCTTTGAGTCCACGCAGATCTCTGTTCTGTGGTTCTGTCTCCAGATGGGATTGAAGCCACTACGGAGCAGAGAGCAGGCAAACCCAGGAGGTTTCTCCTGGACACAGCAAGATAGCCTTTCTTTCTGAAGACACTGTCTGTCAAGGACTTTAGTAAGCTGCTCCCCCAAGCCTGCTATCAACTCTGCTGCATGTTTCTGCTCGTTATAATGGAAACCTCAGTTTGACCTAACCAGCCATCCGAGGAACTCCCACCATCACTAGATGGGCTTGTATCACAGACAAGGAACAGGGTCTACTGCTTTCACTTCACCTATTTCTTCCTCTTAGATGAAGTTCTTGCAAGTTAGGCTGCAGCTCTCTGCTCTGCTTTCAAATGGACAAAAGTGCTGCTGATACAATGGGTCATCTTTAAAATACTGTGATCTTTCCCCCCCACCACAACTAAAGGAAGCACCAGGGAAGGGCAAAATAGTAGTGCCATCTGATGGAAACTTCTTGGATAAGAAGTACAAGCAGAGGGAGCTGGGGACAGCTTTCTGAGGGCAGCCACAGCTCCTCAGGACCTCCCGCTTGGTCACCAGGACCCCTCTGACATGCAGAAAAAGGATCATAGCAGGAAGTCCTCTGAGGTGCAGAAAGGAGGTGTCACAGGAAGAGGCAGCAGAGTATGAATCCCCATTACATTGCCCATAAGGGAAACTATGGTCCGTGAAGTCACCAGTTCCACGGGGAAAAAAATACCTCTAGAAATGAAGTTAAACACAGAAAAATAAACAGATTTCTCAAAGCTGCACATGCCTCCTGCCCCTCTGCACAACCAGCATAATCTTTCCCTCTCCAGCTTCAAAATAACAGCAAGCTCTACAGGCCCTTTTCTGAAAACATCCGTCCAGCCTTGTGGAGGATTGGGGCAGGCCCCTTCAGTTGTCTGGAAATTTCTAGGCATGTTTTAAAGAAACTACTAGCTATGTGTAAACACTAGAGCTGCATTGTTTCGCAAGCTCAGACATTCCCAGAAACTCATTTAATTCAATTTATTTAACTAGTCACAAATTAAACCAATGCCATTTTCAGCAAAGCTAGAGAGGTAAACAAGAGTGTATTCTGCATGTCCTGGAAGACTTCTGTTTATTAAGTCATTAACTTAGTGACGATAAGAAATTTGATACCTAAAACCACATATATAAAAAAAAATATATTTTTTTTTACTTCCTGAAACTACTTCATGACACTGTGCTCGATCAAATTAAAAGCTGGTGTAACAGGACACTACATTATTGTCTGGATGGCCAAAAGAATATATATTTTTAAATATACTGTCTTTTGTATGTATTGCATTAACTGAATTAAAAAAAACGTTGAGACGTGCCTTGAATTTAGCCTTTAATAATTATCAAGCAGACAAGTATTTAATTTTTACTTTTAGCCTTTGTAAATCCTTTAATTAAATATAATATTAATTGAACTAAAGATTATTAAATGTATTAGTTGAGAAATACCTGTTCAAAAGCATTTAAGTAAGGAGGAAAGCAAAACAAGAACACAGGACAGGTTTTATAAATAGACCCATAAAAACAGCATTAAAAAAGCAACACCTTGAGAGCACAGAGCACTTTCCTCATGTTTGTTAGCACAAAGGTAATAGCAAAGGCTGAGAGTGGTGGAGGTGGTATTCCAGACAAATCAACATTAATGTAAACTGTTGTCATTTAAGCAAAGCAACATATATAACAGATGCGAACATATGCTCATATAACAATTGCTTAAAACAACATAATAATCATAAAAAATACAAGGATGAAGTGCAGGAAGAGTGTAGAAATCCTCCTGCACACTGAATTTAGGCGGGCAGGTAGGAATGGTACTGCAGCAAGGGCACTGCTGCATCAAGCCCACAGAGCAGCAGCATGAAGGTTTGGCACAGGCTTTTGCAAGTCCACGGTCCTGGTCTTGCTCTGAAAGCCATGGACCGAGAGCCCCGTGCAGGGGCAGCCCTGCCCTGCAGCACCACATGGAGCTCCAGGAGCCCCTGGGTCTGCAGGCTCTGTGAGGTCCTCAAGAGACTAGACCTGAGGAGACCAGGGCCTCCTAATGTCCTTCATTTATGAGTAACTGCAGAGGCACCACAGGTACAACGTCCAGACACTTCCCCACACCAGCAAGTGGACAACAGCATTTGTATCATGGCCAAGACTCTGCTCACCCTGGTATCATTAACGCATTTTAAAAAAAAAAAGCAGGTTGGGTGGGGTGTCATTGCCCTGACTCAGACACCAGTAAGCTCACGGAAGGCCTTGCTTTAGCCAGGAATCAAACACAGCCCCTGCAGCATCTGCAAGTGACACTAAAAACGGCACTTACACCAGTAAGCAACGCTGACACCCGCTCTGCAACGGTCCCCTAGGCCTGTTTAACTCTACGCTGCATTTCTATTTCTGAATGAGGACATAATTCTCAATTTCAGTTGCCAAGAGACAACAAGAAACCGAGTGCCAATATTGTCACTTCTGCATCCCTGAAATGGGCATACTAAGCTGCTGCTTCTGTGAAACACTGCGAGCTGCAGAGCCCTTCGTCACCGGTGAATGACACAGCGAGCCCAGGGCGCTGCCGCCGTCTGCTCTCGCTGCCCACCATGTGTTGTGGGAAGGGAGAAACCTGCTGCAGCGTGGACCACAGCAAAGCAGACGTATTTGTACTGTTTACAGAAGAAAAGGAAATACAGCTTCTGCTGGAACCTTAAGTAAATTTTTCTCAGTGAATCTCCTCCCCTTGCTCACAAAAATTGAGATAATCTGAAAACTTTAGTAGCTTTAGTAGCACTAAGAGTCGATATGAAACCCTTGTTCTGCTGCACCCAGTTTTTCTGTTCGATTGCACTTGGATTGGGCAAACTGCTTTTTTTGTTTTCTCTTCATCTCCACAGGACGCAGCAGGGCCTGCCAAAAATAACTGCGTTTTCATTTTCCTTCACAATTCCCTTGAAGGGGTCTGCACTGTTTTAATGCTGCCGCACCACATACCCTTTTAATTCCAGCCTGCGCATTTTAACATTTCAAACACATGGTTATTTATACACGAAGCGCCACCAGGGCTTTGGTGAGGTAAAAGTGGTTTAGAGGGCCGGGACTGGGGGCGAAGGAGGGAGCGTGAGTCACCCTTTTCTGGTTTTAATCCTTCATTCCTCCTCTGCTTTGGGCTTTTTTGTTAGCAGTAGCACGTAGTCCCTGTGAGCGGCAAACGAGGCCGCTGAATTTGCAGTGCGGACAATGGCGGCTGCTAGCTGGGCCGTGCGGCCTGCGGCCGGCTCCTTGGGGAGCTGCGGCCCGGCTCTGTGGCCCCGGCTCTCCCTGCTCCAAGGAAATCCCTCAATCAGGAGCCACTGGCTGCAGTTTTGTCCTTCGCCACCTGCTCCCGCCCACGCGAGAAGAGGCGGAAGGAAGCACGGCCCTTCACTGAGGTTGGCGCCCGTGTGGGGCCGGGTGTTGTCGCGCTCATGTGAGCACGCGGGTGACGCCAATGTTCGCCAAGGACAGCGCCACGTGCTGGGAAACCAGCCTTGCCCTAAGGAAAACACGGCTGGGCAACACGTTGCTGTGTGCTGAGGGGACCCTGTGGTTGTTCAGCATCCCCACTCTCCTTTCTGGTCACTGCCAAGCAGCACGGCCAAAACTTGTCCTCCAGCCCAGTTATACCTCTCTGCCGATGGCGCAGTGAAAGGAGAAGGAGCCATGAAAGGAATAACAAGGGAACCTGCTTTTTTTTAATGAAAGAAGCAGCAGGAGGTGATTTTTCTTCCCACTTCAGACAGTCTCTCTGACAGTCTTCATACAGGGACTGCTTGCAAAACCTCTCCAAAGACCAGTCCTTCCAGACCTGTCTGTACCTCATGCATTTTAGCAGCTGAGAAACTGCCTTTCGCCTTAAGTTAGGGGAGTGCAGTGCAGCACCTAAACCCCAGCTTGGGAAGCAACAACATACAGCTTCCAGCCTGAGATTTTTTTTGGGTGCTCATGTTTGGAAAAGGCCCAGATCAAGGGCCTTAAGCGTAGATGTGCCAGGTTCAGATACCTGTCAGTGCTTCGGTATCAGAATATTTGCACTGAAGTTTGGAAAGGGTGCATAGCTCCAAGTGCAATCTAGGGCAGCTAAGAACAAGCAGAATCTCTGACAATTAGACTAGTTATTTAGATAACTTAACTAGGCAACAACTTTGGAAATGCTGATGTTAGCTGCTATTTCAGCTTCCTGGGCTATAAATGGATATAATTTTTACTTACCTGACAGGTGTGCCATGGGAATTAGGTAATATTGACACTTTGATCTTTAAAATGCTTTGCCAAGTATTAATTAGGGAAGGATCATTTTGTCTTTAAAGTAGCTAATATTTTGAAGCTGAATTCATTTTTATCCCTCTCCTAAAATGGCAAAGAATCTACTGTTTGCTTTTCTACGTATTTCCCAGGAGATTATTTGGAGCAATATGAGAAACAGAGACATGCAGATAGATCTGTGTTTCAAGAGGGAAGAATGGAAACCTCAGGACAAAAAATCTGTGTGCGAGGCACTGTAAGAACTCTTCCCAGAGGCATCTCCTGTGGATCCTGCAGACAGACCTCTGGACTTAGGTCAAATGTTACTGAGTATAGGGAGAGGGGACCACTCCCCAACTCTGTTACAATCACCTACTGGTATTTCTTACAAGGCAGGTCTCGAAGACACACATAAGAAGTTCCTAGTGCATTGCAGTCATTCAGGTACTGTACCTACCTGCAAAGCACGGCTTAATATCTTCACATATGTGCAAAACTCATTACAGTTTCATCCGTAATTAGTGACATAAAATTCTCAAAGCTGCTGGTTTGGCCAAAAAAAAAAAAAAAAAAAGAGAGAGAGAGAGAAAAAAAAGAAAAGTCTGCTGAATATACACCGGGGGAGGATGGGGAGCCAGGGCTTGTCCATGGGGCTTTCAGCAGCAGCCTCTCCCAGCTGCTCTGTGCTTGACAGCGGAGCCAGGAATTTGGCCATGGTCCTTACGGGCTTTCTGTGGTAAAGGCCTGAGAGCACAGGCTCTGGCCTTTAAAAGGCCTAGTGAATACATATATATATATATATATATATACACCCCCCTAGATTAGAAAGAAATGCAAGATCATACTTGATAACACATGGGAAAGGCGCAGCAGGATCTCCGAAGGAGCCGCTCTGCACCCAGGATTGGTCCCTAAGTGGGTCTCTGGTGCTCCCTTCACAGGACACAGAAGATGCCCAGCAAACGTCACCCCAAATGTCACATCCATAACTACAGTGATAGGAAGCCGTGCTAGGTAGGGATCAGCAGATGGATCCTACAGGCAACTCCAGGCGCTCAGTGTGGTTGACGTTCACGCAAAGTTTGCCACTTTAAAGAATTTAGGAACATTCTGATAAAAATGCACTAATATTTCTGTAACGTTGCAAAGCTAAATTCTAAAAGTCCAAAAATACTGAAGTTCTTGTGCAAATCCTTTATGATAGACCCCATGATGAGAGACTGCTTTTTTTCATAGCTCCCCTGCTTCACTTCATGTCCAACACAGACATTACTTAATGAACTAGCAACTCTTCAATATTTATTTTTCTCCTCATTATTCAGCATGTGGCTCTGTGCCTTATTTACCACACTATCCAGAGTCTGCTGAGAATTATTTATAGCATTCATGATATAGGAGACAAGCTCTTATAAACAACAATTAATTTTACAATGCCCAGCTGAATCCCAAAACTAAGGCTGACAATTTGGGGATGGTCATTGCTTTTGAGCAAACACTTTATAAACCAAAAGTCTAAAAAGCACCTCTGCATAGTTCCTGCAAAGCAGCAGCCTGCTGACGAGCGTGGCACGTGCCATCATGTGCTTCTCACCCTTCAAAAGCGGCGTCGGAAGCAGGTTATTTGTGGTGCTGGTGCACACGTTTTACATAGTAACTCCCGTCGAGAACAGCGAACAAAAACCTTGCTGCTACATTAAGAACTTGTTCTGGGAATCTCAGATTACAAGAGGTACAGGAAGAACCTAATTTTGGTATCTAATGAGGGCTGGGTGTTCTGCTCCTCTCCCCATGCACTCGGCTGCCTTAACGGTACCGGCTCTTACTTCCCTCGGGCACACGCTCCTCTCCCTCCTAATCACATTCATTGCTTCAAAATTATTACAATATATCCTCACCATAATGCAATGCCATTATCAGCTTATCAGCTCCTCCAGTTCTTCTTACATTTTTTCCCAGCCTTTCCCTTTTTTGTCTTTAATTTTCATGCTCTCTCCCCATCCTCTCTCCCTCTTCACCAGCTGAGAAAACACAGCAAAGCAACATTTCACGGTACCCAGCATCTCAACTTCCGTTTGCAGCCCTAAGAAAACTCAGTCTGGACATTCATGGAAAAGAATAGGAAAGAGGAGATTTCTGGAAGTTTTTTCTACCTTTGAGCCCAAGCGCGGCTGCTAGCAACCCTATCAAACCATTACAGCATACGCCAGTCCCAACAAGGTGGTTATTATGAAAAGGTATTTCAGAAATATATCAGAAAAAAGGACCATCTCCTGGAGGTTATATTCGTTTTAATATCAAGGACAAAGTGTGGTCATCACACGTTGTCAGCAGTCCACTACTTCTGAACTTCCTGAAATACAGCTCTATTTACTGAATTCATGTATTTTGTTTTCACATAAATATGTGAAATAAGATTTTAACTGGCCAGTTATTTTTACAATGCAAGTCATACTAAAATGAATCTCCTTCGCCAGTCACTCACGAAACCAGCCAAATAAGACCCAAACATTCGGCTTGCTTATTTTGTAAATCCGAGAGAACTGAAGCACATTTTCCCAAATGCCCTAGAAACACCTGTTAAAGTCTCAGCTGGTGAGAATGATGTGAAAGCAGTTCAGAAAATTAACTTCCATGTACAAACTCATCACACACAGAAGGAACTGATCAAGAGGTGCCACTGGCCAAAACAAGGTCACTCTATAGATGTACTTCTAGACATTCTGGAGCAACTAAAATGGTTATTTCCAGTTTTGAAATGGCCTTTTTTTACAATAGACACTGGAAGGTTTTAAAGATTTGATTTTTTATCTTCCAAGCTGATACACTGGGTCAGATACCAGTAAAGCACTATGTGGAGAGCTAATGCACAGTACAGTCTGTAAATCTTGAGCTTATGTACAATGTTGTCAAATCTCAGGACCCTCATTTCAGAAAATCTAGGATCAGTAGACACAACTAAAGCAGACAGCATTTCCTAATGTTCCTGCAGTGGCTCCTGTGTCTGCACTATTGGTTGGTTAGTGATTTTAAAGGGCAAGTTTACAAAAGCCCAAAGCCTAAAACTGCCTGAGCTTGTTACATATTTAAAACAGGATCAACATCTTATTTGTCATCTAAGTTATGATTTAGGTACTTTATGCAGCATTTGGAAAAACTTAGTTGACTGCTTCCAGACTCATCAGACAGACTCTGGGAAAGGGAAGGTGAGACTGTGGGAAAAATGTAGTCAGAAAAAAATACTGAAACAAATCTGTGCCAGTCAGAAGTTCATGACTATCACTGCCCTGCAAACTGGAGCCACTCAAAGCCTCCGAGGGTAAAAGACAGGGCTCTGATTTGCTGAGATGTGTGTCTGCTTCACACACAAATACATATGTACACATACACACAGGCACACACTTTGTTAAGGAGTCCACATTATGAAATAAAGCTAGGGAAAGCAATTACTTCAAGAAAAATAAGAGGGTATTCACTGACAAAGTAATAGTTTCAAAAGGGTCTAGAGAATGAACCAAAGCTCTTATTGTTAGAAAACTATTGACTCCAGGTTTGAAAAAATGACCTCAAGTGAGCAATGATGCACTTAGCCGGGAACTTTCAGGCGCTGTATTTCATTCTAAATTGAATTGCCAATCCACAGCGCAATCTTTTTCTCCTATAAACTCACATCTTTTGGGCAAGTATACAGGAAAATACTATATATTGTCTGCTTTATTCCAAGTAAGACTAAGTCCTTTTGGAACAGAAAATATGTCAGTGTTACAGGATTTAAAGGCCCCCATGAGATACAGGAGATAACTGGGGAGGGGTGAGCAGTTTTTTGCCTTTTTTTTTTAGAGCCCTAAGTAACAGCTTCATATTGCCATTTTTCTCACAAACAGTTCAGAAGCTTGCAAATTATTAGTAGCACATGTCTCTGCTAATACGTATGTATAGCATACAGACCCATATTTAGAAATATTTAAGAGACCCTCACACACAGTGCTCTGATCCAGCATTCCTGTCATACTGAAAGTACCATGATTAGTGGCATTTTAGGTAATTTGGTCTTCATTTTAGCATAGTCTGTAAAATCACCAAGTAATCTTGGTGGTTTGCAAACATAAATAACTGAGTTGCATGCAATGAAATACTTACATTCACGTTTCTACTAAGTCTTCTTCACTGCAGTGAAATTATTTTCCGGAACAGTGCTTAATCTTCTTTTTTTCTGACTTGCTAAATAAAAGAAGACAGTGATTACAAATATACCCATAAACATTAACTACATTCAATCACCCAAAATTTATGAACTTTAAAATACTGATTTAGGATGGTCTATTATGTTCCATAAATCTATAATTTGGTTTATGTACAGCCAATTTGATTTCATTTTAAACACAACTTCAGCACACCATAACTTCCAATCCTGAGGCAAAATGGAGCAATTTTCTGAATTTCAGTAGTGGCTCAGATAATAAATCAGACGGACGGTTGCTCACAGATGTACAACTAATTACCAAAGAACTGCGAGCTCGGCTGAGGTGCGGGCGGAGGAAGGCTCTGCATTACGGATGGGGCACTGAATGATCTGCACTCTCTGGCGAGGGCTCCAGCACTCTCCTCTCAGGGGCAGGACTCGGCACCTCCCACCATCAAACGTTTAAGCATGGAGGAGAAACGGTGCCTGTCCCTCTGGGGAAGGATAACCTAGTCCTTGATGCACCACTGCATTAGTGCACGCGCCTCAACGCGGGAGAGGTTGTTCAACTTGACGATGAAGATGATGACTGCCCTCAAAAAAACACCCTTATCAATATGTGCAGTGACTGCTGAACACCCCAACCTGCTTCTTACACAGATATTTATCCGTGGCTTTTTAGTAGAGCCAGCCATACCCGCCTGGTTTGCAGCCAAAACACCCACTAAAGGGCCATGAAATGACAGTTCCCAGGGCACAGTCACTTGAACATGCAGGACACCCCACCATCTCCTCTCCAAAAAAGCTCCCAGCTGGACCTGACTCTGGGACTTGCCTAACGCTGCCTCTGCAGGGAAGGAAGAAATCAGCATCAGCAGCATTTTTATTTCCCCGCCGTGTTCCTAGAGGGCTGCCCAGTATTAGGGCGTGTTTATGTCGTTAATGTTCAACGGGGCTTAAGTTCTTGTTTGCATTTCCCGTATCTAGTTGCTGTGGTAACACATTCTTTAGGACTATGTACATTCATCTCTTCCTGCAATCTCCTGACCATGTGAATTGCCCAGCGCCACACAACATGCCAGGGAGCCTTACTGGCAAAGGCAGGAACGGATCTGCAAGCCAAGCACATCCAGGAAAATGGAACAGAGAAGTAAAAGGAAGCGCCGGGGATGTGGGAGACCATGACATTGTCAACAGCAGTCAAGGAGGAAGGATATGGAAGTAGTCAGCAAAACTGGTTTCATCCTGCTGAGTTCACTTAATACTTCTACATTGTCTCTCTCTTTAGAACCTTTTTGCAAACTTTAACAAATTTATATTTAGCATTTCTTACACAGTTGGTTAACACTTCAACTTCACACATGCAACAACTGAAGTACCTGAATATCAGTATTTGTCTGAGCCTGGAAAAAAAAAGTCTCAATTCTGTGAGCTTTGGCTATTGTAGTCAGCCAGTTTGACCCTCAGTGATCCCTCAGTGATGAAATATGTGCCCTGCTAATAACATCTTAAACATGTTTATTAGGAAAAATGCTTCAACCACAGCCCAGGAATTGGCAGAGGGCAAGCAGACTGCTTGTGTGTCAGCTCTCCATGAGGGTGCACATGGGCACCCAAGCATTTCAGTCCACAGTGGGTAGGAAGCTGCGCCAGAGAATGATACCACCACACGGCACTTAATTTTCTGCGTTACAGCATTGGAAGTCTCTTTCATAAGAGGCTTGGGATGCGAGCCAGAAATCTCAGTGTCTCCCTCTTTATTCAAACTGAGTCATCAGATTTTCCAGGTTTCTCTGCTCCGGGATGCACGCTGCTTTGGCTAGGTGTAGATGGACACAGGTGGTACCATCTGCCACGAGTCTGCCTTGTTTTGTTGCATTTTGTTTCTTCCATTTACCTCCTGCTCATATCGCAACAGCTCTTTTTCAGCATCGTACATCGAGCACGCAGCGAAGAACTGTTCTTTTTTTGTCGCGTGGGTTTGGCCAGCTAGCCAGTCAAAATGGAGCGCCTGAACAAAAAGGGCTAAATCACCCGTCACTATTATCTGTGCCCCGAGAGCTGGCAGCTCTTGCAGACCAGCCTGAAGTCAGAAGTACAAAGGTAACATGGGACCATCAGTCTTTGCCACTCACAGCAGCTGTGAGAGCCAAAAGAGCAAGCATGGGATGGGGGCCACCCACAGAAGGTAACTTCAGTCTAACAAGGTTGATCTTCCCGTTTCATCCCCCTCTGCTGAACACAGAAGTAGGTTGCTGCTGTGAGTCACCTTCTGGAAGAGGCAGCTACCTTCCCTGAGTTGCTTTTTTGGAGGAGTCTCTCCCTCCCTTTCATAACCCACAGAGAACAGGAGGGAGATTAGCGTCACTGGACTAAATTTAGCCTGTTTCCTGCCCCTCCTGAGCATACCTAACTGCTCCCACCTTTTCGTATGACACAATTCTCGCCCTTCAAATCACAGAATTTCATTAGGACACACGGGTGAAGACACCATGGACGATAACGTGCTTACAATGATCCAAACAAGCAAAACACAGCCAACAGAGCCAGGAGGGCTGCAAAGAAACTCCAGTCCCTACTGAGAAGTTCCCTTTCCCCCATAAGGCAACTGTGGCACCAACCTAAGGAGCATTAATCTTGGCACAGTCATTTCAAAACCATTGTTAACTCTTGGGCAGGATGAAATGCAAACCTCCCCGAGGGGAGAACTCGCTGCTGCGGCGCGACGCCGGCTTCCGAGCCCGGCGTGGACCAGGACGCAGCCCTTGCCCTGCTCAACCTCCAGCCAGCCCAGCTCTAACCAAGAGTACCAGAACATATACAGAGCTTTGGGTTTCCAGAGCTAAAAACAGATTACAAAACACATTTCTTTCTTTGAGCATTTTTTTTCTGTTTTCTTGTTAGAAAGGGCACACAACAGGTCAGGGATAGAAAATTGTGCTATCCGGTTCCCAGAAACAGGCTGTATTCCCAGGAGTCTTGGGCTATGCACAACACACTGAGCACATGCCTTCTGTATAGGCTTCTATGTGCCCAGAGAGCTTCCAAATGGCTCTTGGGTTAGCAAGCGTGCTAGACATTTGGTAGGCCTGAGGATGCAGGATAACATTTTTACAAACTTCCTTTTGGGGATAAATTCTGAAGAGGAACCTTCACATTTCAGAGCGAGGAAAACTATGTTGTAACACTGAGATTATGTCCGTATGAAAGCAAGATATAGGGTTTACTAGTAAAAGTGTAGGCCGATATTAAACATCAACTTAAGACCCTAGACATTACAACTCTTTACAACTCTAATTAATGTTCTATTAAAGTACTACCTACCAACAGCCAGCTAACTCAGTATCTTCTGCTATCTCCAGCTACCCGTTTTAAGTTGCTCTTGGCAATTGCCATTCTGCTCCCTCCAACTCTTTGACCTCTGGGACACCTATTCCCCTTCTGGCATAGGAACTCCAAGGTTTTACTTCTGACTTCTCTGTCTCTTCCCCATGGCTCCCGCAGGTTTAGTACCACAGTTTTTCTGAAGCTGCTCAACACAGTTAGGTCTTCAGTTCACTTAAATCTCATACTGCTAAAACTTTTTTTTGGGTTTGGTTTCCAATCAGTCTCACAGACTTTTGTCCTCAGTTTTATGAAGTGTGAAAAGACTGTGATCTTGCGTGCACAGAAATTTAGAGAATATTAAAATAATAATGGAAGTATTTAATACTGCTCAATATACCTCAAAAGAACAAGCACTTTTATTCAGCCTTTTCATTTTGGGTTTCCTCTATTTTGCTGTGGAGCACGGGGAGAAGCCCAGGAAACCCATATGCATGAGTTTTCTGTGCTTAAAATTTAAGCCAAAAGTCAAAGCCCAACTGAGTTTACAGATATAACATGAGAACAAAGACAAGCATAACCCAGTTCTGAAAAATGAAAATATATGTTCCATTAGCCTTTCTAAATACCCTTCACATTAGTCTTTACCTCTCTGCAGACTTTCCAGGGATATTTCCCGAGTGCGCTGCTGAAAGTACCAGCCACAGTGTTCTTCTGTTCTTTCATGTGCAGCGCCTTCTCACCAGTCTAGAGACCCTATTTGCTCTTTCAAGAGTATTTTACCTCAGAGATCCAACCACAAGAACATTATGCTATGAGCTGCCAACAGCCTGAGATCTGGCATCTCACAGATTATTAGGGCAAAGTTTCAAGATGAGAGTCTGCAGGGAGAACTGGTGAGATGCACCTTTTCCAGTGGGACAAAGAGAGAAGCAAATCCAGTTCTCAGAATCACACAGAATCACAGAATGGTTGAGGTTGCAAGGGACTTCTAGAGATCATCTAGTCCAACCCCCCTGCTCCAGCAGGGGCACCTAGAACACGTAGCACAGGATCACTCTGAAACCTCATTTCCTCTTCTTCCAACAAGGCATTCAACCTGGATAACTTTATAAGGTGAAGAATACCAAAAAACATTATCAATAAATTTTAAGCCTTTAGAGGAAAAGCTAGGCTGTCTTTAGAAAGACACTCTCACCTATCATGCATAAAAATATGCCCTAATAGTGACTTGTGTTATATAAATGATTTTATTGATATGCATTTTGGATGGCCATTGTAACTGCCTATTGATTTTTGGTTGCAAGTAACACCATTGCCTTAAACTCATAACATAAAAGCCACGCTATACAGTAATTTTAATTCTGTTAGTGCTACAGTAGCAGCACCTACAAGTCTTAAAATAGCAGAGGAGAGACAAATTTTCAATACAACTGATGGTTGTACATTTTTTGGTCATGGAAACAAAACTTTGCAAATTTGATGGCAGAATGAACTTCACATTGTGTCTCAACACATCTGAAAGCAAACCTGGCTAGTCTATATCACAAGCTCAGCACTGCATATGAGTGAGAGAACATCAGAATCTTTTCACATGTTAGGCAGATCAATACACATCAGAGATAATTATGCTTTTAGTTTCATTTTGAGCTCCAGCTGGAGTCCCAGGACACTAGTTATTGTGATAAACTCAAAATCATAAACAGCACAGTCTATGCCTATAATGTTTTAATGGCATTTGGCAAATTGCTTCAGAATGAATCCCATGAAAGGGGCGTATAGTATAGTATACAAGGGGTTTGTACTAGTGTAGGTGTAGAATCAAACCTGCAAGTTTCTCTACGCTCAATACAATCCCAAGATTTCTCCTTGAACTGCCAGGCTCTTCCAGAAGTCAATGGAAAGACATTTGGGGTTTTTTAAATTTCTCTTTTACTGCTGGCTGGAGAGGCATCCCAGATGCTCATTTAGGTGTCTAATTTGGTAATGTAACAGAAGCAAATTTTGCTAATTTTGTGACCTCTATCTTAAGCAAAAGTTAATTAAAATATAATCAATGCCCTGAAATACCCTGCATAAACATACAGAGACAGCGAAGAATCAACCTTTAGTAGTTCATCTGCGCCTTCTGAGTCCTTTAGAAGTCCTCAAGATGGTCACCAGCCTCCTTACTAGCCTCTAGGCATCTTGCCTTCTCTGTTTCTGCCAGAAGACCAGGGTGGACTTTACCGAAAACTCCTCAGACCTTTCACTTACAGCCCAGTTTCCTGAATAATAAAGGCTGTCTGGAAGCAGGAAATCAGATCTCTGACTGTTAAGTAAACACTTGCCACAGACTTAATATTCCAGTTGACGGTTAGTCATCGAGTAGTTTATAGAAATGCTGTGGTGGCTGCAGTAAACGGTAGCTTCCATACAGCCCAAACTCCTGCCCAGATTCCCTGTGTGTGCTCACATGTGGCTGCACGCGCTTGCGGGCGCCTCAGCAAGTCCTCAGGTTTTCTAAGGAAAAGACTGCGGATGCAACCAGTGGACTCCCATGCTAAAGGTATGATCCATTCTCATTTCCACTTTCAGGAGTGGAAAAGCCAGTGTGCTTAACTAGGCTGTGCTCAGTTACATATTTATACGCACCTACCCTTGAAGAGGACTCCGTGCTGAAGGCCCTGAATAGACAGGTCTCTATTTTCTACGAGGAAGAGTTTAAAATAAAACCAAGCACTCACTGGGCTCACTGCTACCCTCTGGGCTGGCTTTAGGGGCTCCTTTTCAGCACGTGAGGACACTGGATTTTGCTCTGGCAGCAGATGGGGCCAAGGCAGCCGCTGCGACATGCGGCCATGCAAGAGGCTTATTGATTTGACCTAACATTCCTCCTTGTCAGTGCTCCCGGGGATGCTCCCGCGGTCCCCAGCACGGCCTGGAGCGGGTTTCAGCCTGCAGAGCGGCACGGAGGGACGCTACAGCGGCGCAGAACAAAGTTCACTGCGAATTCATAGCGCTATCGGCACGACCAAATACTCATGCATTCCAAATGATCCAAAGACAAGGATTCGCTTCACTTCCCTGCTCCTCACAAATCCCAGAATCCCAAATGTCTCGCTGCCTTCTGCTGAGGGCAGCCTCCCCTTTGGACAGTGGGGAAGAGAAGGGGGAAACTGAAAGGGGGGAAGCAGATATCTCTATCTCCACTTGTGCTCACTGTAAAAAACAGCATAAACATGAAGTCGGGAAGAGACCAGTCTGCATTCACCTACAGTTTTCAAAGTATTAAAGCAGCTTGAACATTTCAAAATACCAGTAAGTATTTCACTGGCACGAGTCGCTAGGAATTTTGTTATTCTAGCTATGTTTAGACTTACAGGTAGCTCTGTGCAGCCATAAAACACTCTACAGCTGCTGCTTTGGCTTAAAACAACCCAGCAACAACCACCGCCCTCCCTCCTCCCCGTCACAACATGGCTGTTAACCACTAAGTGAAGTACACGAAAATTCCCCCAAATTGTCCTGTGATTATTACTGCTCCATCAAGTTAAATTGCGTGACATCCAAGGACACATTTCAGGAAAAAAAAGAATGTCAGTATCTGCTCTCCTACATTCCCCCCTTTCATCTTCATGTAGTTGAAGGCATTCCACGGACAGTTTTATTTCTGAGAGCACTGATTTTCTATCGATCTGATCTGGCCTGGATTTGAAATAGGATACTACATGAAATTGAATACTGGGAGCCTCAAACATGCCCAGGCTTGCACAGGAGGTTAAACAAAAGGAAAAAGAAGTTTTTTTTAAGCACACACAGTGCTAGTAAAACTAATTTTAAAGTGTGCTCTATTTTTCCAGACTGGAAGTAATATATTAGCTCTATAAAGTGTTTTATATCAAGCTGTTGAACTGCTTTATTATTTATATAATGCCACTGGTGCATGCATTGCTTTAGAAATATGAAGTTTAATAGTCAACCAAAGGGATCCAAACCACCGAGGTAATTAGGATGGGTTTAAAATTGACTTCACTGGCACTTCCACCTTTCCCCACACAGCTGACAAGCTACGGTCCAAGCCTGCAGTGCCTTAATCATGGGGTCAGTGGGAGTATTTGCACAAG
Organism: Tinamus guttatus; assembly: GCF_000705375.1. Next base: position 440,579 of record NW_010578250.1, read on the forward strand.
AATTCCAAGGCTCCCTCCCTAAATTATAAAATGCAGTCTGCTTACTGAAAAAAAAGAAGCGAGTAGGCATGACATTGGGAGTGTGAAGAGGGAGAGGAAAAAAATTTTACATGTAAGAAGGTAAAAAAAGATTGTTATAGGGTGAATACGATGTGGAAGAAGTAGAGTAGGTGACATAAGGAGTTAGCGGCAAAGGATGGAGCGGAAAACAAGAGGAAAAGCACAAAGTATAGAAAACTTATCCTCAATGCTGTAGGATTTTGCTTTAGTTGTACTTTATGTTGTGCAATGAGGAAAGAACAGGACAAACAGTTAGAGGCAGCAAGTGTGAGTGGAGAGCAGAAAGCCTTACAGAGAGCCTTACAAAAACCAGGCAGGCCCAAGGCGGGCCTCTTCCCACCACGGCCATGCTGCCACACCGCGCTGCAAATGCCATTTCTTCTGTTTGGTCCTACAAGGGCAAAAAGAAAGCAAACTGCTACAGAGCCTCGCCTGAAGCTCGCTGGAAATCCTCCCTTCCCCACTGAGAAGCTTTTAAACATCAGAAGAAAAAATGAAGGAAAAAAAAAGAAAAAATAAAGGTGTGGGAGGGGTTTGCCAGCCAGACTGACCCTGCGCTGCGAGCTCTGCCCCCAGCGCGGCGCAGGCCCTGTCCCTGGTGCCTCGCAGGCCCTGTCCTCTGCACCTTGCGGGCCCTGTCCCCAGCACCTCTCAGGCCCTGTCCCTTGCACCTCACAGACCCTGTCCCCGGTGCCTTGCAGGCCTTGTCCCTGGGCAGCCTCACGCTCCGGGGCTGCATCTGCTAAAAATCACTCATGGACATTTCTGGGTTGCAGGAAGGGAGAGCGGTCGGGGGCCCATTTCACTAGGAAACATATATGTCTTTATTTTTTTTAACAGAAACCACCCCACACCGTGACAGGAGAATGGCGCACACTGATACTGCCCCGTCTTGCAGAACAGGTCGCGACGGGTTCTGTAATCGCAAACTCGGCAAATTCTGATTTTAACCCCCCCGCCGTAGGACCTGGGTTTGCACAGCGCTCCTGGAAGGAATTCCTGACTCAGAGGGGAGGCACAAGGAGCCGGTACATGTCAGGCACCAGAGTCTGCAGGGAAGCATGCAGCAAACACACAGCCCGTGTGATGGCCGCACTCACCTTCACGAGGCCCTCTCCGCCTAAGGATCTGCTTGTTTTTCACCTATTTTCTCATGATACTTTTCCTTCATGTTTATACAAGGCATGAGCTGAGAGACGAAAGCGCTTGGGGTTGAGTTCAAGCGCTTTTTCCCCAACCAAGGAAGCCACTCTTGGTTCCACATGAAGGGAAAGGCAATATTTATAAAGGAAGTTCCCACACTTCCTGTTCAAACAAATCCTTGCTGCTTTTGCAATTACAGCCCTACCGTAAAGGGGAGGAAAGAAAGGCAGCATGTATATTATTTCCTTTCAGAGCTACTTGTTAATGAGAAGGCAACTTGCAGACAGGAAAGAGTTAAGCACTTGGGACAAACTGTCAAGTTTTCAGTAACTAATTTACTCCTCGGGCAGGCCTGGAGGAAACCCACCGTGGCCACAGATATCCCGGGCTCACTTCAATGCTCCTCTTTGTGAAATGCATCACAATGGCCGACCCAAGCGGTCCAAGCCACAAGCGTAAGGCTCTGCTGAGCACGGAGACCCTCCCCGGACGCCCTCGCCGGGGCTGCCTGCGGGCAGCTCCCTCGCATCCATGGTCCCTCTGAGCGGTGACATCCCGGGATCCGGGGCTCTGCACGTGGAGCACCGCTCCGCATGGACCTGCTCCTGCACTCAGCGCCGGAGCACCGAGCGGAGCAGCTGGCAAAACTGGATCGATCCTTGGGATCGACCGGAGGAGACGCGCAGCCCCCATGGTGACAGCAGGCTGAGGGGTGCAAAGTGGAGATCCTGCCTGAAAACTGGCGATAAGGCTGCTTCCTCTCCCATCCCTGCCTTCCTTACCTGAGCTGCCTGCCGCAGCGAGCGCAATCCCCGCTCTGCCCAAAGGCTGGGAGGCACCTGGCACTGCCGGCTGTCCCAGCCCCGCATCCACCAAAGGAAGAACAGATTCTTCCCAAAACTCCTATGCAAAGCGTGGGAGGATGGAAAATAAGCACTGCATACTTTGCTGGAAATAGTTTTTGAGATAAAAGATTTGATTGCTTTGGCACTGAGCAATCCTTCCTTCTCCCCTCCCCTCCAACCCACGATGAGGTGTGAAAGATTTAGCAAACTCCCGGACCTGACCTTGCTTTTTTTTTTTCATGTTTAATTTTAGATTAGAACACAACTGGATTTGGACTTAATTAATCTTTCATCTAAAGAAAAACATACACCTTTGATTTATTAATTTCATTTGATATCAGCTGTAAAAAAAAACTCCCCCTTCACTATATATATATATAGCAATTCTGAATTTTTGAAGTTAAATTATTAATTTAGCAATCAAATAATTGCTAAATTCTGTTTTCAATAACCAGCTGCCCAAAACAAAGCTAAAAAACTTCCCTAAGCAATTATATTTAAATTATGAATTAAAACCACTTGGAATATTAGGATTAAAATCAATTAGTTTATGCAAAGAAGTCTACAAACCTGAAACTGAGTTACAGTGAAAGAAATTCATTGGTTGATGAATAATTAATTCGGCTCTTAATTTGTTTCACCTCTTGTGCCAAGTAGTACAACAGAGAAGTCATTAATATGAGTGGATTGTAGAGCCAAAATAGAACATTACACATTTATAATCACTGAACTTATCTAGGTGGAAAGTTTGCAGGGAAAAATAAAACACAGTACTGGGCTCAGAAGGAACTAAAATACATCATTTTGTTAACTTGGATGAAAGAAAAGAACATGGAAAAGAAAAGCAGAGCTGTGTCTCAGGCGTGTATGCTGTAGGTAATACCTGTTGTCAGATATAAGGAGTTAGATACTTCTCAGAAACCACATTTTTTCACACCTGGGATGAAGATTCATGAAAGAAGGTGCTGCCCTATAGGCCTCCCCAACAACAGCACTTGGCCAGTTCCCAGTGATTTTTTTTTTTTTTTACTTTCACATGCAGACACTCACACGCTTTTTCCTCTCAGACACTGAGAAAAGCAAGTTTCTGGCCTGACATTTTACAGGTCCCTTGGCAAGGCACACTTCTTCTTTAAAATAGTGGGTTTTGATAAACAACATCAGATTTCCTGGGGATTACCAGAACTACATACCTTCCTCTCGCGAAACAGCATTGCAGTGAAGTAAGACGAGGTCAATAGGATAAATGATTCATTGCTGCACAATTACAAACTTTGCATGCGTTACTTATAACATTTCTTCAGCTTCTTATTTGGGTGGATGGGTGTGAATCACCCAAGTAAAAATAGAGAAGCAGGCAAACTCTTGCAGTAATACAACGAGTCTGATACCAGTTAGCCTTACACTGTACTTAGCCATTTCTCTCCCACTAAATCTTTACACCGTTTTGATGGAATGGTTGCATTTATACATGTTGATTTTTTATTTCATGATGACTTGGAGAACCTCTCCAAATAATTTTCAGAGATTAAAAGAAAGCTATATTCGGAAAACATTAATTACCCTTTAATCACTAAATTACAGCAGAAAAGTTAAGATAGCAGATAGTTAAGATAAGTTATGATAGGAGATAGGCGGTTTATCAAAGAGTTGCCTCTGTGCTGTTACCAAATCCTCTTTCCAAGGAAACAAGACCCATGGATCTCTTTACACTGTGAAAACACAGACTTTGCACCACATTTTTCTCCAAAAAGGAAGCTGACCTTCCTCCAATAAACGC
>NW_010578250.1:444449-458106 GCF_000705375.1 Tinamus guttatus
GTTTTTTGTCCTTTGCCCCACAGTCTTCCCCGGGTGTCTCATCTGCCTAAAGCAGTGTGCAGCTGACAGCGTTTGCACTGAACTTTCTACCTCCTGACATTAGTGGACTCAAGAGCTAGACAAAACAAGCCGTCCCATTTCTAGACACTGTCTGTGGACTGGTCTTAAAACTGAAACCCTTTCTGCTAGGAAATGATAAACGATGCGACTCTGTCCATGATAAATGATGCAACTTTCTGCAAATGAGGCTCAGCCAACTGTGTCACACACAGCCTTCCTTGCTTAGGACTGTCTCGTACGTGCATAAATCGCAGCCACGAAACTTATCTGCATTTTTGAGGGCAGCTGTGGTTCTGCATGAAGAGGTCATAGTCCTAAGTTCTGCAGCCCATTCCAAGGTGACATAAGTTTGGACATTTCCTCTCTACAGTCCCCTCTGCAATATGTTTATCTTGGCTTTCTAAGAGTTGCTAGCCTGAAAACGTAAATATGTGATCCCGAGAGAAGACAAAGGTTTGCCTAGCGCTATTTTAAGGTTCTTCAGCCTTGCCTCTCAGGTAATACTACAGCAGCTACATGGTTTGCAGCAGCGTCTTGCTTGGTGCCGTTAATATGGGAATCTCAGCTGGGTAGGACAGGGCAGCATGCGGGCTTCCCTCGGGAACACCGCTGCTCCCGTGTCTGGAGCAACCAGACACATCCCGTGCCAAGACAGGTCCCTCGGTTGTGCTGCATTCCAGAGCCACCAGTTCCCAGCATGGGCTGCTGAGGACAGTGGTTCTCCCTCTTGCCTTTTAGAAATGGGCATTTACACAGGTCGAGCCTTGTCTGTTCTGTTGAGACTGTGATATATGAGAGACTGTGATATATACACAACTTGCCTATTGCACCATTTGCAAGGTTGAAGTACCTCTTCGAAAATCAAAGGTAAAAACCTGCAGTGTGCACAGTTTCACTCCCTGAATCTTCACATTCCTACCTCTATTCACCAAAATGGAGTGTCATCATTTTACAGGAATTTCCAGGGCAGGAAAACTCTCAGAACATAAGGGAGTTTGAGGATAACTGTGTATAACTTGCAGCATCTCTGCTTGCTGGTTCCAAACAGACAGTTACACTCTTCTCCCAGGAGCACAGGGCTTCAGAACTCTTTCCAATTCTTGCTTCCCTCCAACATACCCTTGAATATATTTCTATAGAATAACAGATGGAAGTTTTGGGATGAATGACACTCGACTGCAGACTCTTGAGGCCAGTCCTGAGCACAGTGGTGTCAGCACAGCAGATGAGCAAAACGATCCCACGGATTTGTTTCCTTTGCCCAGAATGCCTTGCTCTGCCCTATGTTGCTGAGGTACCTGTGGGCAACACTATGATTTAAATATTCACAAAACAAGACACATGTTTGTTTTACAAAATACCCTTAGCTCCATCTAAGAGCAATCTAAGATCTCGACTGGGATCCAGGCCCCATCAGCTGCAGGAGCTTGTGTCAAAAGTAGGAATTGGAGCAGTACCAGAAACGGTCAGAATGGAAATGCAGAGGTCTTAGTGCACGAAACCTATTTATCCTCCAAAATGCCACTAGACATACTATGTTCTGCAACATGTCTGTGTAGCCTACCATGTTATTCTGGCCTGTTTTGGCTACTGGGTGTAGGCAGTAACCAGGTAACTAGAAACAAGTATTTTTGCCTCTATTATGAAGGATTACAATGCAATGAGGTTCTGAGTGAATTCGACTTTTTTTTTCTCTCTCTATAATGGATTTGCAATTTTGCTGAGTGGCTCCTTTCTCGTAGGAGCCACTGTTAAAATACCACAACACAGTCTGTTTTCTTGCACTATATGACACATGCAATCCCCCTCCCAAGCCACCTGCAATTAGTCAGTGTATCTATCTGCTTATTTCACCTTCGAATTAGCAGAACAAACGAAAGCATTAATCTACTTTTTTTTTTTTTATAAGAATTCAGGTCATTTAAGCAGAAGGTCAGGTACCTAATGGGCTGTCAAGTTCAGGCAGTCTTCCCGCCCGTCTTCCCAGCTCCCAAGGTTCCCGGGCCTTGACTGACAGTCCTCGGCAGCTGCTACTTTGTTTTCCTGCCAAAGCACCACCAAGGTCTGAGCTGAGGTGGCTGCACAGCAAGTATAAACCGGGGCTACATATTCTGGCTGCATTTCTTGGGAAAAAACAAACAACAACAACAAAAAGGAGCAGCTATGAAAAGATACACAGCAGGACTGAGAAATATATTAAAGATGCAATTAGTTTGTGCACCGCTGGCACACTTTAATCAAAAAGAATACACATACACTTGCAGATGGCTTCACTGCATTTTTTTGGAACTGAAGTTACCGTGTTTACATTAGTTTTAGGCTATCTCAGAGAAGGGATAATTGTATGTAAAGGCTGCACAGCACAGATAAAAGTAACATGTAAGGTTAGACACATCTAGACTTTCTCCTGTGCTGCAAATTATGGAGCAAGCTCCAAAAGTACAGTCTGGAATGCAAAGCCTTTGCTAATGCTCCCAGAAATCTGCAAAAGAGCATACAAACAGGAGAAAGGACTCTCCATATTCATTTAGATGTAGCCTGCTGTGCATAGTTTCTTTTGAACAGCCTCGTAAAACTGAAGCATTTTTTTCCAAACAGATCACAGGTCACGTAAGCTTCCCAAGGGACATATTGGTTACAGATGTTTTCATGTAATAAAATATTCCACCCAACTGCAGTATTTCTAACTGATAATGCTAAAGCTAAATTACCCTTGACTAATGGTTATGTCCCCAAAGCACTCCTTACCATGGTAAATGTTGGCTCATTTGTTACCATTTAGCCTACATAATACTTAATATTTTATAAGCAAGAGCATGCCACAAAGACAACACATTTCAAATTTGCAAGGAGAATTACAATATGCAGTTTGATTTTTTTTTATATATTCATAAAGTTCTTTTTTTTTCCCCTCCTATCTTTATACTAAGCTTTAATGAAGGTTCAGCATTACTATGCAGATCTGCATTTTCTAGACATGGCTAATTGTAATAATTTGCCAAGATTCCACTCTTAAACTTGGGATAAATCTCATTAAAATGTTCTTGATTGTCTGAACAGCATGGATCTGATGATGAAACATCCACTTCCACTGCCCCTTGCCAGAGCTGTTAGCAAAGGGAAGTTTGTTGTCATGGTATCTCCAAAATGATGGAGTGGTTTGCAAGAAAAAGGAAAAAAAAAAAGAAAGGGGACTGGAAGGGAGAGATGACCACTTCATCTCTCATCTGTAGGCATTCAATAGATGCCTACAGTAAAGGACTAACAAGGATGGCTATGAATTTCCTAAAAAATAGGAAATTGAAACTAGTCCTCTACCCTAAGAAGAAGCCCCTTTCAAACCAAGGAAGCTCGTTCTGTTGTACTGTAAATTGTCTCTATGCAAAACAACAATGTAGTATTTTTGTTGAAAAAAAATCAAAATAGAGCGCTACACTCAAAACATCCATTCCTCTTTGCTCTCCCTCATTGACCTCCAACATCTGCCCTGTTCAGATTTCAAATATCGTCATTAGGAATAATGAAACAAAGTGATTCTTGTTGTGATATTAGCATTTCCATGTTGATGCTTAGAATAAAAATTGAACCTATTTTAATTATGTTTTAGAAATGCAGTGGAAACCAAGCAGGGACATAAGTTACTTCAGCATTATAATGGTGTTATAATACCAAAGATAGACCTTGACCATTTTTAAGAAATAATGAGCTTAGTAACACATGAAAGTCAAGTATTTGGAATAGACAAAAAAAGAAAAAAAAAAAAAAAAAAAAAAAAAGAAGCTTTCTTCCAAAAAAGCCACAATCCAGGTATTCACTGCTTTAATGCGAATTTTAATTTTTTTATGTTGGTAAACCATTTTATCCCTTCAAAGCCAATGCTAATCACTAATCCTGACAGGCAATTCTTGCAGCTATCAAATTCAGACGTACGCCAGGGCCTGGTAGAGTAACAGCATAACACTGCTTTCCGTTCCCGCAAGAGCAGGCAAAGCTATGGGAAAAACCAGAAAAACAAGGGGAAATTGGCTGGGCAGGAGGCAGCAGTGCCCCTCGGGGGCTCCAGCGCGCAGAGGGGCCGCTCGGAGCCCGTCTCTGCCTCACGGCTGAGGGTGCGCGAGGCGCCGCCATGGAGCTCCTCTCCTCATGGCGCTCCAAGCTCCTCGTGGTGCTTGTTGCTCGCTTCCCGGGAAAAGCTCCAGGCCGTGTTCCGAGGCCCACGATCACATGTGGAAAACGCAAGCCCCACCTGCTGATATCTGGAAACCGTTAGCGGCTCAGGGCAGTTTTTGAGGCTGTTGTGAGGTAGCAGCGGCCAGAGCAGCGGTGGCTGAGCCTGGGCGACCTGGTGACACAAACCAGGCATGCAGGCTGCAATGGCCCTTTCCTCTCCTGCTACGATGTGTCCACCATGGTGAACACCAGCAACGTGACCGAACTCCTTTAAGGTCTTGCATATTGGGAAAGGACCGGTTTTCTGGAATTAAAAATCACTTGGATCCATGAGCCAGCATGATTCCCCATATGAGCCCTTGGGCCAACACAGGCCACCACGGAGCATCTAACGATCTTCCCTTTCCACAGGAGGCCTCATTATTTGTACTGGCCACCACAGAAAACTCTGGGGCTGCCACTGCTCCCGGGGCAGCAAATCCCTATTTATCTTAGCGTGTGCACAGTGCAACTGCCAGCAGAAAGCACAAATACGACAGCCTTGAAGTGCGTCTGCAGAATGGGGAGAGGTGTCTATGCAAACCAAAACACTTGAGATATGATGCAGATAGGAAATTACAATTTTGAATGGTGCGAAATAATTATTTTGAATTATTTTTGGTACATTTTGCGATATCTTTGTCCTGTTTGCTAAAGAATAGGAAGCACCCAGAAAGCAGATCTAATTCCAGTGCTATTTGTCTGCTGCTCAACTACCTCCCTTCCCTGTCCCCGTTCTCTATGCAGTCAGTATCACATCCAGAACTGCTCGCTGGTTTCTCTGAATGCTTTATTTTTACATAAATGCCTAATTACCTCACTCTTTCATTTTAAACACTAGTATGCAGCAAAATGCTCCAATTAAAGATGGAATGTCTCCTAATTTAAGCCCAAAGGTTCCATTAAGGCAAGTTTCATGAATCCTAAAAATAGAAATGCATTCATAATTTTTTTCTCACTTTAATTAGGCTTTTTTGGGGGCTTGAATTTAAATATCCCTCTGCAGTATCTTCAACTGCATTGCAGTTGTAGGAATCCCATGCAGAACTGTAAGATGAAAGATGACTCCTCTTTTTAAGTCTTCCACTCAGAGGTCAGCGTAAAGTGGTAGCGTGCACAAAATAGACGTGCTACAATTAATTAGGAAATATTTTGTTTAAAATGGGATTCCCAGATGGAAAGCAACTCTTGGTTGATTTGTGCACAGAGATCTCGGTCCTCTTCTAAGCTACAGTCTTAAGTGACATGGAAGAAAACAGCCTTCTGGCAGCCAAGGTGACAGGGAAAGCAGCAAGACTAACAGCAAGTCAGCTCAGAGTGAACTGAAAAATATGCTGAACTGGGTTCTCTGCTTGCATGGGTTACAGATTGCAAGGTTATGCGCCTGCAAACACAGGTTACACTTGTAAGATGGAGAACTAATTTGGAAGCAGTGCCTCCGAGGAGGCCTTTGGGCTCAGAAGACTGGCAGTGACGCAGGGTTAGGGCAATTAATGAGCTCGTTGGGGACGTGAGCTAGGGAATACACAAAGCAGGAGATTGTGTAGTGGTACTTCAGAGAGGCTTTATTAGCAACAGGCAAGGCTGGCGGTTATCCAGGGCGACAGGATAGCTCGCAAACAGTGTGTTTAAGTGAGAGTCATGGTCCCTCCGCCTGCTTTGCCTATTCTGGAGCTGCTCTCCTTGCTCTTACTGCTGGCCAAGTGGTGCCTGCAGGAGAGGAAGCAGCTCCTCTCTGCCCGGCCCCATCCATCCCTCTTCCAGGGTTGCAAGCCTCGCTCTCCAGGATGAATTCATTTTACCCTCATTCTTGCAGTGGCAAAAATTCAGCTTCACTTGTAATTGCTGAGAAGCTTAGGACTGGTTACGGAAACTGTTACAAGAACACACGTCCACGGCTGGCATCCACACTACACAAAAGATGTTGACATACTGGAAAGGATTCAGGAAAGATCTGCAAGAAGGAGAGTCAGGAAAACACGTCCTAAAGCAGGAGCCAGAAGTAATTCGGTCTACTTAGTTTCACAAAGAGGAAGTGCAGAATGTCTTGATCACGGTCCATAAAGACTTAACATTGATGGGAGACATTTAATAAAGGGCATAGAAAGATACAAAGCTGAAAATGGAACTGTGAGGCAAAATTCAGGCTAAAGAATAAGAGAAGTGAAGTTATAAGTGAATGCAGTTAAGTCACTGGAACCATTTACATTTGCATGCAGTAAATCTGCCATTTACCTGAGGCTTTTAAAAAAATAGATTGGGTATCTTTTTAAAATGATATTATCCAGCTCAAGCAGAACTTATAGGCTGAGTGAAGTGGTGAATTTGTATAAGTGTATAATACTATAGCTGAGCAACCTAGATGATCATAATCATCATAAAACCTCTCAGCATATATGCAGTTCTTGAGTAGGTCTACAAAATTCTATTTTTCCTGAATCCGCTTTAAATTAATATTTTTGCTGAGCCCGATTTGAACCCCTAATTCAAGCCCTTTGCTGTAAATTTGATATATATACATTTTCCTTCAGACACCATGAAGAAGTGATCCAAATACCTAAGGCTGGGTACAAGTACACACAGCAAAAATACCTAAGGCCAAGCACAAGAAAACACAGCAGAGTTGTTAAGTGAGAAGGCAGCGCCCCAAACCCTGGAGCCTGAGGGCCTGGGCTTGCTCTCCAAGCACATTTCAAAGCAAGTTGGGATCATTCCAGCACGTGGGAGCAGATGGAGAGCAGGTGCTTCCCAGCCGCAGCTCCTTCTCCCTGGCCACCCTTGGTGTGCTAAGCAGGACAGTCTGGAAGGGACCTCGGGATTTAACATACTTGATGACCACCTAACAGGTCCACCGTTCTGCTGAGGGCAGTGCAGGAGAACACAGGATGGCCTGGATATAACCAGGTTTAGCTTAGCATCATCTCCTACCTTTAAAATCATCTGCAAAGCTACCACATCTCTTGAGTTAATCAAAGTATTCCTGTATAAAAAGCTGTATGAGGGTATGCCAGTGTTTTCTAGCAGTCTGTGAACCTGAAGAATCATGTTTTATACACGCAGCGCAGACGCGGAAAAGGAGCCCCCCTCCAGTTCAGTTCCTGTGATAAATTGTTTGCAAATCTATATCCCCTTCTTCTCTCTACAGGCATTTACTATTTTTATAAGCTGGGGATGGAAAAATATTAATCAAAAACAGCAGCAACAATTTCTTTTTCTTCTCAAATCTGTGTGGCATTAAGTATAATTACACAAATAACTGGAATAGCAAAAACAGACAATTGCTGGCTTTATATGGGTATTGGAAGAGATTATACTGTTTTTATCATGTCCCTCAAATAATGGGTATCTTCCAAGTCTACTGTCAAGGAGACTGCTTGCTGCTTTAATGCTGATAGGAAAATAATCTTGAGAAATACTGAGAGAGGGTCTTTCTACATACTTTCACTGTCAGGAAAGATTAGTTAAATAAACCGTTTAACCTGCTATTGACCTAAAACCTAGTTACATAAATGTTTTAAAAATTACTTTCTCATCTTGAGTAGATAAAAGTAATCTACTGAAGCTGAAGATAATATAGGAAGCCCCTTAATGATGGCTGCTTTCCCTTCGGCCTCCGTTAGCATATGATTTTTCTCTTGGCAAAGCAGATACGAATGAACTGCAGGAACACTGGGGTACGATAGGACTTGCTTGCTGTAAAAGCCTGGAAAGAGAGAGATGCATAAAGGAAGCGTGAAAACGTACAGAATGTTCTTGCAAGGGGACACTGGCCTGCATTTGCTTTTCGTTTCTCGTAATTTGTAATAAAATTGCAGTTCATTTTTGTTTTCCTAATGCTAAAAATGAGCAAGGTCAGCGGACCCTGCGTACAGAGGACATGCTTGCTCACGGCCTGTCCGCCAACAGTCAAAACTACTGCCCTGCCAAACCTGAGAGAAACACAGTTGTACATTAGAGGTGCATGCAGGGCATCCACCTGCTGTCCCTGCTTGCTGTGTGCTCAAAACCCACTGTGACAAAGTGCCCCAACCTGCACCCTCGTGCCACTCGTGCAATGGGCCGCCCGCGTTTCGGCAGCTCTAGCGGTTGTCACCCCGGCCACCGCGTCTGGAAGGCCATGGCACTAATAGTGTCATCCAAACCCTCGTGTTTTCCTCCCAGACGGGTCGCACTTTCAGCATCCCTTCTCCTTAGCCTCACAGACACGCAGCTGACAGTCCAGAGCAAGTGTTAGCTGAAAATTGCCCAGACACTGGGGAAAATTGCCCGTGCCAAAGACCGAGGCCCTGTCTTCATGCAGGGAAACCGTTTCCTCTTCCACTGCCCTGGGGAGGGTTGCATTAATAAGTCTCACCAGTAAAATATATTTCCGCCTCCTGAAGTGTTAAAAGGAAAAAAACCCCACTAAACTGGCTCTTGATACTTCTGTCAATAAGGAGCACGCTCAGGATCAAAGGAATAAAAATGCTAATTACGGTGCACTCTGCAACACCTCTCTCCGGAGCCAAGCGCTCTGATTAAGTTAACCATCCTGCTAATTATAATAGTGTTTAGCACAGCTGGGGCCAAAGAAAAGCCACCTACAAAAGCGTGGTGACAGGCCTCCAAACGAGAGCAACATATTTATGCCCTGAAAGAAACTTCCCTACAACCCCCTGCAACAGCCCCAGCTCGCTGTAAATGCTCCAACTGTGAGGCCGGCCACAGGTTCTGCTCACTTTCCTCTTTCATTCAGAGAAATTGGGGGCATTTGAAAAAAAAATTTGTACGTCATGAAAAATAAATGCTAGTGTCAGAAGCTTATTGCCCTGAAATTAAGTTATCCGCTCCTAAGGGAATGTACAGCAGGATAATACAGCTTTCCAATTTAAAGGGGAGCCCACTACCCAGCCTCTTCTCAGTCGATACCACAAGACTGTAAAGTGTTCTGGCGATGAGAGAGGAAGGCCACTCTACTCTATATTTTCATTTAAAATGGAATGAAATAGCAGGCAATTACTGGCAAAACCACCTGCCACATTTCAGCAACATGTTTGGATGGAGAAGCGGGGGGATAGCAGTGGTGACAAATGACAGCTGAGTCTAACTGAAAGTTAATCCTCCCTACCCATTCCATGAAGGAGGGGGAAAATTTATAATAAATCAATAAATCCCCGCAGCTCTGAAAATTGCATCTTCTGTGGGCGCTTACAGTCTTTGTGGCGCAAAGCATAATTAGAAAAAGGCATTTTTAAACGGTGATGTAGTTCTACCCATACAGTCTATTCATCGCTTCCCTCCTTGCAGAACTGCTCAGCGCTTCCTGGCGCTGCCTTCCAGAGCCCCTGGTTAAAGCACAAGTGCGACTGGCCACGAAAGCAGGGAGCTGAGAGGGAGGGAAACTGCCTTCACGGCAGCAGCGCTCCTCACATGACCCTGCTGCACTACTCGGCCGCCCTGAAATCTGGGGTAGCAGCAAGCGAACAGACTTTTCCAGCATGGATTCAACAGCTGACTCTGAATTAAGTGAGCCCCTAAATGCAGTGACGCAACCAAGTGCTCCCAGGGGGATTTGCGCTCTGCACGTGTCAGGCACGTGCAGGACACCCCCGTTTTGGAGCCCTTGGGATGGGCCAGCGTGGAGGTCAGGAGCCCAGAGATTCCCTCGCACCATCTCAAATGCAGGTCGACAACTAGGTGGAATTTCCCAAAACCTTCCCATTCACCTGTCCTCTACTGAACAGGCTCATTCAATAAATAAAGAGATAAATAAAAAGTCAAGAAAAAAAAAACACAGTATTTTATGGAAATTGGTAATCCTTATCTAAATTCCTTGATGTTCTGACAGGCCAGAAAGTGCTTAAGTGGCTTTAATCCATTCTTTCACCAAAGAGGCTTATTACTGCTCTCATTCGGAAGGGGGACGGGAGAGGTTCTTGGAAGGAAAGCCCCTGGTGTTTGGTTGAGCTGCCTGGGAGAGCACCTTGAGGGGGTGAAGAGCACCTTGAAGGGGTGAAGAGCACCTTGAGGGGGCGAAGAGCACCTTGAGGGGGCGAAGAGCACCTTGAAGGGGTGAAGAGCGCCTTGAGGGGGCGAAGAGCACCTTGAGGGGGCGAAGAGCACCTTGAAGGGGTGAAGAGCACCTTGAGGGGGCGAAGAGCACCTTGAGGGGGCGAAGAGCACCTTGAGGGGGTGAAGAGCACCTTGAAGGGGTGAAGAGCACCTTGAGGGGGTGAAGAGCACCTTGAGGGGGTGAAGAGCAGTGCTCAGCAGCACCCCTGGCCCATACCCCTGAGGAGCAGCATCAGCCCTGCAGTGTTAAACCTTTGCAGGCAGTCAGCGCCACTGCGGGGGTCTGCGAAAAGGGCTGAGATCTCCACGAGGGATTTGGTCTCACACACCCACTAGAGCAGCAAAGCGAAGCAGGGGCTGGGCTGGCCGGCACACAGTAGCGCAAAGGCCAGTCACTGCCTCACGATTTGGGTACCAGTTGCTGCTGTGTACATCTAGGAGGACAATACTACCTTATATCTCCCACTGCTTAGGTAAGCCCAAACATTAACTCGTATTTACTGTTTGCATTTCATGCCAAATCCACTTAAAAAAAAACCTGCAGGACGGGCGGAGATGCCCACGTACCACAGTGACGGGCGTACGGAGAGCGTGGTGGAAGAAGAGAGGGAGCAGGACAGTAAATTGCACGCTGTAACATTAAGACAGGTAGCTTTAAACGGGATGTTTTCATTGCCTGTAGCCCATGTGTTTCGGAATTACAGGTCAGATCTTACTGCTACTTCTTCTTGGTCCCCTTCCAAACCACCATGAACTGAAAATGCAAAGCTAGCTAAACACACTCGCCTGGTAGTTGTTTTTCTTTCCTATGAGTTTTATTACAACAGTGCTTTCTGACTGGCAAAAATGGAGCTGTAATAATCATCAACACTGTGATGTATCACCTAATTATTTCCATTTATCATAGAGTAATCGGAGGGGCATGGTCACCAAAATATTTGGATTTGGCTAAGTTTTAGACAATTAGTTATACAAACTTTTAACTTTTGAAAGAATATCTGCTAATGATATGTGCTTCACTTGGGAGTTAAACACTTAAAGTAGAAAGCTGATGTCTGACAAATTGAAAGTAATTTCACATTTGAAGTAAATTAGATGAATTTCCCAGATGTTGCTATAGAAGAGACCCAAGGAGGTGAAATGAAAGTCACTGCTGATGCATTCAGACACTTACCATAAAGTTCCCAAGAAACACACATTTTAAGAGGAAGCTACAAAAAAGGACACATTGGAGGTGGAAAAGTTTCGATTTCTGTTGCCAGCCTTCACCTAAATATCTTGCACTTCTCTTTGGTTTTGGTTTTAAAGAAAGTGGTCCTCATTTGTGTACAAAAAAAATTATGTTATTTAGTATAAATACTAGCAAAAATACTATTTTTTAAAGGCTGTTTACAGTCTGAAAGAGCTGCTCATCATTTCTAGGTGAGGTGAAAGAACAATGGAAAATACATCTGTTATTTAGGAATTAAATGAAGATTTTCAGGCCTCTCTTTAATACTACTGGTACTTAGTTCTTAGCACTTTTCTGTGGCAGGTCTCAAAGCGTTCTTAGAGTGCCTCTACCTGTAAAGCACAAGGGTTTCCAATTAAAAAAAAGAAAGAAAGAAAAAAAGAAGACTGAACATCAAGAGGTAGCAGCATCTTTGCCTAAAACTCTCAAGAAGATCTTCCCTTCTTCTCTTTTCCAATTCCTTGCAGTTCCTTGTAAGTGTAATCTCTGTCTCCCATACCCCAACCAAAGCAGTAGAGGCTACAAGTTGAGGAGGCTCATGAGAAAAGGCAGTCCATAATCCCCCTGTATCCAGGCTTTCCCAGGAAAAGCCTGTCCGCTCCCCTCCCTCCTCTCTCAGCTGCCAAAGGAAGGCAAGGCCCCGGGAACAGCGATGCCCACGGAGTAACCACAGCCGCTCTTCGAGGGTGCTCAAGTCTTCCCCGTGTTTTCTGCACTTCTGACTCCCGAGCGCTTCCATCTCTCAGCAGTTTCCTCATCCAGCTCTTCATTTTCATTCCTGGAGGTATTTGGGTTTCTGCTCTTTCTAAACATGAAGATGTGGAAGAGAGAAAACTCTCTTCACATTTGACTCCAGTTTTCCGTGCAGGAGGATTTTACCCTGTGAGTTTGCCAGACCTGCTCATATTGGAATAACAAACCCAGCTAAAGCTCACCTGTTCCTTTAGCATAATCCTTATGTTACATTTTTCTTAGACCTCCTTCCCTCCCCATTTTGAGGCATGTTCCACTAAATTATCCCCCAATAAAGCAGAAAAAAAATCACTAAAATGTAATGATTATGTCAAGTTCATCCTTTTATTAGGATTACAAATTTTCTACAATTTACTTGGATTCAGTTTGAAATCTGCTTTAAAGCACAACAGATGTTGACCATTCATGCCAGACTAATAAATGCATTTACTCCATTCTCATCTGGTGACCAAAGGCAATATATTAGAGGGGGAAAAAAGAAAAACACTTGAAGAATGGAAGAGGATCTATTTTCCAGAAACAGCCTCCAAAAATCTGTAATATAACACTACGAAGAGGAAATAAACGGTTATAAAATCCCAAATCATAAATGTCTTCAATAGTCATATAAAAAGCTCAGTATACTGTTAAAAAAAAAAGTTCTGAAAACACTGCTTTCAAGTGCCTGGGACGTACCAGTTCGACTCTCTAACATTTGAAAGACGGATAACTTTCTAGATTTGATATCTATAAAGAAAATATAATAAAATAGACTCTAAACTTCAGATGTGTTTTTCAAAACAGTGAAATACAGTTGACTAACTAACTGCCCTCTAAATACTCTACCTGGGTTTTACACTGTCTTTCTTTGGGTATGCCCAGTGATGGAACAGCAACAGCATAAACCATAATTCTGGAATACTGCACCCGTCCCTTCCTTCAGCTACAAGAAAAAATCAATTCTAATGGAAAGAAATATATTTTTTAAAACACATATGGCAGTAATTTAAAACTATTCCAAATGCAGCCCTTACCAGCAACTCAAACTCCATAAAAATCAGCAATTATGATTGATATTGCAAGAATTTCCTAGGAGTCCCAACATTAGGCCATTGCTTGTTTGCTTCGCATTGCTCAACTATAAACAAAAAATATGGAGATTTGCAACAAAATTCAACTCACAAAAGTAGGGAACTTTGGCATTCTTCAGGGGCCAAGGCAAGCAGTCAAAGGATTCGATTTCACCCCAGCTTTTAAAGTATTTCAAGAACATTCCTTCTTACAGTTGATTCAAAATTAATCTAATTCGGAAAAAAGTGATTGGGCCAGCTTTTCAAGAAACAAAACTTTACCTAATGCCATTGGATAACCCAT
>NW_010578250.1:458472-545972 GCF_000705375.1 Tinamus guttatus
AGCCTCCTCTTTGTTGTCCTAATGCAAAAAAACAGAAGAATCCCAACATAAAATGGCAGAGAGCAAAATTAAATCTAAGACAGATCCTTCTTTTAAGGGTGTCTTTTTTGCTTAGGTAAGGATGCATTTCCCTTCATGTTCTCATCTGAAAGCTACTACGAGGAGCTCACTGCTGTACTGGACAACAAGGTGGCCTCTCCTTAGTGAATGGAAACAAGAAAATTTTGGTCCATGACACCAAGGCCCATAAATTTGTTTCTTTGCTTTTCAGTAGGCTACACAAAGTTCACACATATAAAGGGATAACAGGAAAAGAAGAAAAGCAGAAAAAAAAAGAGAAAATTTTAGAGAAAACTTCAGTCTGCACAAACAAGAGCCTCGTTTTTACCTCTGGAAAGGTTAAGGTCACCAGGCTAGTGCTCACAGTTTCTTACCAGGGGACAAAAGAAGGCACCACAAAGCAAGCGGTGCATGGATCGCAACTGGCAGCTGGCTTAAAAAATGCTGCACTTCAATTGACTATGAAGAATGAATTACGCTCAGGCTGGAACAAAAAACAAAACCAAAAAAAAGCCCAACCTGATCTCACCAGGCCAGAAGTACAACTGCATTCCAGGCCTGATGTGTGACAGCACGCAGAATGCGAGTTTCAATTTATTCTGCAAATCTGAACACACACAAAAGCCTATGTGGTTCTCATTAAAATAGAAGATATCTCCCAACTTTTAAAAGAGAGCAGAACGATTTGGGTCCCAACTCCTATGCAGCAGAAATAACGTATCCTACCACGCTCTTGCAGCTGGGATTTAAGTCACCTATGTTATTTTCCTATCTATAAACGACCACCAACGGATTAAAGATCTTTCTGATTTCTTCAGCTCTCACTCTCCTTTTTTTCTTTTAATGGAAATTTCCTTGACAAAGAGCAACAAAGCCTTCTCCATCAAAGAAAGAGCAGAGCACTGTAGACACGCACCACTTCCAGCACGGACATTCAGCCGCGGAGCGCACTCAGATCGGCTTAACAAGGTTTTCCAAACGGAGCTGTGACCCTTTCAGGGAGATGTCGCTTTGGCGGCAGAACAGGGTTAACAAGTCCCTTCATTAGGGAGGGGTGTCCGTGAGGCCGGTCCCGGCTCTCCGGGAGCAGCTGTTCCCAGGGCAGCCCCGCTCCGGGCTGGGCGCCCTGTCTGGCACCTCCCGCCTTCGCGCGAGCGGGCCAGCGCGCTGAGCTCGCCCCACACACCCTGGGCACCAAACACACGGGCAGAAGCCAGGAAACACCCAGAAAAAACGTGCCCAATTTGCCTGATTGCTTTTTTTTGTTTATCTTTCACATGTAAAGCAAATGCTGCAACAGGAGCTTCCTACAGGCCGTACGCAGGATGAACGAAGGCCAAGTGTGAAGAGCCAAGCCTGAAGGATAAACGAGCACAACATCCATTTACTATCCATTAGCAAAAAAGACATTGAGAAATTAGAGGAGGGCCACAGCTTAAAAGGTTCAATGTGACCTTTTTTGTACTTTTTTATTATTATTTGCTTAGACCCCCCTACTTCTGAAAGCTTTTTCTAGATGGAATACCATTACACCTCTGAGAGACCAAGTGTGAGCGTGACTATCAACTAGATTTTGATATATTGTGTAAATGAGTCAGAAGCAACTGAGAGACAGTAGGAATCGAAGAATCCAATGAATTAAACATAACCAAAGTGCACGCAACAGAAATAAACAGGACATTTGCATCAGCTGTAGGTGTCTGCAGGAAAATGATGCCCATGTTCTGTATGTTATGGGAAAGATTCTGGGTTGATTCATAATTGAGAAGAAGGCTCAATGTATAGAGCTGCTTTAAAACTATGTACTTGTAATTCAGACAAACTATTGTTTTATTTTAATTAAAAGCTAGTGATTTTATTACTTTGCAAGCAACAATCTCAAAGAAAACATAAAACACACACAATAAGTAAAAATTTTGCTTTCTCATCCTGCTCCCCCCCAGCAGGTTTGATTCAAACACTATAGCAAGATTTTTGCTGACATACCTGACATTCCTGCAGACAGGACAGAAAAGATAGAAAAAATATTTACCAAGAAGGATAATTAGTCCCAGGTAAATCAAAAACTACCAAGATTTGCACTTCTAAATATTAGAGAGACTATTTTACTTAGCTACCAGTTTCCACAGGAAGTATTTTAGTGCTTGTAGCCTGGAACACAATAATTGAGCACAAAGGCAAAGTATAGTAATATCACTTCGCACTGGAGCTATTTTTATGGGTACTTTTGTTTATTTGTTTCTTCAATAATAAATATCTTAAATCTTGAATTATATGATATGTAAATTTCTGAAAGAAAACAAAAAAGGCAAATGGAGGCAAAAGGAAGTATCTAGCTAGAAGTTGTCTTGCCTCTTAAACACCTCCTTTTCATTAGGAGAGCCAAGAGCAATAACTTTAACTCATTAACTCCAGAAGATTATCTTGCAAAATACCTTTGTCAGTGACAAAGATCCATTAGGTCTCTCTTCAGTAGTTACATATACTATATAGTCCAGTGGTACTATAGGAAATCTATATTCTACGAGACAGTTCACCACAGCTGAAGACATGACTTGGAGCAGAACAAACAAACAGAAACGAGAGGGAAGCAAACATGAACTAGCAAGCAAACTACCTTGGAGGACGGAGAAGAAACACTACGGTATCATGCAGAGCCAAAGCAACAGAGTTAATCCACCCGGGAAGCAGAGCACCGGCTCTCACTTCTCTCCAGCCTTCCCCTTCCCGTGGGTTACTACGAAAGGCATGTTGCATTCCAAAAGGTACTCACTGCCCTTATTAAAAAGGAAAAAAAAAGGACACAGCATCGCTTTCTCTTCCTGTAGCAAATAGCTCTGAGCTGGAATGCAGAAGAAATGCCTCAAAGGCTCCTCTGTGCTGGCGGGTTGAGCAGAAACCCAGCAGGCTCAATGCGAAACAGATGTGCCGCAACAAGTCCGGGCTGGGGGACGCG
Source organism: Tinamus guttatus (assembly GCF_000705375.1). The sequence goes on from NW_010578250.1 coordinate 461,489, forward strand.
CTGGCCCCGCGCACGGCAGCGCACGGAGCAGCGCGGAGAGGCGGCAGCGGGATCAGCACAACCTGCCCGCACCAGCACCGGCACCAACTGCCTTCAGAGCGCCACGATCCCCCCGGCCTCAGCGCTACAGCAGAGCCCCAACAACATGCACAGCCTTAGCTCGTGCTACGCACGTACCCTCCCAGGCAAGCGCAACGCCGGGAATCCCGGGACGTTTAACTTTGTGTGAGAGTAAGTCATTGATAAGGAACTCTGGAGTGTATTCAAGTTAATTGGGAACTTTAATCTGCCATGCTCCCCTCCAAGCCAGGACACAGGAGCTGAATTTAATCCTGGTAGATACATCTCACTAGCTACACGTTGCACACGCACTTCAGAACTGTTCTGCTAAGGCACAGACGTGCAAGAAGGCCCTTGAAGAACATATAACTGCCCCAAGCCATCTACGAATCTAATCTAGACACAATTAGGGGTGGGCATGTACTTAGGGAAATTAGTCATTAGCCTGCAAATTTAGATTCCTGTCTCTCAGCTACTCACCTGCCTTTTGTTTAGCTCCCTTTTTCAGTGGCTGTGGTGAAGGAGCTTTCATGTATTGGAATGATGCTGTGCAGCAGTAGGAACTTGGGATTTGCTGGGTAGATCATCCCACAACTACTAGTTTTAGTTGATGCAGATGCACTAGTTGTTAGTGATGCAGAGGGAAGAAAACAATGCAAAGAGAAATAAGCTGAAAACTAACCCCTGAAGAAAAGCAGAAGAGCAGGAAGATGCCCCAAACCAAAAAAAAAAAAAAAAAAAAAAGCTGGGAACCCAGAGTGTGCATAGATGTTAAGAAAGAGGGAGGAAGGGTGCATGCAGAAAGAAACACACACACATTTTTCTCTTCTCCTAGCCACCAGTTTTGAATTTCAAAATCACACCCAAATGAGCGCGGCTCCAGAGCCCGCAGTGACCACAGGTGATCTATCGTCTCTCCTTCCAGCACTCCTCTGCCTGCACTTCACCCCAAACGTGGGCACAGACTATTTAGCAGAGAGGAACTTCTCTCTGAGGACAAGCTTCTCACAAACCCGGCTGCCCTGCGATGTAGATACCAACCAGGGCAGTCCCCAGAAGGATGTTAAGTGTCGGTAGCACCACGGAGCTGCAGGCTGAACTAGACGTTCCCGTCTCCGCTGCATCTGCCGTCTTGAGCACCCTTTCGGCATGAGGGGGGAGCTCTGAAAGCCCCAGGTATGATGGACTCGAGTCCAGCATGGACTTGAGCAACACTGGGCTGACTGGGAGTGCTTGGCCAGCTTGGTTTGCAACAGGTGACTGCGAGGACTTCAAAAAAGCCCCATGCCAGGTAGAGTTGTGCAGGGAAACTGGTAGGCGAGAGGCAGCCAGTCGGGCGAGGGCACGCAGAGTGGGAACCTCCTCATGGCTGTGCCAAGAGCAGCCTGATCCATGGAGCTGTGCTGGGGACGGCAAGGGGAGGCAGGCGAGGAGACACCAGAGGTCTCGGGAACAGCAAAGTCCTGGCAGCGCCTCTGCTTGCCCAACCTGAGCGGATGCTCTGGAGCAGCGCTGCAGCCAGCCCGGCTGGTGCCCTGTGTGGAGATGGGGACGAACCTGGATGTCGTGTGGATACCTGGGGGACGCACACCGGCCCCAGAGACAAGCCTAGGGCTAACTTCATCCTGTCTTTTCTGTCAGGCGAGCTAGTTATTTTGCAGCACAATCTGGAGGCTGAATCCAGACAGACGCTGAGGTGTTTGGCTCTGTCAACTGCACAAGCGGCATCGGAAGCATTTCTTAAAGGGCCAGCGCCGCGGCAAGGCCGCCGCTTTCCCTCCTCACCATGGAGCTGCCCTCCTTTCAGCTCGGGCTGATGTCAAGACGATGGTGCCGAAGCACCCGCACCGCGGGCCCAGGAAACCAAGGCGTGGGGATATGCGTGTGAGGCGCCCCTGAGGAGAGCTGCCCCATGCAGAGCTCAGCATCGGCTCTGGGACGCGGCCACGCAGCGCCGAGGAGGAGTTAAAGTTGTGCTAAAAACGACGACAATCTGAATGCACTAATTCTGTGGTAAGGGGACATATTTGCTAATATGACTATGGTGTAGAGTAAGAAAATGCATGCAGAAAAAAAAAAAGAGATCATGAGCAAAAGAAAACTGAAATAGGAAGTGGAAGAACAGGTAAAACCAGAACGGAACAGTTTCACTTCATTAAAAAGGAATTCAGCCCTTGGCTGGAGGACAAATGTAGGCAGCATAGTTTTGTTTTGTTGTTTTTTTTTTAAGAACTGTCTTACTTGAAGAATCAGCAAGTTGGCTTTTCACACAGCCATATGGGCACTCAACAGTTTCTCAGTCTGACGAATGAGTTTGCTCCATGCGTTTAGAAAACTGTCAGATCTGCGTCTTCCCTTTGGTCCGATAAAATGATTATTATATTTTCCCAAGCCGTGAGATGCATTCTTAAATCTCTGCCTTGTTTTAAAATGTTCCTAGCATAATTTGCAGAAGGAGGGAGGCAAGAGAAGCTTTTGCTCCATAAAAGACTAGACAAAACTGCGTAAAGAAAATTTAAAACTGTCACGACAGGAGGACCAATTCATTCCCACTATTGGCAAGGCTCAAAGAACTGCATCCAAAATAGTTTTCCTCAGAGACACTTCCAATATTTATTTTATCCATACTACATTCTCGCTCCAAATGGGAGAAAATCAGGAAGTGGGCTTCAGGAGAAAATCAGGAGGGCTTTAAAGCAGCATTAATAACAGTAAGCACTACAGTAGACTGACAAATATTTACATATTAAATAAAAGATCTTACTTTGAGAAGTTTGCTTTTTCAAGTTGTCTGTGTTTCAGATCTGTAACCAGGACGCTGCTCAGACTCAGCCATTGCTCCATAATCTAAACCAACCTCCTATAAAACAAGATGGTTTCAATAAAGCTCTGAAATTCTATGCTGAATCATAAAGTAAATGATTTGCAGCGCTGGCGCTAGGCGGGCCTGCTCAGACATCCCACGTGCGGCACACGTGAGCGGGTCCCACTACCTAGGCCTGCCTGGGCGCCACGCAGGGCGGATAGTTAGGTGCTCTAATAGCAGGGACAGCAGAAAAGGTGAGTTTTCACCGCCGCATGCTTGGGGTTTTCTGTAACTCCAGATTTCCTCCTTTGCGGCTTGCCCCGGCGCTGGTGAGGCGCTGGTAACTCGTATTCCTCAGAGCGAGCGTTCCCACCCACGGGTAGGTGCTCACCAGGGTCAAGACTCGCCCGGCAAGATTCTCTTTTCAAGTCAACCTATTTGTCCAGACCTCCAAAATGAATGGCAGCAGCAGGGAGTAGCTGGGTCAATTCGCAATTATCCCACTCTGTCCTGACCAGCGACTACACCACAAGGCTTCCAAGTTTGCCTCCAAGACCTCGTGCTAACCCAGGCCTTTTTTAAACAGGAAATGATGAGTTTTCTCAGCGCAAGTTTTCATCTGCGGAATGAATCAAAACAATCTCATTCCCAACCAAGTAAAATATGAGCTTTCATCTCCTGAACTGAAAAGGCTAGCAGATTTATTTTTAACGTTTACAGTGACCACAGCAAACTGTTTTAAAAACAAATGCCACAATGTCTTTTTGTAACAATGACATTTCCATCTTTCTTTTCATATAGGCAATAAACAAAATTACTCAACTCCTGAGCAGCTCGAGTGGGAGAACATTCAAAAGAAGCTTTTTGTGGTTATTACTCGCCGAAGTGTTTTTAGAGAGAAAAAAAAAAAAAACACACAAGGAACTTCCAAGAGAAGATTCATCAAAAAGAACAGCAGAGAAATCAGGGAAATTGTCAGAAAAGAAGCATCCATCACTAGTATTTTTCAAAACAGAAACTTCTATAAGACCACTGCAGTCAAACTATGCGAGTCAAAATTATGCAGCTCTATTCAAACACCAATGCCAGCCACTATTGGGCAAGAAATTTTAAAACTGCATTTTAAAGTGCCTTCTCTTTGTTTTTCTCCTCCTTGTCTCTCCTACTCTCTAACCAAGTGAACAACCCATGAAATTATCTAGCTCCAGATGAACCCATCCATGCAATTACCTCACATTCCTTTGCAAACTTTTATTACCCATCAAGAGTAAAAATTAAAAGCTTTCCTGAGAAACTGTGAAAGTTAGCAAAATCCTATTTTACAAATGTGGACAAAACAGTATTGTTCAAATGTACTTGATGAAGGTACATCTATCACTGAACAACAAACATTACAGTCAAAAGGGAATAAATAAAACATGCCAAATTACTCTGTGAGCAAGAATGTTTTAACCTTAATTAGTTATACAACAATCTGGATCTACTTCTGAAATAAAGTTCCTTTTCTACCTATTACACACAATACAAACAAACCCTTGCTGACTATACTAGACCATCAGTACAATTCAGAAACTAATAAAAGTAAGAAAAAAAAATGCTTGCCAAGGTGAAACAGAGACCTAGGAAGAGGACAGTGTGTGACCTGCAGGATTCTTTAGCTCTTCCCTCCTTCAATTAAAAAGACAGTGCTAAATAGGATAGGAGCAGACAATTAAATGAGAGCAAACGATGTCACCAATGATGTGTTAAGAGTGACTTCCTTCTGCAATTTGGTGTGCTCCAGTGAGGAGACATGAATAAAATAAACCTCTCTGAACTTGGCACCCTGCAAGCGCAGCCGGGCATGGCTATGGGCAGGAGCACTACGTAGGCAGGGTCAGAAGTTGATTCACGAGGTGGAATGAGGAAACGCAGGGTGCAGCCAGAGGTCCTGCGATTTCATGGGTCGCTTAGATTTCCCACCGGATTGCAGCCCTTGCTTGGGTTGAGCAGGCGACACGGAGCACCCCACCCACGTCCTGCAGAGCTGCTCTGATTAAAGGGTAGCTCTTTACTCCATAATCTTGATTCTCCATAGTGTTCTGGCACAAAAGTTTGTTAACTAGGGATTTGCAGACTATGTGGCTGGTTTATAACATTTTATATGACAAGGAGTCTACTTCGCAAAGAAAAAAAAAAAAGGAAAAAAGAAGGAAACTACTCAAAAAGCCACAAAGCAAGAATATATTCAATGTCCTTTTAATGTAACATCACAGAATCATTTACCAGGAGACATACTTGCTTCGTTCTACCTTAAAAGAAAACATAAAAAAACATTTTTTTGTCTTCAAGCAAAACTAATCCTATATGAGCACTGTGCCACACAACCCTTTCCTGTTAAAAAGTGCCTTGGAAGCAAGTTTTCAGAAGCTACAGAAGCTCCTGCCTAAGTAGAGACCACTTTGCATTCTACACTCAGTGAATGATTAATGACATTTGAAATTTAATCATAAAACCTTTGACCATTCAAACATTATAATGGAACTGACAAGTAGAACATACACTTTAAGTTAAAAACTTGCAGCTCAATGCCTGCCCATTCTGCTTAGGAAGTTTTAGTTTGCACACTGAAAAGCTAATACCTACAAAGAAAAGAGGAATGAAAGGATAGCAAAATCATATAAGGAGCTGAATGACTGCAACCCTTCATGCACATAAAGTCATGAAAACATACCATTGATTTTAAAAAATAGGGTTCAGTTGACTGAAACAAGCTTTAGCTATGGCATATTTCCCTGCTGGGTACATAGGTGAAATGGGTCCTCCTCACTCCTGTACAGTGTAAGTGCACCCAGGTGGTCAGTGTGGCTTGTTGCTCCACAGATTCCCAGCCACCACACCTCTTGAGAAATGACTGCCACAGAGCTGCTTATGGGAAAGCATGAGAGCTGGGCTTCTGCTGCTAAAGGACCACAAAAATACTGATAACAACATCTCCTCGTTGCCTACTGGCTTTAGGCCTACGAGCTTGCAAATTGTTCGCTGAACTCTCGTCTGTTCACCCATCTTTGAGGTGAAAGGAAGAGCCGCCTAACAGCACGTAGCAAGAGCAGCTCAGGCAGGATGAGGACATAGCTGCAGCCTTACACTTTCCTAAGGCCGTATGGGAGGAGCCAAAAATTCCCCCAAAGCCTTCCTGAAGCCAAGTGGGGAGGAATCCCTGACAACTTGCTTCGTAAGTAGATGAACAGATAGGTTTTTATGAAGCCTTGTGGTGTAGTCCAACTGTGACAGGGGGTTCTGAAGTGAACTGACAAGTGAAAACTATCTAACACTGTGAACAAGCTTGAAACATGGTACAGTATATGGTTACCACATATTCTTTTTTGCTGTGGATATGCCTAGTGATCTAAGTTTAAAATTAGGACACTGTGCTTTATGCTAGCGTGCTTAACTCCCATCCTTTCATCCCTACCCCCAAGGACTCCACAGCCCAGGAAATCAGCGTGTGCTGTGCTCAGTCTCATGATGAACTGGCTGAGGTCCTGCATAGACAACTTCATCTGATCATTTAATCATCTGTATTATTATCCAAGTGGCAGCATGTTCAGATTAACTCAGGAGACTAGCATTGCCTCTCATTAAAAATAAAGAAGAAAAAAAAACAGCAATTTTTTGCCAGGAAGCCATTTTACAGCATTTGCTATTAAACATTAAGGATGTTTTTCATGACTTTGAGTAACACTAGTGGTTAATAATGTTATGTTTACAGAGAAAGGGAGGCACATTCCAGTTAAGGAGGCTGGTGAGTGAAATGTGATCCCTTGACGTGATGAGAGGTTCCTCCCATGTACCGGAGCACACGGGACACCCGCACACCTCACCATTAGTCACGAGAAGCGGCACTAACACATAGGCCTGGTACTGCCTTCCTGACCTGCTACCTCTGCGCTCCCACTGTTGAATTTAGTCTGCATCCATAGGAGTTGATCTTCTCCCACTAAAGAAAAGAATGTCCAGTTCTGAAACATTGCAACATTGCTTCTTCTAGAGGAATGAAGACTATGTATGTGGCTGGGTTATAACATTTTAAGTGTCAGAAAATGTGATTTGAAAGAAGACAGGAGATAGAAAGATAGATAGAAAGAAAGAAGACAGGATAGAAAATAGACAGAAGGTTCCTGACGACCTGGAAGGACAGGTACTTGCACAATGATGAGGAGCATGTGAGCATCAACTAAACCAAATTAGTTAACACAGGAATGAGAAAAATTATGAAGGGAGAGTGTAGTCAGGAAAAGTAAACTTAACTTGCTCAATTATGTCATTGCCTACACTTCTTTCCCCCTCCCCTTTCTGTCAGTCTGGCTATGCTTTATCTGCTTTAGAGGCAAATGGAACAAAATCATTTACTTATGGCATGGTTACTTTATTGCTGTATTTCCAGCTTTCCAGAAATACAAGGGATCCAGCTAAGAAACTTGCATGATGGAAACAGTGGCTTGGCTTTTCTACCACTACCCCCCTGCCCAACCCCATATTTATAGAGGGAATGGCCCTTCCAAAGGGCTGGCTGGCAACTACAAATCTAGCTGCTGGACACCACCACAAGCAAATGGAGTTTCAGTGCTCTTGCAAAGATTTTCCCTTTCTCCATGGTACAGCATACACCGACAGAAAAGGGGCCAACCAAATGGTTTTGCTTGCTTCCTGCTCCTAAACGCCCATGGAGTTAAGGTTCCACAAATGAGGTGCCTAGAATTAGCAGAGAGACCACAAAATAATCTTTCGGTTGCGCCAGAAGTTGGCTATAATAGCCCTAACCTGAATAAAACAATTCAGACCACTCCAGAATAGTTTAATTTCTAATTTAATGTCTCAAAATGCAATGATGAGGATTGCAGGCATAAAATTATTTAAGTGAAATGTTTACTCTTGTGTAACTTAACTGCCTGGATAGCTAATTTTTTTCCTCATCTTCCATAAAATTAAAAATACACGCTTTGATGTAAAATACATACTTTGAAAAAGATTGCTCACCCAGTCAAAAATATTGTAAACTATAATGTTATGATATTTCAATATTACATCCTCATAAAAATAGTCTGAACAATTCTGGACTCTCACCTAGACTTCTCTAATTCCACGGAGGTAAGTCTGGAAGATCAATAAGGTTTTTGCTGCTCGCTTTAATGAATGCCCATAAATAATGAAGGAGGCTGATTTGTATGTGCTCCTAAGGGACTGCCATCCATCAAGCCAATAATATCTGGTCAAGCAACTTTCAGACATTAAATTAGACTCCCTTTAGAGAAGATTCATCAGCTTTTGTATCTTCTCCCCCACAAGAAATGCAGCATCTCCCCCACTGATCAGCAAAGGAGTTGACAGGAAAATATTCTCCCAACTGTTCAGTGTTCTTGTTAGTAGAACAGCAGAGAAGGGAATTATGGCTTTGCATAGACAAAAACCACACAGAAATCCCTTGATAGCACCAAGATGCAAGGCAGCTGTGAAAAAGAGACGAGATGATACTGAGAGCCTACAGTTAGTGAGTTTTTAGGGGAAAAAAGCCCTTGTTCCCCAAAGGCACTAATAAGAGACTAAGATGGAATAAGCAATGCACAAAGATGCTGCATAAGATCATAATATTTTTGAAAAGCAAAAAATGCAAGAAGCATTCTAATAATGACATTTTATTTAATAAATATGCAAAATGCAGGTACTGGAGGTACCATTTTACATATATAGTTTACTGTGATGAAATCACAGGTACTGTGATGAAATTTTCAAACTGCCCAGTATACCAAAAAACTCATTTGATTTCTTCAGTTCTGCCAGTTGTCTTATGAAAAAGCAAATGACGACATTCCTTTCCCACTATCTGTTTAGGAGTTGGAAGTTTAATTTCAGAGTAATCTTCATTTCAATCAAAATGCACCTGTATGCAGGGCTGTACATACCAAAAGAGACTGACAGCTACTTTGATGCATTTATTTAAAAATATACGATTCAAAATATTTAAAATAAAGCAAAATGGTAGTACTGATGTTTTAACAACACACAATAAAAATAACATTGTTTTCCAATAGGTAGTCTAAATTAGCAATAGTGGTGAACACTAAATGTATAAATATTTTATAGAAAAACACTTAAGCAGCCTTAAAAGCCTGTATAGCTCATTCTAAGAAAGAAAAGTTGCACATTTATAGTTGACCTGTGGTGATCAAACCACAATGTGTTAATTCTGATATACATTTTATACCATTTCCATTTACAGAAGTATTGATGATAACATTTTATAAGAAAATAAGAGTTCCAACTTCATCATAAACCTATGACTGTGAGGCTGAGGCTGGCTTTGAAGTCTGTCATTATGTGTTTCTCTTTCAAGTTCTGTTAGAGATAATCTTTTCTTACTTTTCACATCAGCAACCGCAATAGGATTCTGTAAGTCCTTGGAAGGCAAACTATAAGTTAGAATTAAGAGACTTGAAAGTAGTTTCAGAACACGGAATTGCCACGTGTTATTTTATTGTGCTTTCCTGCAAAGAGAAAATAACTATTAAAAAGTCCCCCCCAACCTATTAAAAGTCCCTTTGTGGGGGAGTGTATTTTTCATAGGTGCCCATCCTGTTTTGAACATCTGAATAAAATTTCAGTAATGTCACAGAGGATGTGAAAAGGCAAATAACTGCACATACATACCTAAGGACTGCTCATAATGTTCATGTGAGGTTTTTTTTTCATATCCAAAAATATGTTTTACGTTTGATGTCTAATCTCTAATGTGGAGGGAGTAGGGAAGAACCTCACGTGTGGAGTAATATTTGACCCCAGGATGCAGTTAAAAACATAAAGAATCTAACAATTTATCAGAGCACTTTCCTGCATCCAGAGGCTCTCTTTCCGAGCATCATTTCAGAGCAATAATAGGTTATTCTGGAAAACCACTGCAAGTCTTGAAAGAAATCTGTAGGATTTCTGGCATTAGCTTCCTCAGCTAACAAGCCAACATTACCTTTCAATTAATTCTCTAATTTACCCAGGCAGTTAGCAGATGCACGCATCTCCATATTATCTGAAACTCCTTTCAAATTACTCCTGTATATTTATGCTATTTAAATCCTCATGCTCCAGTTAGCTGAAGTTGTTTTTAACTGCTTGCTACCCTTCCATCAACTTGCAATGCAACCAGCTTGAAAAAATTCAATCCTCCCCGATTTTCATACGCGCAGTTCTGAAGCTGCCAAGGGCCATGACAAGTCACCAGTGACGCTGTGGTCAGACACACAAACCTGCGTGAGGCAGGATGATGCCTAACCTACGTAAGGCGGGTTTGTGTGGAAGAGGGAGGCTGTTTGGGTGTGCGGAGGGCCGGCAGGGCGCTAGGCCAGAGCGGAGGGCCCGGCGGGAGCCCCAGGCCGCAGCCCCCGCGGCGGCAGCTCCTGTGGCTGCGGGCCCAGCTGTGGTGTCTGGCTGCCTCTCCTTTGCAGGCATTATTTTTTACACCTCTTGCGTTGACCCAGAATGTATTAATTTGGTGCTGAAGTGGGTTTCATTCGCCTTGCTGCAGGCTCCAGATGCCTCCCGACTTGCTTGCTGCTCACACGCTGCTTAACTCGACTCCAACACTGTATCATACCTAGCAAGTTTAAAACAAAGCCAGCGGTGCCTGAACAGCTAGGTGTTTTACAAGGATGAGCAACCTCAGAAATACATTTAAAAGTAGACAGCATCTCTCAGATGCCTGAAAGTCCTCGTGCCTTGCAACTGTGCTCCAATTTTAGCTAGGAAGCAACTGGTGCGGGCAGCTATAGGAAGCTTAACCCATGCAATGCCCATTGATACACAAAGAGTATATTAAAAATCAATATCCTAGAAATGTAAGCACCCCGTTACACCAAATCCACAGCATAAAGTGCCATACAGAAGGGTACTAGCTGTAGCTTCAGAAGACAGCCCAAGCTTCGGTTTCTGCAGAAAGCATTTTGATCATCATATTCTACCTATCCAGCTAAGCACTATGAATGTACTGTACAACCATCATTACGTTTATGCTCAAGACTCCTTTGTACCTTTAAAAATGCCCTTATTAAAAAACATAAAGCCCATACAGAAAATACTGTAGGCTGGGCCTTAACTTCTTAGTCTTCTTCTGCTGCTGCGTTGAGGGAAACAGCAGTTTTAAGCAAGTATAAAACCAAAGAGTAGCACTCAGAGCAGATATTTATTATACAAATTGATTGACTTACATATCTTCTACGAATAGTGCATTATATATTGCAATTTAGGTTTTGCTACTGACGAGCTAATGTGCCTCTGAAGCTGAAAATGGTCCCTCTCTTGCTTGTAAAGCAGATTTATTTCATTATGCCAATTAAAAAAAATCCAGGTCTGTCAAGAATCTCCAAGTGCTCCCAAGCACACTAAATCCATATGTTTGGTATCATTTCTGGACTGTTAAACTATCGAACACTCACAACTGCAGCATAAAAAGCATATTCTTTGCTAGTGCTAAAGGGACAGCAGAAACAAACCATCTTAACATTTGAAACATTAAATATATTGTGACTATCTAATGGGATCCCGAGATATATTAGGGCTTTAAAAATGTTCTCTTGCACATTACCTTCTCAGAGCAGAAAAGAAAGGGACCTCTCCAAAAGGGAGATAACCTCCCTCAGTCACCACAGCAAAGGACACAACGTGAATTGCTAAGCAACACCAGAAAGAAAAAACAACAAAATCAAGAACAAAAGAACTGCTTATCTTCAGACCCTTAAAGATTTTCCTGCGCTTCACACTAACTCCAGGAGATTTTTATCTTTCTTCCCTTTCTATGCCTGCCTTACTTCCATTTTCCCTTTTGTTCTCCTCCCACGCTGTATTTCACCCTGTTGTAACCGTGCGCAAGGTTGGCACCAGGGCTGCTCCTGCCTCTCCTGGCTGCGCAAAGCCACCTGGCGTAACGGCAGCCACCCCTGGGTAAAGATGAAAAGCAGCTCCCGCTTGTTTTGCAACAGTCACCAATTCCTCTTCCTGTGCATGGAAACCTATCAACCATCTTGTGATAATAGGGTTTTACTTCCCTACTATGCAGTTGCTTCAGGGCTCAGGGCAGTCTCCCTCAGGGGAGTTCCTGCTGCAGTGTTTTCCACAAGCCTTCCTACCATCTCTATTTTTTTCATAAGCTTTCTCACCTTTTGCTGTGTAAGTAAATTCATAAACACATCAGAGGTAAGCAGACGCTGCAGATATAAGAGTTGGTGAACAAGTAGCTAGGCAGGAGAATATTATCCACAGATCATTACTTTGATAAAACCAAATCGGTCCACCCATTACAGGGATGCATGCTCTGAATCACAGAGTAAAAGATACAGCAAATGATCAGTTTCTTGATATACGGAGAAGACAGGAGTACCCTGCTTTGCAGCTCCACAAAGTAAATTCAAAGTAATTCAAGTAATTCTATATATTTTCCTTTGTACTCGTTTTCCAAAAACAACCAAACAAAACATGGGCAGCTGAACTGAATTAGTGAACATCCAGAAATAGCCAGTCCATCCTTCTTATACCCATACAGGAATGTTTCCAGTTTGCAGAAAAAAGAAGCAATATTTTTAATACTACTGCCCTCAAAGAAGCTGTCTCTTTGCTGTCTGAATTACAAATTACTGTCTTTGTCAGGAAAGGCAAAGGATATAGGAAAACACAGGGGTATACAGAACTAACAACACAGGAATCACCCAGCAGCTGTCTCTATGCTGTTCCACATCCTGAAGTCCTCCTGTTTTTACTCTATTCAAACCAATAGCCTGTAAAGTTAACAGGAGTTCTCCAGAGTATAATCTCAGGATTCAGCCTTTTCTGTTTGTTTGTTTCATTTTAAACTTGACCTCTGATTTGCCAGCCTACAGCCACCTGTAAGATTTTTTTCATCTCCTAAGAGACTGCACTGAAATTTGTCCAGAGGATTAGTGGCAGAGAAGACATCACTGAAAACTTATTATTAACAGCAAAAATGTCTGGGGGGAAGAGCTATTCAGCTGAGAGTTTGGAAGCAGTACCCTCATTATATACACTTCTTAGCATTCACTATAGGTTTAAGTGAAGCCCAGCTTTTCCCCATCGTAGCCAGCTTCACGTGCAGGAATGTGGCCCCCTTGGCCAGGGAAGCAAGAGGAGTTGGAAGCACTTGAGGCACGTTGGAAGCCAGATGTTAACCCCAGAAGAACTGATTTCATATGGAGCCAGGCATCCTGTGAGGGCATATCTGAAATCCCGGGCCTGGGCACTTCATTACAGCAAAAATGCAGCAAACAAAGTCCTGAAAAAGCCATCCATGCTGGACTATGAGGGGAGCTGTTGCAGAGCAGGTTGAAGCTACATACTGAGTATTTTCAGAGGAAAAATCTGTTTCATCAACTTCAAAGGGAGTCAGACCTCAGTTGAGTGATCTAAACTGTAGGAAGTTCACACATGAAGAGGGAGAACTTCTTTAGGTGGCAACAAGCACGGGACTTCCCTCTCGCAGGGCGAGGAGATTAAAATAGAACTAACCACGCCGGCAAGTAACTACCACGTCTTGTATTTGGAGGTAACTTCTCTCAGATAACATACAAACACAGACAAATGCAAATGAATTAAGCAAGATGCTTTTGTTGCTTTTATACTATGAACCCTTCTGTTTTTAAATGCCTGGGTGGTGTTTAGAAACTGTGGGTGGAAGGCAAGCTGGGAGAGTGCCAAAGAGATTATGGACTTTGGGTAGGGCAGGGCATTAAAATAAAGCCAAGTGGTATCCTCCTACCATATAAATGCAGTTAGGTTTTGGGAGGGAAGAAAATAACAAAATTTATTTGAGCTGAACTAAGAAAATATTTGTTGTCTTTAAAAAAAAAAGCCATTGCCTCTTTCTTCCTGTTTTGCTTTGCTGCCTGTCCCAAACCGCACAGTTAAAAAGCTAAAGGAAGCCATAGAGGGATAGCTAAAGATCCATGCAGGAAGGGTGAAACAATGGCCGAAGAGGCCTCCCCTCCAACAGATTAGGCAGATTCACAGTTTCTAAGGGCTCCTCAAGGCCAGGCTGATGGGAAGGCTGCCTGCCAAACCTGGGGCAGGAAGATCAAAGGACACCAGGGCTGCAGGAGAAAGAGGAGGGAAGAGCCTGGAGCTCTGCCCTGGATCTCTAGGAAAACAAGGACACTGTCCAGCAGCGCCAGCACAGGGAAATAGTGCGGGCTCCTGCTGCTAAGGCAAAGGCTGGGAACAAGGTGGATCTGCCCGTAACAGGGAGACAGGGCCGTGGGCAGGGCGAAGGGTGCAGAGCTGCCTTCCATCCTGCAGCATTGCAATAGCTATTTCTGAACACTTTGGCAAAGTACTTGGTGAGAGCCTCTGGAAAGTGTTTTTTTCACTCCTTTCAGCACCTGCTGAAAGACATTTTACCAAGGAAGGTTGTGCAGGGGCCAACGAACCATGTGAGATCCCACCATGGCCAGCGCCCAGAGCCCTCTTGCCTATAGAGCAGGGTAAGCGATGGTAAATTAGGGATTTTACCCCAGGACACACAGGGAGGCCCAAACTCACACAGCAACCAGTACTCAGAGAGAATAGCATAAAAAATAAAACATGTAGATGAATCCAGGAAGACATTTCCTTTCAAAAATGAAAAACAACAGATCAAAACTTATTTCTGCTACCACATCCCTTGTACCAAATAAATCTGCCTGTAATCATGAGTCAGAGTCCTTAAATAAAGTATTATAGGCCTATCATTTTGGAAAAGTGCATTTCAGTGTGCTGAATGAATGAAAATATCAGCTTTATGTATCACCAGTTGATTAATTATAATCAAACATATGCAGTGCAGCTCTGGAAAGCTTCTATATGAAACAAAATTGAAAAGGTAATTGAAATGTTTAGTTAAGAAAGAAAAGGAATAAAATTAAAGCACAAGGATAAGGGTATTTTCAATTGCAAATAATAACCGACTGAGCACATCAAACTCACCTTGTAAAGAATTTGCAAACTAATGAAAGCTCAGCACAGCACACAGGGCACTGATGCTGTCCTCAAAGCCAGCAGATGAGGACAACCGAGGCTGGACGTTTAGATGGGCAGAGGAAAATGCAGTATGACAGTAGCAGGAACTAAAGCAACACCACCGAGCTGCTCAGCGGATACAAACACATACATCTCAGAGGTTTTGGTCGAGCTCTTCCCTCGAGCAGCAGCTGGAGCGGTGCCACTTTGCCACTTCTGTGGCTGGTAAGCATGCAAATGTGTCATTTTTATACCAATTCTGTTTTTTGTCATGCCAAAGAGAGTATCTAAGTGCAAGTGCAAGGTCCTGCACCGGGAGAGAATAACCCCAGACACCAGTACAGGCTGGGGACCGACCTTCTGGAGAGCAGCTCTGCAGAGAAAGACCTGGGTGTCATGGTGGATGACAAGTTGACCATGAGGCAGCAGTGTGCCCTCGTGGCCAAGAAGGCCAATGGGATCCTGGGGTGCATTAAGAAGACCGTCTCCAGCAGGTCGAGGGAGATGATCCTGCCCCTCTACTCAGCCCTAGTGAGGCCGCATCTAGAGTACTGTGTCCAGTTCTGGGCTCCACAGTACGAGAGGGATGTGGAGCTGCTGGAGAGAGTCCAGCGCAGGGCCACAAGGATGATCAGGGGCCTGGAACATCTGCCCTATGAGGAGAGGCTGAGGGAGCTGGGCCTGTTCAGCCTGGAGAAGAGAAGGCTGAGAGGGGATCTGATCAGTGTATATAAATACCTTAAGGGAAGGACTGAGGATCCTGGGGCTGGCCTCTCTTCAGCGGTGGCCACTGATAGGGCTAGAGGAAACAGCCAGAAACTGAGACACCAAAAGTTCCACAGGAACTTAAGGAAATATTTCTTAACAGTGAGGATGACAGGAACAGGCTGCCCGGAGAGGTTGTGGAGTCTCCTTCTCTGGAGATCTTCAAAACCCGCTTGGACGCAGTCCTGTGCCACGTGCTCTAGGTGACCCTGCGTGTGCAGGGGGGTTGGACTAGATATCTCCAAACATTCCTTCCAACTTTAAGGATTCTATGATCTATATCCCAATGACCACGCCATTCCCTAATGCATGGTACATAGTACCAGGTACTCCCATGTAAATGATGGAGTATTGTGTGGGAGAAAACACAGATGAACATCTGCACTGATAGGGAGAGGAAATCCCTTGGCAATATATTACAGAAATTCCACAGCTTTTTGGAAGGTCAACCACAGTTTTAGGTACAAAGTTAAAATTGCTTTGAACCTAGTATATCTCTTTTTTGTTGTTGTTTTTTCATGAATATAAAATGTGAAGCAGTGTCAGAAAGCCAATCTGTACAGAGTTCTCCAAATGAGAGCAGGAAAACAGCAAGTGCTAAAGAAGAATAATTTACTGTGTGCATTTGGTAAAGCTTCTTCAGCACTTGTATCAAATCCTTCTAGAGAGGGGGACACAGCCTCTCACTGAAGCATTTTACCAGACTCAGCTTTGATCTGAATAAAACTTTACAGTAGCCTTTCTATGACCAAATTTTCCTCCACGTAAAGACCTCAGAGCTGGGCAGGCAAGACCCTCACTGAGCAACCTCGCTATGAGAAATGGAGACATATGCAAAATAGTTCCTGGACATTTTTAAAAAGATTTATAAACAGAAATGCAGTATAAGAAACACAGTTCCTTGCTTAGCTATGCTAAGCATTGCTGGAAGTGAAATGCTGCAGAGCAGGGTGGAAATAGCTATCTGGGTTAGTCACCTAACCTCTCTTTATTGTCAGCTGAGAAAAGGAGGCACTTGTAGAACACAATTAATCTTATTCTAGGTAGAGATCCGAAGAGGTGTGCTGCATCACAATCTAGAAGGGCCCATTTTTCTCCATTGACTATAAAGGCAGTCGAAATATATTTTTTTCAACTTGTACTGCATTTGTATTTTCATGAAGAAGCATTTTGTTCCTGAGAAAAAGACATCCAAATCTCTCAACTAGCAAGAAACTGGATCATTCTTTTAAAGGAATTTAAAACATTAGTCTGGCGAGATTTAGAGAAAAAACAAATAAGCAGCAGCGATGACAAAAGAGTAGCTAGAGAGTTTATTGACTGAGAATGCTTTTTCACATCAGGAAGAAAAGAATAAACATCATTTTTGAGTGCCATTTATGAAACCTAACACTATGAGTTGCTATACAGATGGCTGACTCTACAGTGGACCTTACAGAAAGCTTTAGTGCAGCATATAAGTTTTAAACCATACAGTGCATTTTAAATGAGTTGCAGACTTCTCCTGGTGCATTATGTATTCCATATATAGCAAGAATTCAATTAATTTTCTCCCCAAATCTGTATTTTCAGGTTTCTATTTTCACAAAGATTAAAATCACTTCTGGACACTGGCCAAGGAATCTACTCCTGATCTTGACTTAGTAAATAATTTCTTTTGCCATATATTTTCTATACAGTTACATCTGTTGCTTTTTAAGTACTTTTTTGTGTGTGTGAGAGAAATACACTAAGCAGAAAAAAATGAAAACCCAACCAACTGCCTTCATGGCTCATTTTGCTGAGTGTTCAATAGCAGACAAAGCATCTAAGCACTCTTTAGTGAGACTTTTGTCTTTTCCTAATGAAAGGATTATTAATTTTAATGGCTCTTTCAGGATCTATCAAGATGTTCTACATATTTACAACAAGTATTTAACATATCAGAACAAAGACAAATTGCCACACAGTATAATGGGCCGGTGGTACTTTTTTATTATTATTATTTTTTGACTATTACCTTGCTGAGGAGCACCATGATCAAAACTTCAAGGCCATAATAACGAATGTTATCAGTAGACTCAGCAGTTTTTATGTTTACTGCTTCCTTCTCCATGGGACTGCAAGACAGAAAGCTGGCTTGTTTAGCTCTTTTTTTGTTTGTTTTGTAATGCAGTGAAATAATGTCCTGTTAGCACAATTCAGCATGGTCAGGTAAGGAACCTTACAGTCTGGAAGCAGCTTTTGAGATGGAACAAGGCAGGGCTTGTGCTTTGCTGCTGAAGGTGTCGTGCCAGGGCACCTGTGGCACAGCAGGGCATGAAAATACGGTCCCTGCGGGCAGGCTGTTGCCCTCGCCGAGGTCCTGCCTGCCTGCACACTCATGTTTGCAGATCTCTCCTTTCGGGAGTTGCTTTGGGCTGTCCCAGTCAAAGTTCAGCACACATGCCCGTCACCATAAAAAAGGTAAGTTCACAAATAAAGGACATGAATGAAGGAATGGGGTGAGATGACCTGTCTATACAAAGAAAAAGCATTTTTCCCATTTATTCAGATATTTTGGCAACAAAGGATGGGGATAAAGACTCCCAGCTGTCGGAGGGAGCTGGCAGATCTGGGGCCATGCCTCAGCTCCTCTCCAGCCAGGCTCCGAGCAAGCGAGGCTGAAGCTCCCCTGAGTATCGACTGCAGGGAAGCTACAGCCGAGCACCAGCAAGGGCTCCCTGGCACTCACCACCTTAGGAGCTTAGTTACTCCAACCCTGTGTTTCAGGGTACATCATTTTTGCCATTAATGGGATCTAGGCAGGTCCCCAACTTTCCAGAGCAGCAGGCAGCATCCAGGTCCTTCGCGCAGCTCCTGCACCTCTGCCAAACTCAGGAATGTTAAGTTCCTCTTTCTGGACCAGCAGGCTCGAGGTGGCATTCTCGAGCTTGCTGCTGTTACAATTCCCTCAGTCCCATATCTTAGGGCAACATTTCTACTTTATATGAGTGTATGTTGGCAGTGGCTGTTATGGAAAAGGGAATGAGGAAATTTCACACATCACTGAGAACAATATAAATGGTGCAGCAGCTCTCAAAAATGGCAAGATGCTGTTTAGAAGCGTGACAAAGGAACTGGTTACAGTTGGGCAAGAGAGTTAAGAAGAGCAAGCTGCATTTTTGTATGATACATAATTGATCAGTTTGACATATCAGAGGACAACAATTTATAACAGAAAGGCAGGAACAGTAACAAGGAAGGAATAGGACAGACAGGAATTTTAAAAGGGTGTTTAGAAGCAATAACCTTGCTGCTGGATATGGTTTGACTGATTCAAAAAAAAATGCTGTGCAACTTTCTGGAAACTACCTTGCCTAATACTTACTCAGGAATGAAAACTGTTTCTTCTATTTTGATTTTTTTTTAGGATAGATGAGGTAATTGAGCTGTCTTCCATTTACACATGCTGTGAATTGTATCACATATGATTCTGCAGGAGAGGCAAGGCTTATACAGAGACAGAATCTGTCTTCTTCTGCCAAATTATATCATTAGGGAAATGAGACACAGTTGGGCTCCGAGCTCTTTCACAGAGACACGAGTCCTTTAGAAATCCCACCACCGTCCCTCAAGTCCTCTACCGCCTAACGATCTTCACACCACAACCACCAGCACCACCAGCACCTTTTCATGATTCCCAGTTTTATTTTGTGTCTTTTCAATATCTGCCAGTGATGCAAGCAAAACACACCATCACTACACACAGTCTAATTACAGTGTCAAAGACCAAAACTCATTGGTGGCCCGTGTTTGAGACCAATTCACTTCCAAAATTAGCTAACTTTAATTTTAATATAAACCATTTTGCATTAGGACTCAAGCTACTGAAAGTGCATAGAAGGAAAGTTTCCCTTTTATAGTTTACTGCAACTTTTTGGCAGTTCTGAACGAAGAGGCATCTCTAAACAGTCTTCTCTTTCATTCTTTCTCTGGAACTTGAACAATAGGAACTGTGATAAAAGCAACTTCCAGTTACGATAAATACATTGTTCCAGTTTAATTAATGTTTTCCCAATACAATTGGTGTGTAAGAGGTCAGAGAAACTGAAAATTGTATACTGTAGGGATCATGCTGTCAGGTAGCACATTAAAAATATTAAAATTGTTTTCCATTACTGTTCCACAACACACCCCGAGATTGGACTAGCAGGATAGCACGTGCAACAACCATTTCTTTATAAGGGAAGCTGTACCCTGTAATCTCCTTATCATCCTGTCAGTGAGTTAATGGTCATTACCATGAACAGATTCTTATTTCATCAAGCAAGTCAAGGCATCACTGGTGCTTTTCATATGATAATAATGATGTTTTACACCACAATTAAAATCAGCACAAATTTTGCAGCTTTGCTATAGGTAGGTTTAGCTGCAACCTTTCAACTTGGAAATACCACATTGAAAGGCTTATCAGAGATGTCACACATGTAGCACGCTATTCTTTTAATGACCGAACTTCTCTTTTTCTCTCCTTCCGTCCCCTCCAAACACAGTACAAAAGGCTTTGAGTTAGAAACAATAATGGAAACTGTTAGCTGAGAAAAACCTTTCCTAAAGCATTATGTAATGCTACTATCCAAGGCAGAGCAAGGGGAGCTTAACAAAAGGCTTAACATGTGTTTTCACTCAAGATTACCCAAATTCCAATGAATGTTGTTTTTCTTTATCAGCACTAAAAATATTCTAACAAACATCCTCATGTCAACATTTAAATATTTTCAAAACAAAAATCATTGACTGTTTTGCAATATTCGGCTTCCAGCTGCCCTCCCCCAACCAATAATCACTGCCACTGTTCATTTATTTATTTTTTGGAAATATTTTACTTGTCCAAACAAGCACAGAAATCAGTTTTCATTGAACTATGTCATAAACAAAAAGGTTATATGTATAAAGTTTCATTTTTTTAAGATTAAAGATATTTTTGCTCATATAAGTTGGGCGATGCTGGTTTGTTTCTGAAGGGTACTTCTAATCCTGCCACTAAACAAAAAATAAATCAAAAATTGGATTGCAGATAAACTCATGCACACGTAAAACAGAACTGAGATTGCGTGGTGTAGTGTTGCTCTTGGACTCAGAAAGGAATTTTATTAAAAGATCAGTGATCTTCAAAAGGTGACTCCCCCAGCCCCTTGATTTGCAATCTGTATGTTATCTGAGGACACCTCACACACTAGAACAAAATGAAAACAGAAATAGCTGAGTCTCAAGTCCACTTCTGCAATACCCACCAGCATTGCTGCATCTGTGTTTAAAACTGACCAAGTCCACTGAATTGGGGAAGGGAGAGGCAGTGTACAGAAGAAACACCGTGCCTCAGAGAAGCAGTCCAAGCTCATGTTCACAGCTTGGTTTTACTGTGGTCCTTTCTCAGAGCAGAAAAAAGAAGGTAATTTGCACTATATAAATCTGGTAGTTGGGGACTTGGCAGCACTGAGGGAAAATAAAAAAGGGGGCACCAAAAAACTGTTTCAAGCTGATCTGCCATGAACAATTAGCAACACAGCAGCTCCGAACACCATCACCTTATTCTACAGAGACCTTCAGCAACACGGCAGCTTGTGGGTCTACTGCCAAGAGTTTCCATTTGTGCTAGCATTTCCTTCCAAAGTGTAGGAACACAGAACAGATAGTGACAAAGAAGTGAAGTCACACACTGTGGGCTACTAATCATCAATATACATGAACATCTGTGTCACATCTAGCCTGGGCCAAAAGCAAACCTGTGATCAATGGAGAAAGGCTCTTTGCTGCAGCGCCGTTCTCCACAGCCATCCCTCTTTGCAGAACCGTATTTAATTAGAATGAAACGAAGTGCTGCCAGCCTGCAAGAGGGAATATCAGCATCCCCTATGGTAGTCTCCTACATTTAAGCGTAGAAGTTGAAGTCAAGATTTTAAAGCATGATTAATGATTTCTGGGCACACAGTTTGAGTTGCTTTGAAGAAATGCTGAGTTCAGCTTCTGAAAAAAAAAAAGAAAGGAAAAAAAAATCTGGCTCCTTTAACAGCTCTTAAGCCTCAGGTTGAGGTACCCAAATCACTAGTTGCTTGAGACTGTTGGCCAGAGGCTACAGTAGTGACAACTACCTTGGGAAACAGTTCAAGCCACAGCACACCACATTAAAAACACATGGTCCATGCTTAAGCTCACTCTAAGATCGTTGCTCAGGCAGCCTCTGCACGTGGAGTAAGCATGTATTTGCAGAAGAAACAAAAGGAAAAAAAATCTTTCCTGAGGGCCCGGGCAGATGAGTAAGTTTCCATGAGGTAAGGAGGGGTGCGCACAGCACAGGCGGTCAACGCCAGCGAGCTGCCATGCCTCCAGGTCCTAGCTCTGCGCATCCCCAGGACCCTGCAGCCTCCGTTCACACTGAGATCCAGGCACAGGCCAGGCCGTGCTCATCAAAGCACTACAGGCACTGAGACTTGCTCTGGCAAATCCTTTTGGAGCCGTTAGGGAACCACTGCCCACGCCAGTCCTCTGGCACCGGTCACTACTCCAGAGTGTATGGTCACAAGTGGACAGCACACTGCACGTCCAACTCAGGTCACCTCCCAGGAGCAGGGAGCTTGCACCATGCTTCTGCGCTGCTCAGGGGGGCAGTGAGGCTGCCCCAGGATTGCCTTGCCTGCAACACTCAGCTTGAGAGGCAAAAGAAAGATATGGACAGCTTATGACAGCTGATTTGATATCAATGAGCAACAGGGTCCAAAACTGATAGTGTTCACTTCTGACTAGGCCACGGAGCACTTCTTATGTACCACCAATCACTAAAATGTCATCTAAACATTGTTCAGTTGATGCCATGGCAACTGCAGCTGGTCTTAATTACAGGTGAGGACCTCTCTGTGCTCTAGATGCCTACCCACCAAAACCTGAGAACAGCCTTTGGCCCCCAGCTTACCTTTCAGAGCAGCTGCTCCTCTGCCACCCACGGACCAGTGTTGATGGCCACCAAGTACATTATCTAAGCTGACAATCATTTTGGCTAAACACATGCAACACGACAACTGCCCCCTCATAGCTTGTACTCACACTTGAGTATAGACACAAGTTGGGTCAAGCTCATAAAAGCGCAAGCATGTATTTGGTCACTTCGCCCTCTAACAATTTTGCTTTCATGAGGGATTGGGGGACCTCTGGGATAAGCACCTTTGTTGTTCCTGGAGAAGGAACAACAAGAAAGAGTCATTTCTTCTTTTCCATGTAAAATCAACAGGAAAATTGGCGTAAGAGACAGAGACAAATCAGAGGCAGGTTCATGAGCCTCTGTTCAGAGGTTGTTTGAATTTGCCCCTACTGAAAGTAGATTTAAAGTCTTATATGACAGTTATGAATAGTTGTCTCAGTCCACTGTACTTCAAATCTCCATCCTTCCTGACATTTAATATGCCCCCTGAACTGAACTCTGTATGTAGGGGAGTGTCCTGTTAGCTACACTGGTTCTCTGCTCTTGGGGACATTCCTACCCCAAGGGCATTGACAGCAGAAGCCTGCAGGTCACTTCCTTTGTCCTAGCACTGCCTAAGCAGCAAGACACAGCAGAATACGGTTCCTATCTTCTTGTCATATTATTTAGTCACTTTCAGACCTTCGATACGTTTATCCCTCTGTCTGAAGCACCTGAGATATATGGAATGAGTTTGTGTAGTATTCACACAAGTTTTCACTATACCTTTCCAGAAGCAGAATCCAATTTTACAAGTGACACAAAACACAGCCTTCTTCCCACACTCACACAAGAACCACATTCAGAATAAAAAAGCAATACTTCTCATCCTTTTGCTAACCAAAAATGCAAATGAAATGCAGTTGGCAGACTGTACTCTTTCATCAGTTCGAAGAATTTCCATGCAGAAAATGTTTTATGTGCTTGCTGAATTCTTTCTTCCATAGTATTCTATTTTCAATTAGAAAAAAAAAGATTGTAATATCACACTAGCTATTTCCATGTACTAGCCAAGAACTTACATCACAACTACAATACCTGCATGCACAGCTATCCACCAAAGAGAAACATAAATTCTTTAAAATTACTGTTGCAGTGTTAAAGTCCGTAAGCTGCCAAAGCATTCAGAAAGTTAATAGATTTGTTTATGGACTAGACAAGCCTTAATTAAATGAGGCAGCTCAGAAGAACAGTAAATCCTCTCTCCTCCTGTCTCTCGCCACCCCCTTTATTCCTAGAATATCTTTCTTCTTGTAGAGAAACTCTTTCTCCTCTTCCTAATAATCCCATCACAAGTGACAGATATGTTATCAGTCATCACTGGGATTTGACACATTCTTAATACCTGTCATGACAGCTCTGAAGTCTGCTTGCTATCCCATTGTATTCCAAGGCATTTACAGGAACTAACGGACACATCAAACAGCAATCCAATATCAAGTCTCTGCTCTGGTAAACTGCTAAATGTTCCGAAATGGAAATACATGGTTAAAAAAACCCTAATCTGACATTATTCAAAGTTAGACACAGAATTAGTAGATATAAAACATTACAAATGACTTTTGTGTGCTCTGTGCCTATCTATGTTCATCTCACGTTAGGCTGGCTCACGTTAGGCTGTAGACTATATTATTATGCGTTTATTGATAAGAATGCTTTAATATTTAGGTAGAAGTACCAGTGATAGTAAAGGTTAGATTAATAATTCAAGGTCTTCACTGAAGTATTCAAAGTACTATATTCATGCTGTTAACGTGGCAATGCATCACTGTGCACATGCAGAACTTCTCTTGGCTCCCAGGCTCTTTCTCTGCTTTACATTCCTTTAATGGAGCACCTGACACAGAAGCGGAGCGCAAGTTAACGCTAGGACCAAAGTTAACATCAGAGGTGAGCATATGAATTAATATGAAGACTGTGGAGTTTGTGAAGTGTGTTAACCCAAGTAATTTGAGTACACATATATACCTCATATTGTGGAGTCTCAGAATTACAAAAACAAAGACTGAACACCTGCAAGTAGCTGAATGAATGTGCTCGCAAAAGAGCGGAGGTCGAGGGAGTGAGGAACGGTCCCTGATGGGGATGCAAGGAAGAGACAGAGGGAAACCCAATGAACAATTCACACAGTAAGAAGAAGACATAGTCTCTGTAGGATGCTCATCAGCAGTTTTTCTATCATGAATCCATTCCTAATGCCTCCTGACTTCTATGGATCTCTTAATACAGGTACTTTTTATTTGTTGAAATCCTCAAAAGAATAAGCTGCAATAGTATTAGTTCCTTAGGGAGATATCTAAATAGGCATATTTTCTTTAAAAACAAAAACAAAATTTACTTCAGATACTGGTTACGTGTGGAATATTTTTCAGGCACAAAAATAAAATTATTCCTTTCTATGGAAATTTAAACTTGAAGGAAGGATTCTTACTTTAGTTGAGTTGCTGCAAAGCCCCTGTATAGCACCCATCTACCAACAGCATATGAACCGTGTGACAGCAGTGTGTCTTGCCATTACTAAGAGCAATAGCTTGTTGTTCTCATTGTATTTACAATTTTGCACAAAGCAAAAAGAGCCCCGAACAAGAACAACAACAAACCCACACAGAGCAGAGACAATGCGGCCCTGTGCACACAAGTAGCATCAAGCCCTTTCCGCGGGGCAATGAAGCTACCACAGAACTGTGTGAGCAGCACGCTGCAGTCAAAAGGAAGTGCCCCATTGACATCAATAAGCCATGTAGAAGGTCTAGAGTAAGAAAGACAGGCAAAATACGTTCAGCAGCCTAAATGACTGCGTGTCCTTTGGCTGAAATTGTTAGCCAATACGAAAGGTCTCACGGGATTGCTTCCATTTGCAAGGAATTGATCACCACACAGCGCGTTTCATAATGAGATTTTACTTAGGGAGGACACAGCAAATCTTTTGGGAGGTCAGAAACCCAAAGACTTCCTCCTCAGGCTGTGGCTTGCTAGTGCAGCCAACCGCTTCTAGGGATTTTCAGATCTAAAACATGGTAATAACAGTGATCATTGAGTGCAAACTCCTGTTCAGAAGAGCTGCAAGGCTAAGTTTGTATCTGTAGGCTTCATACCAGATCAGATGTGGTCCTTTCCTGAGCAGCCAATATAATAAAATACACAATGCACACAAACTTGGCATCGAAATTTCTGATCATGATCTTATGCCAGAGTGTGTTCCGGATCAAAGTCGCACTGCTGGCTGCTCCTGGGCTGCGCAGATGCAGCGTTAATGCTCACAGGCCGGCAGCCTCATTGACAAGTCCTCCCAACAAATATTCTCCATTTTGGCGCCCCTCCAAGAGGCATTACCGCTTCTCCTGCTGTCTACACTTTCAGTTATTCCTTTCATATACACTCTCAGCTGTAAGCAAATCAACATGTCAATCCCCTTGGGACACATGGCTTAGCTTATATATAAGACTTGCCATTCTGGTTTGTGCTTTGGACATTGATTTCTATTGTCTCAGCTATCACTCAACAAAAGGGCATTTAATTGCTCTCTCATTTAGTCTGGGGGAGTGGGAAGAACAACTTTTACCAGCCCTCTGATTGATGGCGGCCATTAGCACCTTCCAGCACAATGCTGACTTATTAGGAGCTCGATTTACATGTGAAGTCCATTGGTGCACCAGGGAACCCGATTTGCATCCACACTTGCCCTGAGAACTTCAGGGGAGACACATCTCCACAGACGAATGGGCAAAAATGCTTATGCCAGCCACCCCTTTAAAGGAAAAAGCTGGAAGATTAATGGAGCTTGAGAAAAGCTTCTGGAAAGAAAAAAAAATGTAGTCAGTAGAGAAGCTCACAGATTTTGTTTCTGTCTTTAAACACTATCACGTGATTCATAAAACAGTGATAAAGCAACCAAGCAACCTGAACTGTACCTATTTATACAACGGTAACAGCAGGATACATCCACTAAGTGTCAAAGTTCAAAACTGTGTACTCGGAAAGGCAATGCTGAGGAATTCCACAAGCTGTTCTTAACTCTTGGCTGATCATTTTCTGTCCTCTCCATAACAGAGGAAGTAACACAATACTCACATTTACTTTCCTACACGCTCCTATGTGCCACATACTCTGGTGTACTGCCCTACTAGCCAAACTGCTGCCTGAAATACTTCTTAGTATTCAATTCATTTTATTAAAAAACCCAAGGAAGCTCATCTTTCTTTCAAAGAAACAGCCTCAAGAAACAACTACATCAGGGTAGGCCTCTGGCAAAGGAAAGACTACCTTTAATCAGTTCAGTTATGGGGAACTGGCAGTAATTTTACTAAAAGTTTAATATTCTTTAGTGCGAGGTATCAAAATCTAATCATCACATAGCATAAGACCAACCAGTCTTATCCAGTCAGATATATAAATACGTTTCATAATTGTGCACTATCAAACCCATCTTGGTGGATGCTTTTGCTATTTTGGAAAGAGTTTCCACCTACAAGCCTGGTCACTAAAGGCAAGAGACCCGTTTGGGGTGTCTCTGTTGTGTGTTCACCACTTTGGGCACAGCTCCCAAAAGCTCCCTGCACCACGCTAGCTATACCTGCAAAAAAGCACTTCTGACTCCAGCTTCAGAACACATGCTATGTTGTTCATATAATTGATTTAAAAACTCACAGCCAAATTACAAAGGAAAACTACTACTCTCTTTCAGTGAGCCTACACTTAGATTAACATCCTCCACAAAAGACATGTTTGTTCCTTATACATACCCATCTTCCCTGATCTGTATTCTTAAATTAGCTGAAGTAGTGGCTATTTTCACACTTCTCCTACATCACTTTCATAACATAAATGAAAGTGTGTAGGAGAGAATGTACCTTTTGTTTTAAAACAACTCAATTCACTTGTATTCATTCTGCAGCTCACATCCATGTAAAACGGTATTTGGATCCCTCCCTTTCCCAACAGTTTTTAAGAGGAAGCAAAAACTTTACCCAACCCAACCCAACCACCTCCCAAACTGGCATGCAGTGTCAGGCAGGAGACATGTGCTTCTCTTTCCAGAAAGGCTGATCTCTTCCAAAAAGTACACTCTAACAGTCTATGGATAACTATTACGGGCAGCAGAAGGTTGAAATATAAGCTGCATAACTAGTCCCCAAAAGATACCTCAAACCTCATGCCAAACTGGAAATAGCACATCAGGTAGCAGCATCTCCAGGAATGTCGCCGATGCTGATACAAAGTACACTGCCTAAATGGTTTTAAGCTGGTTTGTGACTAAAAGACAGACCAAGGGCCATGTTTGTTTAACTTCCCCGTCAATCCTCAGGTCTTGCAGGATACATAAGCAGAAAGGAAACGTTTGGCAGGGACTTTACAAGCAAACTTCAGAGCATGCTGTCACGCCAGTACATGCTAATCAACATGGCCAGGTCCTCAAAAATAGCCTTATTGAAGCTATCTCATCCTCCTAAGGGACACAGTCATATCTGCACACCTCCAAGATTCAGTTCAGCCACACATCTGCTCAAAGTCCCCACGGGAGACTTGGAATATAAGTGCAAAATTAGGGCAAGTGTTTGCACGGCAGTAGGCCAAAGCATCTTGCTGGCAGAGGCACAAACCTGCTCCTCTAAGAGGCATTCCTTCTATAAATAGATTTATGAACACAGAACCTCTGCCAAGCTGTTCTTTCTTCTTTGCTTATTTTAATGCCTCTTGCAAGATCGGCTCCTAGAAGTTTTATCTCCATTAGTGGCAATAAACATTTATTATACGCTCCAGCAACATTTGAAAGTTTTGATGAATAGCAACAGTTCTGTCTCAAAAAACTGAATGATAATTTCCTATTTTAAAATCTCTAACACATTTAAAGAAAAAAAAGGCAAAAAAAGGCAAGCTTACCTGAAATCAAATAATTCCCATTCAAATTCTGCGTGCACAGCACAGCGAGGGGAGGCTTCAGGAGGAGATGGGACGGGGACGGTGCTCCCTCTTCCAAGCCGCCGTTCAGCTGAGCTGCAGTGGGCTCCAGGAGAGCCCCGGCGCCGCGTGGGCTGTCCCTCTGTCCTCCCACCTGCAACAACAGGACAGGTTCTCAGCTCCCTCGTGGCTGCAGCGCTGCCGCATCTCGCATCCACGACGTGCCAGTGCAGCTTACACTGTCACGGTGACTTACATCTCTCCGAGTGCTAAGCAGTCAATGCAGCCCTTTGGAAGGAGGAAAATCATCAGGAGTGGCATTATGGCTAAGCACGGTTCTGCCCTCCCAGTTTAGTACCTCTTGGGGATGCAGAAGGCACTGGAAAGCTACTTATAAATCATGTACACAACATAACTGCAGCTCAGGTGAGCCACTTTTCCACAGGAAAATGGTAGTCCCACAACAAACTTATTCAAGCTCAGTCTGCAAGAACACTCCATGTAAAGAATTTGACTTCGAGACGACCAAAACCCCAGTACTAATATCGAATTAATACCTAATTAATACTAATACTACTAATACAGTACTAATAATCAAATTAACTAAGGACTGAAATTATCTTCTACTTTCATCTGTTACCATTCTCTTGCATCTCCTTTTTCCCCCTTTTCCTCCCAATGCAGTTCGCCCATCCATTTTCAAGGATGGATGCCTAAATGAAGCCCTTTATTAACGCTCGGTTTTCAATGCAATGTCACCTTGCAGTTCCCCTTCACTTCAGAAATTAACTTCTAAGGGCATAGTCTTGAAAAGCCTATATCTATACTTAATTCAGCTTCCTGGGGAATAATTGAGTATAGAAAGTAAAATTCAGTCTGATGAAATTTTTATTTCCATCTAAAAATAAAAGGAAATACATGGTAAAGAACTTCTCTCCCCAGCCTCTTTTTTTTTTTTGTTCCTTTTAAAGGTGAAGACAAAAGAGACAAATCACATTTTGATTTTCCCTATCAGAAATTCTAGGAAATTCAAAGTTCCGAGTTATGCAAAGAAGACTGCTAACTACTTTAACATGTTTTGAGCAATCTGATCTTACCGGCTTCACCCTGAGAGGACTCCAAAGGGAACTGAGACTGGCTTATAACTCTTGTAAATGTAAACCCTTTTTTTCATAAAGTTTCCTGCCATATTTACTGTAATGCTTTTCTCCAACACAGACTCCTTCAGTGACTCAAATCTATGGGAAGTTTATAAATAACTCCTAGAAAGGCACTTTTAATCTTAAATTAGCTCAAGTACCTTCTCACAAGTCATACAGTGAAGGGATTTAACTACATTTCACATTTTTGGAAAACTAGCTCAAAAAGAAAACTGAGAGAATGTATTCTAGGTCCTCACTTCGGTAACCCTAGAGACAGGCTTAACAACAACCAAAAAGGGTCATATGGGCTATAAAAGCTGTTAGTCTGGGTGTTTCATGGGTTGGCGGGTCTCCTGGGCAGTTAAAATCTGACTTTTCAAGGAGACCCTTCCTCCTCCTGACTTCCCCCTCCTCTCCATGATCCTTACGCATCTGCATATATGTTGATTAATACTGAAGAAAAACTTGGGCAATGCAAAAAGCTCCTTTTCCGTTTCTCCAAGTACCTGCTCCCATTAGAGACGAATAAAGGTATCAATTAATATGTGGGATAGCAAGGGAATAAAAAGCAAGATTCCAACTCTTAAAACATTATAAAGGCTAGATAGCAAAATTAATAAATAAATATACTTTTTCCCTCTCTTAAGAGAAGGAATGACACATGGGATTGGAAAGTTCAAAAGTTAAATAACAGAGCCTTAGTTCTGCAGCTCTTCAAAGTCTAATATGCCTGTCATTGCTTCCCTCTTTTCCCTTTCGCCTCTTTGGAAAACTTCAGATAATTTTTCTTTTTATCCCAAAGGGCACATTGACTATCAAAT
The DNA here is from genome assembly GCF_000705375.1 of Tinamus guttatus. The sequence goes on from NW_010578250.1 coordinate 491,984, forward strand.
TCTAACACGGTTAAGTGTGCTAGGGAACACTGATGTAAAAAAAAAACTAATTTCCACAAAAAGTACCATAGGCTCCTAAGCAGGAGTGTTCTCCCTCCCTTCATTTTAAAGAATCACAGGTACCTCACAGTTCATAGGCTAATAAAATAATTTCGAAGAAATAAATTCCAGCACCAGTTCAAAATCTGATACTTGGTGATGAACAGAAAGCAAAAAGTCAGAAAAGACAGTTACTAGAAAAGGAAGGCTTTTTCTGCAACACCAATCTGTAGTTTGCTTAGAAGCTATGAATATTAACTCAAGTAGCTGAAATGCAAAATTAAATTTAATAACACTGAGAATGGTTGTACGTGATGAGTAGCTGGCATGCAAGTCTGCTGCAAAGATGCGTTTTTGCACATGAAGTCCTAAGAAATTCCTAATAACATCCAGTAAAAGACAATGCACGGAAGAGAAATCGGTTCAAAATTAGCCCCCAGCAGCAGAGATGGGAAATTGCTTAGTTCCCTTCTCCAAAAGGAGGGCAGCCGACATGGCTCAAATCAAAACCTGGATCCATAATCCTTTAGACTCAACTGGACGCACATGAAGAGTACAAAATGATTATTTTTTGCCCTCGATGCCATTTTTTCAAGTAAATTTAGGGGAATAAGCACTGCTATATTTACAAACCACTCTCATCCATCCACCTTCTTTTTTGTGTTAATGGTACAAAGTTGCCTGCAGCTGCAACAAAACCTGTCAGTGGCTGCAATGTGTCCTAAAGCAAGACTGGCCTATTAGTCCAGCTGGCTAGATGAAGGTCAGTGACACTGCTAATACTTCTGACATTTTATAATCAATTGCCAACATTTACAGAGGAGAAAATATTACTAGCGCTCAGCACACTTGGAAAGATAAAAACTCTTTTCAATTAATCTTAAGCTTGCTTTCTGACAGCTGAAACACAAAATGATACAACCTAGCAAGCCAACTAGGAGTGAGCTTGGTTTCTAGCATCCACTAGCACACCACATTCTGTTTTTAAACAATTCTGCATTTAAACAATTATAGTTTATCTACTTTTTCCAAATAAGTGCAGTACGGATCATCATGGGGATGATCCATGCCAGTAGAGAAATGAAGAGTTGTACCTGATTAAAAAAATTATCACTTAATTCTTAAAGCGAGTGCCATCCTGAATACAAGTCAGCAAGTTGCTGACAACACTGAGTACTTGCTTTAGAAATCTAGTACTTTGTGTAACAGCTCTTGGAAGAGACAGTGACCCCAGCCTGTCCCTCTGCTGCTAGTAAAGAATGACTAAGCTCTTCCTGCGCGCCACACGTCCATCCTGCGCGCTCGGAATCTGAAGCAGGAACAGAGATTGCTGCCCTTTAAACTACTCTTGCTTCTGCTACAGTAAGTGAGGATAGAGGACTAAGGGGACAGACTCTGAAACAGTATTTCATAAGCAGCCCACCAGCTCTGATTTACAAACTGTGCTGCGTTGGAAGAGCAGGGCAGCTGGGAAGCCCTAGGCCCGACAGCTCGGCCCTCACTCAATCGTTGGACGTAACCATTTTGAATTAACACCGAGCCTCAGAGAACAGGGACATCCCCAACCTTAACCTCATGAAGACCAACATTTCAGGCAGATTTCTCCTTCCTGACAGTCCTTTGCCTCCTGCAGCTCTGAACTCAAGCCAGCTCTTTCTTTGATGGGAGCTGGTTGCCTTGTGGTATAATGTTTGTGTCAAATATAGTCGCTAAAGGCGCTCCAATTTACACTAATAAGTGTCATTAGGAGAAGAAAAAAAATGGTTGCGTGTTTGTCAGAGAAGAACCATTTCCTGATGCTCAGCACAGGCAGGATAATGGCTGCGGGCAGCATCTTGGCTCAGCAGGCTCCGCTAGTAGGTGGTAAATGAGAGCTGGGGAAGGGACAGTTACTTTGCAAGGCGGGGAGCAGGGGCAGCGTCTGCGGAAGGAGGCACCCCGACGGCAAGAGATTTATGCATCCAGGCTTGTGTCAGGCGAGGAGGGAGGAATCATTATGCAGGGCCAGCTGCAGGGCTCAGCGCCGCTGTCTGCAGAAATTAGAAGTCTAGCAATGAAATATAAAGGAGTGAGAAGTGACAGAATGAATGAAATCCCCATGATAAACCCACTTAGGCTCCGGGATGAGAGATAAGGTCTAATCTCTTTGGCACATATCCTGGCCGAGACTCAGACAAATGTGTGTACGCACACACACACCTGCACACAGCCCTGGCACGTGCAGCGACAGCGTCCACCAAAATGATCAATAACTGCACAGAGCGCTAAGCAAGACTCCCTTTTTTTGAAATGCTTAACTAAGTTCCAGAGAAATATCAGAGGACCCTATAAAGCTTTTGATCCAAAGATGTCTCATCTGCCACGGACTGCCTTCTTTGTGTAAATAAATATTTTAGAGATAAATGGATGCTTTTAGAGATAAATGGATGCCCTTTGGATGCTTGGTGGCATTGGTACAGAAGGTGAGGAGGGCTGACAGGGGTATAGGACACTGAAGAACAACAGGAAGAACTGATGCTCTGATATTTGACTTAGGGAGTCACCCCCATGGTACATGGCTTTATTTGAGTGTTTCTAACTGAGGCAGACAGGTCTGCATCACTTCTTTTTCTTGCTACAAGGCACAGTTTCTTTTTCTGTTTCATTAGTACAGTCTAGGAAATCAAAAACCCCAACTATTTCTTCATTATGCTTGTTAATAAAAACAAAGTTGAGGCCCTTGCTTGTCCAGCAAGGGAACATGGAGAGCGGGAAAGAAAAAATGCGCTGGTTAAAATCCCATCTCTAATCCTACATGAGGAAACAGTTTTCCCTTCTGCCTGCCCACTTGTAAAGTCTCAAGTTTCATGAAATTCTTTCTGGAAGCTAAGGCTGGAAGGCTTGGAATAGGCAGGACAGCACCAAATGGCAGCAGTTTCAAGAACATTTACCTGGAGGGAAGGATGGAAAATGGATGTCCCCCCATACGTCGTTTCAGATTGCACACACGGGTGTTGGCTTTTCAGGAACAGAGGAAGGACACCTTGCCCAGCATGCCTACACGGGAAAGAATGCCACTGTATGTCCTTCAGCGTAAGCTGTTGTGGCTATAGTCTATGAGAAAGTTTTGTCCGCTTAAGAGAATAAGGATTTGAAAAAAAATTCTACCGTACTATTTTTCCTTTCCACTAGCGCACACATTCAGAAACCTAGGTATTGTTTTGTCTTTTTTAATACTTTGAAAAAGCTTTTTTTCTAAAGTATCTATCTCTTTCACAATACTTTTCCTAGTTGTATGTTACACGATCTATGAAATGTAAAGAAGATTTTTGTTACAAGCTTTCAGATTAGGATGCCACTGACCACTTGGTGTGTTATATAAACACTTAGGCCTGCACAGTGTGGGTCTAATGGGTTAAGAAAAACTAAAACCTTTGGAGAAAAAAAAAACTCTGTGGAGTTGAGATATTGATACATTAACACTGTGGAGGTGTAAATGGGGTATGGAAGTGAAGAATGGAGCCTTCTGAGGAATTAAAACAAATGGAACTTACATACATACGTGATAGCTCAAAGAACATAAATTTGAAGGCAGGTGCTTGCTCAAAGTCATATGAAAAAGACACAGGAATGAAATGCCATTTTTTCAGCAATTTTTTTTTTTTTGCTGGAAAATCCTTAAAATATAAAATCATTGTCAAAGTGCAAACAATACTTTTTCCAGCAACACAGTTGTGTTCCATTTATTTTTCTAAGGAAGGTAAGGACATACAAATGTATAACATTAACTCAGGAAATATGTTCACATTAATATAAGATATCAAATACATTACAAAGAGAGGAGAAAGGAACACGATTATTTATCTGACCTGGAAATAGCACAGTATCAAGTTAAAATTATTTCAGGCTACATCATTACAAGAAGAAAAACCCTACGAATCATCGGTTGCAAACCAAAACGCTAGCAGGGTGTTTTTCCTGACAGCTGGTGGGAGTATCAGCTGTAAGGCCAGACTGGGGGTTCTTCTTTTAGAAGATCTGTCTGCAAGGATCTTACAAATCATGTACAGAGAATTTTTTATTTACTATTTCCACATGCAGATAATTTAAACTATTTCTTATTTGGCTACTTGATGGAAACAATTTCAACTGGTGTCACAGTAAAGCAGAAGCAACTTCCACAAGGACGGGAGCAGCACAGAAAGGCACAGCCAGTAAGTCCCCGAAGGTACACAGAGATATCTTCCACCAAAGCAAATAAGCAAAAGCAGTTTGTCAGTAAAACCAGCTTTTAGGGGGTACGCAAATTTAAAAGGAAAGAAATTCAGCTCCCTCCCTTTTAGGATACCCACACAAAAATTGTTCAGTAAAATTCTGCATGAAGCTTTGAAGTACTACAGATTGCAGGAAGGGACGGGGTACTCATCCAAATTTTGGGGGCTGAGGAATAAATGTATCTCATAGAAACTACATTTAATACAACCAAAGGTTACAGGCTGAAGGAAAACTTACCTAGTTTGCTAATTTTATACATATTATTAAAAATAAATAAGAGATTGACTAAAGGCCAACAGCCCATCTTACAGGGCTCCTTCAAAGCTCTGGCAACCTCACTTGAGGTGCACGGGCCAAGCAGCAGAAATGAGGAGGGGGGTTGGACCAGATGATCTCTAGAGGTCCCTTCCAACCTCAACCATTCTGCGATTCTGTAAAATGCAAATTCTTCTCGTGGGCCATCGGCCGCTAACGTCCCAGCTGTCCAGCACGCAAGAACGCAGGAATGGACGGGCGCGGAAAGCAACATGACAGCAAGGAAAATAAATGTATATCCCTGACCTCTGCTCCTTCAAAGGAAGACAAAGAAAAGCTGCCATTTACAACAGCTGGGCCTTTTTTTTCATTTAGCCACATGGGCCTTTAATCTCATTGTACAAACACATTGCGAAATCTCAAAATATGGCAAAGGGAATGGATGATTGTTGCGGAAAACTTTGCTTTTGGCAAACTGAAATTTAAGGTGCGTGCAAATTAGTACTCCAGGAAGGGTAATATTCTGGGAAACAGGAATTTATCTCCACTGACACAACCACAGCTGGGCAATGATGTGAACAGCTTCCTAGTGCAGCTTCAACACACTTCTATTTTGAAATGGAGGGATGTGGAAAATATTACTGGAATTGATGGAAAAGTTTGCCTATTTTAATAACTTTTTTTTTTTTTTTTAAAGCACATCTTTGCCTGCTAGGCCTCCAACAGCAGAGCATGGGAGTGCAGACACGCTGCCCTCCCTTCCCGCATCCACCCTCACCATCCACACGGTTTATTCAGCTTTTGGCCTTACTATGCATTTTTGGACCTACACCGTTGAGGGGTTTTTTGGTGTGTTTTGTTTTGACTTTTCTGCTGGCACGAATGGAAACTATCACCACTGCACCAGTATTTATACACATGGTGTTATGAAAACATTTAAGATCATTTGCTTTGACGTGTGGCTTTCTCCTTACTTCCCACTCCAGTAAAAAACACACAGGACATTTAAGAGTGATATGAAATCCTGCTGACGTCACCATTCTGAAGTGGCACAGTCAGAAGTTTTAAGTGAATCACTCATTTGGCATCCCTTGTAGAAAGTCCAAACATGCACCACTGTTGCTTAAGTTTCTATGGAAACTAAGAAACATTGTTAAAAAAAATAACAATGCAAACTTAAAAATAGGCTATATCTGTTAAAGAGAAAGGGGGATGCAGCACAGGGATGTGGCAAACGAGAGGATACAACGCTTGCTTTCTTACCAAGCTGCCCATGAGGCAGCATGTGACTCCCTATTCTAATGCTGGGGTTGATTAAAATATTCTTGGTCGCCACATGTTGCACAACACAGACAGGGAGGACTTGAAGCTGGCAAACGCAAGTCCTGCTAGGTCTAATCTGGCAAAGGATGAAGGCCTCCCGCCTAAAACAGGCCTGAGAGGAGGGTGCTCCCCCCGGGATGCCCGAGGGCCTCCGAGTCGGTGGAAATGCAGAGTTTGCTGCACTCAGCAGGACTGCCTGGCACTGTCTGATCCCACGGGGGCCCAAGCAGCTCCAGGAGACCCTCTGACAGAGCCACAAAACCATACGGAAAGACTCGCCATAAAACAGGGCAAGGTATCACGACAAGAAAAAAACGGGGCAAACCTGCCCCAAAAGAGGATACACAGATAAAGCCTTCTGCATTTTATTCTCAGTCCTTTCATCTTTAAAAAAAACTAAACAGATTGCTTTGTTTCTAAATATTTTCAGATGTTCTCTTTAGTTTGGCTTGCACAAAAGTGATAAAGAGGCTTCAAACATTCCATAACTATGCTAAAAAGATTGTAAAACTTTTCTCTAAACTGGAAGTACTTCGGAAAAAAAAAAAAGATATATATCAAAACCCCCAAATATATAATCAGGTTCTTTGAAGTAACTTTCTACTCCACTAAGACATTTATACTAATTGGAGAACTTCTCATTTCATCTTTTCAGGCACAAAACATTTCTAAATGATTTGAGATTTAGGATACATTATTTTAATACTGATAGAGTATATAATGAGGTCATTTTAATAAGATTCTTGGAATTCATGTTAGAGAAAGATTTAGACATGGGGTACATTTTTTAAATAAAAGAAAGGTCGGTCACTGTATCAAGAACTGAGCCTGTTCAATTAATTATGATCATCATTCATTACAGTATTTTTTATACCGTTGCATGGTGTCACCTTTTTGAATTTGGCCAGCATGTAGCCTAGATGCTTCAAAATGTGCATTTGCTGCTAATGGAGGAAAAACAAGAATTCAGCAGCCATATCAGGACTGATGTTCTGATTTTAGGCTTAACACTTTTTAACCCATACCTTGCCTTTGATATATATCATGAAGAAAGAAATATATTGTGATTGCATATGCATAGGTGCCAATAACTAAACAAATGCGGTGACAGAATTTTTGTTGAAAATAAGCGTATAGAGAACTACTCAAGGTTACAAATACAACTTTAATGTGTCCTGAGGATTGAATCAACATATCTAAGCAAGTGCCTACGTAGGCAACCTACTAGTAATACAGCAGTGTATAAATAATTAACCTTGGGCTCTCATACTGAAATAGTCATTTAGCATCAAAGTTTAAGTCATACCAAAATCACTATTTCAATAGTCACAGGCACCATGATAATTTTCAGCAGCTCTTTTTAAGTGGCTAATAACACCAAAAAATATTCTAACCTAGGTTTCTGAGCAGGCAATAGAATCACAGAATCCCAGAATGGTTGAGATTGGAAGGGACTTCTAGGAATCATCTAGTCCAACCCCAGCAGGGACACCCAGAGCACGTGGCACAGGGTGGCATCCAGGCGGGTTTGGAAGATCTCCAGAGAAGGAGACTCCACAACCTCTCTGGGCAGCCTGTTCCAGGGCTCTGTCACCCTCACAGTGAAGAAGTTCTTTCTCATATGGAGGTGGAACTGCCTGTGTTTCAACTTACAGCCGTTATCCCTCCAGTCCCTTATAACGCTCTGCTCGTGGGTCAGGTCTCAGGGTTATTGGACCTGCTATGTCCAAGCATCCTCCTGCTTGCCGCAGGCCCAGTTCAGGCCACCCCCCTCTTCGGGAAGGTTTTGGGGCAGGTTTCCTTGGCTTGCTGCACTACGTGTGAAATCACCTGCACGTGTGTGTTCTCTCAGGGCTAATGACAGACTTGGTGACCAACGAGGCCTCCAAATAAAGTACTGTTTGTTCAGAACCAAAACAAGGCGAGGAAGAGTCTGAACACAACAAGCAATTAACACAGTGGCACTGCTCACACGGAGTCATGTGCCTTCTGCAGGAAAACCCTCAAAGGGTTTCTCTGCTTGCTCAGCTGGGAAGTGGGACCATGCCCGGGAGCTGTCATTTTTGAAGTCTGAAGTCCTAACATTCTCCTCATCTTAAATCAGGACAAAAACACCTCAGGTTTCTCCCAAAGAAAAAGGTCTTCAGAATTCTATTTTACAACCTCTTCCATCAGCCTGGAGTATAAAGGCCTAGAAAGCCTTCAGAAGTAGATGCACGCCTGATCTACCAACACTGCAGTCAGTGACTATACCACGACTCCAGATCATCTGACACTGTCTATACTGCTTTGATCTGTGACTGGTTTGAAGGATCATCTAGCCCAATAGTTTCTGCCAAGAGAACCAAAACATAAATTTAGATGGATTTCTATTCCCATCAGAGTCTTCCAAGGCACAAGAGTATTTTCCATAGATTTAGTTGAGAAATTAGTTGATAAGCTATTTCAAGCCTAATGTTCTTATAAATAAGATGCAAAGGATAAAAGTAGATTTTCCTCCCATCTGAAAACCTTGAGTATGCCCAGAGTTTGTGTCAATGCCAGTTACCAAATTCTCACAACCACACTGCATGGCAGCCTGACAAGAAAATACTAAGGCCACTTCCAGCATAAGCTTATGGGGATCTCCTCCTCTTGCCAAGTATTAATCAGTTCACAAATATTGTGTGTCCAGTAAAGAGAAAGAAACTGTTGCTTGAGGCAAAAGATTAGTACCAGGATACAAATATATTATGACTGCGTGTTATTATACCAATTCAAACATAGTTGCTAATCTAGTTCTGGAATGTATTAGCTTCAGTTAGAGATTAAATACTATTGCAACGAACACTAATAAAAATTGTCCAAATAAATAGACATGGGAATTAAATAGACATAGTCTTTGCCAGGGAACTATAGTAGGTGACTTAGGTACAGGCAGACCGGCCATTCCCTGATACAGAGTGCACCAATGACACTTAACATATGACTTTTCTGTAACACAGTGTCAGGAGATAAAAAGTCAAATAATCTCTTCTGCTCTGATGAAAGCAGGAGGAAGCTGACTCAGATAAAAGCAGGGAGTAATCTGTTTAAACAGCTTGGGTCCAAAGCCCCAAATTAAACAAAAGCAGTAACAGATACCTGGTTGCTGATGGACAATCATCTGGCTTGAGCATGATGCAAAGGGGATAACTACCTAGATGTTTCATGACATGATACCCCATATGTGAAATTACTGTAGACCTTCATCAGTTTTACTTACATGTATTTATTTATACCACTATACAATTTCTAGGGTTTGCTAGCAATGGTGCAATTAAAGAAATTTTGACCAACCTAGAAGTAATGAAGAATGTCAGAGTAAATCAGTATTTCTGGGAAGAGCAAAGTAAGAAAACAGATGGTGGAAGCCCACAATCTGTTCCACCACTTAGCTCCAATCTTCAATGACAAAGCTCTGTATGTACTTATTCAGCTCAGGTTTTTATCTGAGCAACTGATGGGTGCAGAGGTAGCACAGAAATCTGCTGTTGTCACAAAGTGATTTAAAAAACTGGCCATCCACATTTTAAGAAGATATATTCAAGAAGTTCTTCTGCATTTTAAGGGCAGTCAAAAGTATGCAACTCATATTCATAAGGCAAGACTGATAATACCTTCCCCCTCCATACAAGGGAGATTGTGCATAAATACCTATTAAGAAGGCAAGAGAAATACTGACAAAATAAGTTGGTTTTGAATGTGCATTTGGATTGCTATAATGTATTCTTTCTATGCCTCAATAATCAAAGGGGTGAAAAGAGCTGGAAAGTGACCTCTTAGCATATAAAACTATGGAGGAAAGAAAGCAGGGCCTAAAATAGTTATTGCAGGCTTCTGATGAAAGTCACGGAATGTTTAAGAAATGGTACCACACTTTTTACATGGATAAACTGCAAAAATTTCCGTATTAATCTATCTGAGCTCTTCTGAAGGTAAAACAAACAAACAGAACCCCCTAAAAATCCCTAACACCTTTCAGTTTCCAAAATCTCTTTCCATAACAGGCTTAGAGAGAGAGCAGCACCAGAGCAGACAAATGTTTGGAAGCATAAAATCAAAATGTAATATGTGTCGGTGAACAGAGTTAATTACACTCTTTGTAAATGCAAAATTACTGTCACCCTAACAATAAGAAGTAGCACCAACTTCAGAAGCTACTTCTTTCTTAAAAAAAAATGAGCAAGATTAACTTGGCAAATTTGCTGCTCTTCTGCACTGTCAGAAATGATGGCCCACATGGAGCTGAACTTGTGTAAAGGCCAAGATTTTCCAGAAGGAAGAGAGAGGATGACAACACATTAGACTGACCAAAATAGTTCCAGATTCCGATTCTGAGAAACAGTTGATAGTATTTATGGCCCTCTGTAGCAAAAAAAAAAAATAAATAAATAAATCACATTCCTTGAACAGTGTTTGTTCTTCACACAAATTTAGAAAGGGACATGTTGAGATGCCGAGCACAGTGACTTGGGGTCCTGTGACCCCATTCATCATGGGGTCCAAACTGTCTCAACAAAACACGACATCCACTTGGCCAAAGGTTAAAGCAAACCATAACAAGAAATGAGTCTTCATGTTTCTCAGCAAGGCTTCAGATCCATAAAGAAATAATTGCCTTGTGCCCCAGTTACCTCAGTGGACTCTGTAAAGAGCTGAGATGCCTCTGCAAGCATTTCAGAATATTTTGTAATTTAGAAAATTAAGGTGGGTGTTGCATTATCTTTCCCAGACTTGTCACTAAAATCTTCTTCATTTGAAGAACCACCACCATAAAGATACAGGAACAACAGGTCAAGGTTATAGAGATACAAAACATCAATCTTCTAATATAATGTTGGATCAACATATACAGCTCTCAAAAATGGTAACACAATATTGCTAGTGGCTGTTTACCTCTAGAAATTCAGCAAAGTTCATCCCAGTGAAGAAGAGATCTGAGATTTTGTCTCAGTGAAAAACACCATAATTATGCTTGCCTCCTGGTAAAAATCAGCAATCTGCACCAAAGATGGTCTCTGAAGTTTCCCAATTTCCTGGAAGGAATAATATGTTGCTGTGTAATTTTGTTTTCTCAATATATGTGCCTGCCTCAATCTTCAGTTCAGTCGATCCTGATGTATCAGGAACCCTGATAAGAAGTTTAATATTGGGGAAAAAAGCTAGTATTTTATAGGAAAGACAAACATATGGAGATACACACTGTAAGATTATGAGAAAAACTGTAGTTTTCTGTACTTTTTTGGACAATATATATTTTTTCCTGTGTGTGTATATGCATATGTAATACATACGATGGCAGTAGCAATGTTAACTCTTTTTCACCACATAGCATTTCTGGAATTCAAATAGTTATAAGGGCAGGTAAACATTTAAGACACTGACATGTAGATACTCATCTTTCAGGCATGAGATGTATTGCTAGCTGATTTCATGCCAAAATATAATAATAAGGAACATATATCCATTCAATATAAACTCAATTTGGCAACTATTTATGATGAAGTGCCCCACTGTAATGTAAACTGCAGCTGGCAGCTGTTTACGTTGGCACACGGGGCTGTAAATGGAAGCAGCTCTGGCGCAGAGACGTGTCCTCCCCGCTGTCCTTGCAGGGGTGCTGCCCACGGAGGGGCAGAAATGCTGCCCTTCTCCCACTGCCACTGGTACAAATTGAGAATATGAGTCTTAAAGGGCAATTTCCAAACTACGTTGCCATCCTTTACAGCCCAGTTCTGCACTGAGCTCTACTAAACGGGCTCTGCTTGTTCAGATGGACCTTGATGCTCCTCCTGGGCAAGCGCCGTGTCGCTTTACGATGCCCAGAGCATTCTATAGCACTGAAATAAACAAATGCACAAGCTGACCCTTCCTCAAAGATGCTTGACGGTCTAAATTCAATTCCCGGCCATGAAAAAAATGCAGCTGCATATGCACAACTTCACCACCAAAATTCAACTGCAGGCTTGTTTTGACAGAATGGTATGAAAATAAGAAGTAATTAACATTTTGGGCAGGGAATCTGAACATAAAAGCTGGCCAGTAGAGCCCTAACCAGCTATCTGTTCAACTAAGACCTTGAATTCAGGGCACATAAGGGACAGAAGTTATTTGTCTCATCTCCTTGGTTAGATTTCTTTTTTGGCTTCCCTTTCCTGATTTTGGGGCATGCAGCATTTGCTTTCCCAGGGAGGGCAAAGGCAGCTGCAATTTGGTGACACACAAGAGGAAATTCGGGCCTTTTCCCCCCCGCCCCAATCTCAGGTCAGGCCCACGGGTCACTCTGTGTACACAGGATTTTAAGTGGAGGTCAGCAGCTTGTCTGTTGCACATAATTAAATTTGTTTTACAAGCTTGTCCAGGCAGTGAGTAATTAAGTATCCTCAGACTGAGATTTTCATTGTACTGAGCTGCCCGACAACAGGATTTTTCCTATTTGTTACCAGGGAAATGCACCATTTAAAGAGCACTGCTGCTGATAACTCCGCAAGAACTACAAAGCATAAAGAAGGGTTTAGCTACTAATATCTTGAATGGCAATAATAATTAAATGAAGTTTATCTAATACAAATTCTAAAACTGCATCCAGATTTTCATCATCTCACTAACAAAGACAACATCAACCACCCCCGGCCCCTCGAGGGGCATTCTACCTTTGTTTTTATGATAGCCCAGATAAATCCACAGATGAATCTGAACCAGAGTTTCAAATTTCTCTGTTTTTTTTTTCCAAGTTAGAAATACATCAAAATTAATGACCATAATGATACCTCTAGGTACTTTCCTAATTTGGAAAGCTTATTAATCAAATAAAAGGATTACGCAGCTTGGGCTCCAAATGCAGTTTTAAAAATGATTCCTACTGCTTCACAATATAGTAAAAAAACATCTGGTAACAATCACAGAAAAAGTTACAGACTCCCTGAATGAGGCAGTACTATGCAGATCTTTCAGATGAGGGGCAAACAGCTTTCAAGAGCTCAACTGCAGCAAAGAGATTTTGCAAAGTGTGTGTCTAACTCCACTATAAACTGGCTTAAATAACATTAAAATCTCTAATAAGGGTTTAAAAACAGGTCCGTGCTTTCCAAACTATAAAATGCAGTTTATTTTACTCTGTGGCACCCTGTAATTTGCCCTATATATTATACAACCCGTATCAGGATTTAGAGAAAACAGAACAGAGAACAGATACTCTGAGAACTTGCTTTTGTATCACCATATATACTGCCCTTTTTTTTTTTTTTTAACTGATAAACAATGTTTGGTACTGTGCTTTAAATAAGTGGAACCTCATACTCACTTGCAGAACTGCCCCAAACTCCTTTCAAGCCTTGACCAAGTATCCCCAAACTCCCAGATTAGGCAGATGGGAGAAAAACAAGGAAAAAAAGTATCTTTGGGCAGAGTTACACCACTCCAAATAGCTGGGTATTTAAACAAACTTCAATTCTATTACAGTCAACTCTTTAAAGTGCCTTGAAAAGAGCATTTCTTGTGTCTTAGCTCAGAAATCAGGTAGAGAAAAGATTAGGCTGAAATGAAAGAGGCAGTCTCCTCACACGGGCTCACATCAGAGCAGCTAGGCCGAGGCAAACCTGCAGGAAAGACAAAAGCACATTGGGAGAAGGCCAAGTATTTGCTACTGGAAACAGGAAAGAATAAGGTTCTAGCTACCTCACTCAAAATGTTAAGCTAGGTCTCATTGCCCAGATTTGCTCCATGTCTTAATTAAAAGATGAACGTGGATAACATGGGTAAGAAGATTTGTACCAACTCACTTTTAGAGGCAAGATTAAATAGAGTAGCAGTCACCTGAAACAAGGTGATGGAGTGGGAATAGGACAAAGAACAATAAAATCATAAAATGTCATCCTAATTTTGAAAGTACAAAGATAAAAATATTTCTAAAATAGTGGGCACCCAATAGAATCATCAGAGATGAGTTTTTTAAAAGAAGGTTGCCCATTAACTTAAGTTCTTGGTCACAGGATACTATGAGGATGAAAAGTATAATGGGGCTCACAAGGAGAACATACAAGCAGGGCTATCAAAAAATAACAAACTAAACATCTCAATGACATTTCTTACAAGACAATTTCTAGCATTACCTCAAAAAGGGGTCATCATTTGTTTTGTCTGATTTGTGATCAAGTTACAAATTGAGTTTTCAAAGGAAAATGCTTGAATACATACAGGTATGTGGCATGCACAATTTAAAGGTTTGGCTTGAGGTAATTTTATTAGTTTTGCTTCTTAAAAAAGAAAAAACACACACATAAAATATGAGTGCATGCGTGCATTCTTCACACCCACAGTAGCCTCACAACGCCTCTGAAATATTCAGTATTTCCATTCAGTATTTCCTTCATGACATAAAAGGAAAATGCACAAATTAACTCATCCCTGATGGAGCAGAGGGACCATTCTGACCTGGCGGTAACATTCATAGAAGGGAACTGCTGTGTTGCAGCTGTTTTCAGACTATGGTGGGAAAAAAGGCATAAATAATCTATGAAAGCCCCACCACAAACATTACACTCCTCTCCAAAAGGAGAGATATTCCTTTTTGAGATAAACGTCTTGAAAAGAAGAATGCCTGATGATTATGGTCTACTGATTACAAAACAAAACAAAAAACCTACTATATCTGCTATATTGTTTTTATTTTCATATTTTTAATACCTTGCATGACGCACAACATCATTTGTTTATCTATGATCTGAACAGCGCCCAGCATCACCTGATCCACTCACACAGCTACATGCATCTGGCATGTCACAAACACACACTCTGGCTTTCAGTGATATTCACATATTTTCAGTATCAGATGATGTACCTTTGAAGCCATGAGGAAGGTTTGAGATTTATTGGTGATTATCAATTATTCACCGTGAAAAATACAAATACCACCAACAACTTTTTTTATTTGTTAATGTCAAACCACACACAGAGTATTTGCAGTTCCAGTATTTATAATCTACTTTTCTACTAGCTGCAAACTGTGTGAAATAAGACTGTCTGCATAAGTCAGAGCCCACAGATAAAACATTTGGAAATTTGGAGGAAAAACAAATCCTTCTGTCCCTTTTTCTGGATTTATAATGACAGTGGAGAGATTTCTGACCACATTTAAAGAGAAAAACAGCTGTGGTACCTCTCCATGCTTCACCACTCTCTAGAGAAAAATGTATGGAATGTATTTAAATAATGCAGTTGAACTTTTTACGAGCAAAAATCCTTCTTCATTTTGAATTACTTATTTGTAATGAGTTACTTGCTCAGAGCTGGCCAAAATAAAGTTTATCCATTTAGAAAGAGCTAGCCCAGGCAGAACTCTCAGAATTCTGCCTTAGTACTGTTAATCCTTCATTGTTAATTCAGTATGTTAAGAGAAAGGAAGCTGATTTTAATTCATTTAACAAAACCCCAAAGACTAGATTGTTCTGTTATGAACAAATGCTTCAAAGATTTTCTGCCAGTGCTGTTTCCTCTCCAGCTGGGAATAAATTTTTCCCCCCTATTAATACAAGTCAATCATTCTCTGCCTCTCAAATTCATCTTTGAAGTTTCCAGTGATCTCAATGTTCCTTTTATGAACACGGATTTCTTCTGAGTACATAAGAATTCCTTCTTATGAAAAGACATTTAAATTCATATTTGTTATTAAGTTTAGAAAACTTGAACTATAAGTTTGATACGACATGTATTAAAAGTACTGGCAATGACTGATGATATCTATATACAGTATGACTGCCAAAGGATGTCATCTTAGTACTTCTAAAAAGATAACCGTGTTCCACAGTTACGTACCCCTCCAGGCATTTTGGTAATGCAAACCGTACTGTGAGGTGATCTGTGATAAAACACAGATGTTTTGAAAGGGGAAGGCTTACAGAAAACACAGAGAAGAAGAGTGCAACCACCTCGCACAATACTCAGGTACGTTCACAAGTCAGAGCAATCAAGTCACTGCAGCAAAAATAATTACTTTCCATAAAGTAAAGCACAGAGGGCTCAACAGCAGTCTTTTCTCTGCAATCCATTTGCAACGCAAGACGTTGGAAGGGCGCCAGCATTTCCGAAGGTTTATGCTAGATCAAAGGTGGTAACAAAGACACCTTTTGCCAAAAGCATCCTGTCTGAGTAGCAGTGTGATGGATCAGAGCAGCTCATTCTCACCTCCCCAAATGAAGAGTCTCTTTCACGACTCTCTGTCTCCAAATTCTCCTTTGGGAAGAGCGAGCTCGCTGTATTTCCATCTGATATTAGTCTTCAAGCATAAATAAGTATATGGAGATGAGCTAAAACGTCTCATTGATTAAAAATCTACACTGTGAGCTTGTCACATTTCAATGTGCAAATTGCTTCTGTCTGGCCCGCATTCAGCAGTCAGTCATCTAGATATACATGCACTGATCTGCCTTTAAGCTTTTTAACAGCAGAGAGGTCTGTCTCTATAGTGACTTTGCAGGTAACAGTGTATCTGGTCAACTGATTATCTAATGAGATGAGGGTGTTACCGTGACCTTTCTGCCTAAAGGCAAACACACATAAAGAGCTGTGAAGAACTGCTGGGCCTGGAGTTCAGAGCAAAACCTTGGGTTCCTACCACTGGTTGCAGCACTTTAACTACAGCCAGAAGTCAGAGAGCCTGAGAAAACAAGATGGAAGACCTTGGA
Source organism: Tinamus guttatus (assembly GCF_000705375.1). The sequence goes on from NW_010578250.1 coordinate 508,558, forward strand.
TACCAAGTCCTCATAGTCATAACGTGTTATATGTTTAAAGCCCATTCTTAAACACCAAAAGCACCTAGGGAGTTCTCTCCTTTTCCTGAAAAATAAACACAAAAATCAGCCTTAATGAAAACCAGGATTAACTATCTGACCTCAAGGATTTGTGGTGAGTAAATGCAGAGAGACTGTACACAAAACACAGAGTGGCTGGGGAGCCGTGACGTATTTCTGTGTCACACATTTGGTTATAGGCCTCTGCGGCCCAACATTCAAAGGCTGAAACTGCACTCTTGAAAACAGTGGTCAGATTTGCCTAGTTAACTTATTTAAAGCAAAGCGATATGAAAGAATCTATCAGAGATTCTGTATTTGCCTTGTCATGGTAATATATTTTTAACCTCCCTCCTCTCCCCCTTAGGAGGAGAAGGAATTTCTAAGTGATTTCTGCTAATTGAGAACAACATGTTCGTAAAAACTGTTCGTGTAGGAGTTTGGGCTTAAGTCACAGTGCGGGTAACAAGATTATTTTCTAAAGGCTCCAAGAAACAAATATTTAGTGTAATCCAGATCCTGCAGAATATCCAAAAGCAAATGGGAGAAATAGGTATCAGCCTTGACCAGAAGTATATTTAAATACATGTGAAGAAAGAGCCTATTAGTATTTATTTTAGGAAGGTACATTAATTCAAACATGATAATGAAAGTAAGGTACTTAATGTAACAATGTTAACAGTCATCATCAGCATAAATAGGAAAAAAGCATGTAAGGCTTGTTTTCTGGCAAGAGCTGAAGCAAAAGGCAAGAACATACATCCTCTCTAGAATATTTTTTGCTATTCAATAGTGCTTGGTCCAAATCTGTTCTCCATTACCCTGTTTTATGTTAAAAGCAACCAATATTATTTTTAACAGCTGAAAATGAGAGAAGGATTGGCAACCTCCCCATGCTTACCTCTAAAGAAAAAAAAAACAAAAAATCAAATGGCAGAGAACCATAGAATACCATTCTTTTATGAAAGAGGGCTATTAAAATGGTATTATTCCTGAAATATTATTTTCTGTACCTCATTCTCTCTCAAAAATGCATGTTTTTTTATTGTTACTTCATGCTGACAACCTACAGCTTTAAAGAAAAATGCAGCACCTGCAGAGACTTTCTCGAATGAGAATTTTAAACAACGCTCATTAGACTTGTTACAAAATTTGTGATTTAGATATTATCACATGCTTGTACAATGGAGGGAGGAGAAGCCTCTGAAAACAGCAATGAACCTGTTGCTTCTAAAAGAAAAATTAACATGCATACTGCCTATAAACAAAATGCACGCACACACATGTACGTACACACACACGCAAAAAAACAAAGCAATAGAAAAGGGAAGATAAATGTGTGATGGCTATTTTCAGATTATGCATGACACATACCAGCATGTACATCATACTGATACGCACAATAGTCTCACGTTTGCCCATTTAGCTGTATGTGGTGGGCAACGGTGCAGAAAGCAAGAGGCATTTCTGAGAGGGAAATTGCATAGAAATAAAGTCATTTTCAGTTGCCCAGCATTTTCTCAGGCTGAAGGCCATGCTCTCTGACAGAGAGTTATGAAGAAGGTGGGGCTGATCTGCAGCAGTTCATGAGCACTGCATTTGACCCAAGTTATTAAGATAATGATACAGTAGCTATGTTGACATTTTTACAGAATGCATAACCTGGATCTTCCAGGCTACCAGAAAAGCAAAGCTACCAGAAAAACAAAAAAATAAAAGCAATGCATTGATAAGTAACCTCGAGGTTTATGGAGGGAAAAAAAGAAAAAAAAAAGGACTTTAAAAGAACTGACAAATCATAAGTCTATAAAGGAGCTCTGAAAAGTGACTGTCATCTCCATAATTCTTGGCTCAGCCATCCAGAGACAAATCAAAGATACTTGAAATGGTTATGGCGCAGTTCGTGTGTGCCTTGACCAGGGCTTTCTGCAATGGGCAACTGCTGAAAGGCCATTAGGAGGGACCTGAGCCACTCGTGCCCAGCTAGACTTGTGTGCAGCGGCTCACCTTGGCAGCTGGGCATGCCTTGGTTTTTGAGTTCTGAATACTTATTCTCTTATATCTTCCACAGTTTCTGCTAAAATAAAACCATAACTTTGTTTCAGTGAAGTTACATGCTTACATCTCTCCAAAATGCCAGACCCAATCTAGCTTGCAAAGCAACCATGGTTTATACCCAGGGACTGGATCCCTGAAACAGGAAAGTTACTGGATGAAGGCAAAAGCCATAACAAACCAAAGCAGAGCTTAAGTCCTTAAACAGCAGTATGTATACCTAGTTCCCTAGAAGCTTCCAAACCTGTCTGACTTGGATTTATTTTATGGACCTGACAGAAATGCCTTCTTCTCCAAACCATTCTGTGAATAGTAAGAGACCTCTCTCAAATCCCTTCAATAACATAAGCATTTTAAGGCCTGCCTCACATGGAGGAGAGGTTAGTATCACCAGAACTCCTGATTTTGAGCTCTCTTTTATATAAGGCAATTCTCCTGAAAACAGAGAACACAGCTTACAAAAATGAAAGAAAAACAGAACCACAGATGGCTCCCTTCAAAATAAAAGAAAGTTCTGCAAGGACTCATTTCAATAGGTGAGCTGAAACACGTCCTTTCCTCCCTAAAGCAGGGAAGGAAGCCTGTGACTGTTGTCTGCATATGCATAGCCTCGAAACCCCACAAATTTGCCTCCCCACGCAGAAAACAACTGCTCCTGCCCTAGTCTGTGCTGCTTTAGGGAAGCTGCATGTTCTTTCATTCTAGGATGAGCACGACCCATACCGTTTTGTGAAGTTCTCAGCAAGCACAGCCATTCGCCTGACTAACATACATATGAGCTCAAGCAGTTTACGTCAGGTGACAGATGCTGTCAATCCTGCCCTTCCACTGCCTCTGAGAAAGGGATGGCCAGTATATTTCAGGGCAAGTTAACATGCAAGGCAGTGAACTGTGATGAGTGGGAGGTCGACTTTCACTTCATTCGTCCATCGTTGCTGAAGAAACATAGCTGACAGCTGGAGTAGTAACCTCTTAAACCAACTCAGCGTGAAATTCCAGAGAATTTCAGTTGAGGCCCTCAGAAACTAGATGGCTTTAATCACCAGTTTGCTGGGTTGGCACAAGATGGTGGGCAAGGACAAGGTACCATGCTTAGAGCTGGTTCTTGTTATGTCCCAACAGCGGTGGCCACAAGATAAAGTATCCATCATCTTCTGCCACATTTAATCCAGAAATGCCTACTGCAATTTGCAAGGGTCTTGCTATCACTTTAATCCTTGCCAGAAAACAAGGATGATGAATAAATTGCTGTGTAAATATGCACAGTTCAAAACCTGTTTGCTACTGCCAGGTGACAGATTCAAAGTTGCATCTAACTCTTAAGTGACACAAGGCTAACAATATGGGAAGAATTTTGCTTCGTTTCCATTAGCTTTAAAATGAAAGGTTTTCAGGAGCTCAGACTGAGTTGTAGCACAATGTCAGAATACCTAAGCATAGAAAATTACAAAGCATTGTTTCCTTGAAATTCTTTTCAGCACAGTAAGTTCTGCCTGAGAAACAAACGATCATTTCCACAAATTGATACATTTTCATTTTTTCCTCTCTTATAGAGATACGGCAGACTTATGGTTTCCCCAAAGTAATTTCTCTAAGCTTTCCTGGCTCTATTTAACACACAAAACGACGCAAAATCATTTTAGATATCCATTCTACTGTGAGACATGGGCATTCATAACTGTCAGTGACCTACAGAAGCTGTTGCTGTGTGATACCAAATTCTGAGCTGACAAATAACATTTGCCATAGTTCTAGCTTTAATATTTTAGGGTGAGGAATCACCTGAGCTGGCAGTGGCTACATTTTGTACGACTAAGAAGTAGGAATAGCTTCTTCAGCATACATTCAATTTTATCAGTTACAACACAAAGGGCTTTATTATCACTGGAATGAACAAAATTTGGTTTCTAAACAGCTCTGACCTCTTGTAGTTTATTGTCTTTTTAACAGAATTTCGTAAAAGCAAAGAGTTTCTCAAAATATACAACAAAGATCCAAAACAGAAATAGATAAGAGGCAGAAGGAGATTAACACTGTTGCTGGCCAGGACAAGCTTTGCTGAGCTCACAGCTTGCAGGACACTGAGGAATTAATGCTTCAGGGCATGGCTTGGAGATGGCCAACCCAGATAGTCTGCGGCCATGAGCAGGGCGATGGTGTCCCCTGCACGTAGCCTCTGCACCCGTCAGGCAGCTCTCACGCATCCTCAAGAAGACACTGATTCAACCCACCATATCTGGCAAAAAAAAAATGACTTTCTTTGGTTTGGTGATTTTTCTGCCACATGAGATAGCCAAGCTGCTATCTGCAGAGAGGTGAGCCCCGGAGACGATGAAGGAAGGGGCAAGACCCCCTCTTTCAGCAGTATAAGCTGTCATGTTTCTTCAAGCCACTTTGTCCAACTTCAGAGGCCAGGTTCTCTTGGGCACGGACTTCAGCTTTTCTTGCTCTTCAGCAAGGGAAGTGCTTGGTAGGACTTTTCTCTCCTTTAAGCCCTCCCTGTTTCCATGAAGCTTGTAGGACAGCATTTTAAAACCCTAGAAGAACGCAGTGCAGGCTCTCCTTCCCTTGCCCTCCACGGACAGAATGGGGGAGGCATGCCTGGAAACAGGGGCTCCTCACATGTCTGCCAGAAACATTTTTCTGTCAACTGGGGCATTCGTAGGGCCAAAAAGCTCTTGGCAAATCCAAGGCAAGTTTCCTCAAGGATTCTTGGTGAATAATACGTCTCGGCACAAACTGCTCTATGGGCCTTGTTCTCCCAGTAACCAGCTGGGGGGTCCACCCTGGAAAAGTTCAGGTCTGGCGAACAGCTGCAGGCCGCTGCAGGATCCAGCTCCCTCCAAGTCCAGAGATTAATTTTATTTTTAGCTGAAGCTGGATCCAAACCAAATAATCTGTAAGTGAGCTGGAAACCACCATCTAGCCACCTTAGCAGGCATAGGTTTTCATCACGTTGTTCCTTTGTCTTCTACTCTGTCACTACCGGGTTTTGACTTATGCAGGGCCAAACAAGCAACATATCTCCCCCTGCCCTGCTCTCCCCGTGGCTGCATGGGAGCTCCTAGGGGAGTGCTGTCTCGAGCATAAAACCAAGGGTAAAAGCTCCAAGTTTCATTTCCAGTTGGCAGTCACACCGTGTGATTTTGGATAACTCAGTCCTTATGCTCAAATTCCTCTCATGCACTACAAGGATCATATCCACCCATCTCAGTAAGAGACCATAAGGCTAAATTTAGTAAATGGCTTCAAAAATGCCCCCAAAACCTCAAACAAAGGGTTATTATAAACATAAAAAGGCCTAGGGAATCATCTTGAGTGCTATTCTAAAGCACTGATCCCTCAAATCTCTTGCTTTTGTGAATCTGACTCAAAAACATATTTTTAAATTATTTTTCAAAACACTACAAAAATAGAAGCCTCCTGTAGGGCACATTTTTTCTTTATGCAGTCTTAAACAGGTAAGACGTTTTAAAGCTTTTTTTTTTTTTTAAAGCACATATTGACACATTAAAACTTAATAGTTCTTTGCAAGACATTGCATTTTATAATCAAAACCTCCTTAGAATTTTCATTAAAAAATGAAATCACTGATCCAACAAACCGTAACAGCTGCAAATTGGGTCTGAAAATAATACTTATGCATAAAAACCTACTTATTAATATTTTGATGAGGCTGAGGTATGTATTTGAATCAAGAAAAGGCACTTTTTTTTTGAGAACTATTGACTTTCATGGGAGATCTCTCAGTGGCTTAAGAAAGTTATCGCATATGTAGATATTAACGGTAATGGTGAGTTATCAAAGACTACAGAACTTATGTTTCTTCTTGACACTGAGGAAGAACAGAGTCCAAAAGTGATACCCACACCCTCCAAGTGAAAAAAAAAAAAAAAAAAAAAAACTACACTTTTTTTGTACACCTGAAATTGAGACCTTGACCACTGTGGACCATTAATAGGATACCTGGAGACAGTAAAGCAACAGTTTTTTTTCATTGTTGTCAGGACTAGCCTTTTTAAGCACTAATTCTGAAAAGTCAAGTCTGGCTGCTTGGTAGGGTTTCTTCTCTGAGAAGCCCCCTGGCCCAGTATGACCTCTCTCACTGGACAGCTACACCATTACCCCTCTGTTTAGGTCAGACATAAAACATTCTGCCTTGGGGAGTCAGTAGCAGTTCAGTTGCCTTTTTTTTTTTTTTTTTTTTTTTTTTAAAACTTACACCTGTATTTTGCATGTTTTGGATCAGGAGCAGAAAACAGCAAGCTGAAGGATGCAGTCCAGAGGGAGCACTGCGGGGAGGAGGTCATCGTAGCCCAGGACTCGGGTTGCAGGTGCCTGGTGCCTCTCCTGGCCCTACAGAGCGCACAGCATCAAGGAGGATGAAAACAAAGTCTTTCGCAGAAACCCTGCAAAAGTTCGGGCTCGAGCCACCTGATACAAGACTGGAAGGACAGTGATGGGCTTTACTTGAACACATGGTGGATAGACACTCCCAAGCAGCTGGCAGTTTGGCACTTCTGGGACCGGAGAAAGGCTGGAGATTCCCTCCTGCAGGGTCAGAGGCTTCTCCAACTTCTGAACAAACACTCTGTCTTGGGAGATTTTTTGTTGGTGAGGCCCCAGACTTGGGAGGACACAAACAGGCAGTTGAGGTTCATCCATCCCTTCAACTCCAAAAGCCCCTGTTGCTCATTCATGTGGGTACCAATGACACTGCTCAGGGGGCCTAGGGCTAGTGAAGAATCACTAAGGAACAATAAGGACTGGAGTGGAGGGGTGGCGAGTGTGTGCTGTGTTCAGACAGTGTTCTCCTTGATCCTAAGAGGAAAAACTCAGGAACAAAAGCAGATACTTCCTACAAAAACAGCCAGCTGCACAGATGGTGCTTATGACCATGGACCTCTTGTGAGGAACAAGGATTACTAGTGAGGTTGATGTGACCAAGTGGGGTGATGTTTGGAGCTCTTCTAGGAGATGAACATCATGTGGGGTGGGAGCTTGTAGGACAGTATCAGGAAGGAGGCCAGTAAGGGTGATGCTGTGGTGAAAGGTTGTTACAAACCACATGATCAGAGTGAAGAAGTGGACATCTCTGAAAACCAGTTCAAGTAGATCTGTATACCATGGACCCTATTCCTGATAGGAGATTTTAAACTCCCTCAAGAGGGAAATATAGCAAAATGCATCTAAAGGAGATTTAAAGGAGGGTGCCAGTGAGAATTTCCTGACATAAATGCTAGAAGGGCCATGAGGGATGCCAGTCTCCTGGCAGCAACAGTTATTAGGGATGTTAGAATAAGCCCTAGCAAAATGAATTCATTAGTATCCAGTAGCATATGTAAGCCAATAGTTAAAACCATAATTTTATAGTTCATATATTTATTACATGCCTCTCACCTTCAAATATGCTCCATACCTGCTGTAGAAATGTGGTTTAAATCAAATATACAGGCATACACAGAAAGCAAAGGACTCCTAATAGAATGTAACAACCACTTTCCTTTTAAAGTATCTGCCATCTTATTTTCCAGTCATATCTTCCAAGGCCAACAAATGATACCATATCCTTCAACCACAAAGCAAAAATAATGCCTGTTAAATCTTCAGTCATATAACTCCAGCTTGGATCACAATTAGCAGAACTAAACCCTCTTGAAGTCCTCAAAAACAGTCATTAGTGCAAACATTGCTTGAAAATGAGAGAGTCGCAAACAGCAAACAAACTACATCTTCTGTAGCACATAGAGCCCTTATTGCTGAAAACACAGCTGTCAAGCATTACCTGAAGTATTTTTGCTGTGCAGCTCAAGTAGTTTAAATCAGCCAAACCTCAAACAGAGTTTCACACCCTCTAATCATGACACTAGTATCGGAGGGGTTCTCAGGGTTGGTAATCTACATAATTTCCCACTCACAGTCAAGAAACCCCGGTCTTATTTCAAGTAGTTCATATTATTATTGGCATTTCTTTAAAAGAATGCCTTTTTGCCAACAGGCATAAGAAATCCCTAGCTAATATTTTTGGAGGGTAAGCCAAATAACATATGTTCGTTGGACAGCACCTGCCTCTATTTTGAGGTATCTTCACAAACTGGAGTGGGCTTGATTCTAGAGAACAAGGCATGAAACAGGTCCAAAATATTTGCTGCCTCAGCAGTTAAGGGGGTGACTAATGCAGACCCTGCAAAGGAAACCTTGTGAAACAGGCGGTCAGGTCCCGCACCCGGGGCAGCTGCACCGCACACGAGAAACCAGCTACTGCACTGTGTCTGTAGGCCCTGTTACCTCCCCACGAGCTTCACAGGTGATTTAATATCATGATACAACTTTTCATGAGAAAGTTTAGGCTGTCACAAGTTAAAGGAGATGATTGCAAAATCCTGTTTTAGGCAGACGGCGCCAATTCCCATTCTGTTTTCTCAACCAAATTTAAACTGTCTAATAGAATAATTTCAAAGAGTAAAATGCTGTTGAGACGATTAACACACACAGACAACATAGGTGCCATTACCTAAAACTCAAGTCCAAATGAAAAAGCAGGGCATTAAATGACAGCAGTTCTCATTTCAAATAGGTTTGTGTAGAGGCCAAACCTATGCCAATGTAACTTCAAAGGGCTATACTTCACTTTGACAGAAAATGAAAGTCCAGAGAGATGACCAAAATTCAGCTTCCCAAATTACTTCTCCAACTAAGGGATTTATTAGCCTGACCACAATGAGGGAGATGAAGAGATTAGAGAATGCAAGTGTTTAGTCAGAAGAATTTACCAAAATTGAATTAATTATGGGTTTACCTGGGAGAAAAAGAAAGCCACAAGTAGCTCATTTTCCCTTTAAAATACTTGGGAGAAAAAATACATTGAAATGTGGTTTTGTTCTTCCCCCTATTAGAGAGACTGTCCATCGAAGAAGTCAGCACTTCAAGGTCAGTGACAACACAAATTTTGAGTGTAAATGCAGGCTCCAAGGCCAGCAAGGACCCTAAATAAGTTTTTATCTAAAATAGACAGACACCTCTGAAAGTAAGGGAGGCAAATTGCTGCTAGGCCCCGCTGGGAAATTCAGCTCCTTCCCTGCAGCTCCTTGTAAAGGCAGTAGCGCAGCTTCTTGTAAAGAAAACAGATTTTATCAACCTGCTTTGGAGGACAGCAAAACTGTCTCTTATACCATCACACCATGAGGACCAGCAGCCAAGCTTTAGGGTGTTACTCCATGTGACAGATCCTTTGGAGACTGAATTGACCAGAGTGTTTCCAGTCCTTCACCTGGTCCTACAGCAATCACTTCTGACGCTCCATCACATCTTTGGCTAGAGGTTATCAATCCTTCATCATCTCCGGTGGGTTTTTTTTGTTGTTTGGTTGGTTTGGGTTTTTTTTTGTTTTCTTTGGTTTTTTTTTTTTGAAGCATTTCACAGACCCAGTTTAGAGCATAGACAGCTTTAAAGACAGACACATACGAGGCTGAGGTTTCCCAGTGTCCCTGCAAAAATCTGCTACAAGGGCACAAAGGAAAGGGTGTGTTTCTGCATGTGTTTTCTTCACATGCATATATGCATGGACACGTACACATGCCGAACTTTTTGTCCCACAGAAGCACAGCTTGGAGATAGTTATCAGGACAGAGGAGAAACCAATAGAAGCTGGAAACTCTTCATCTGGTTTTGCTGATGAGGGATACAGAAGGATGCAAATCCTCTGCCTGCAATACCACCACCAAAATGGCTTTCTAGCTGATAGTGCTTCATGAAGCAACATCTTTTTCCAAATCCATATTCATATATACCAGTACTGTGCTAGAAGAGCAGTCATAATGTCATTGGATTATGAGAAGACCAACAGACATTAATAAATAAATAAACTCACTAAATTTGCCTTTGATTGCAGCATTTTCTCCACCTTAAATTCCTTCAGGAAGTGTCAGTTAGACTTTGTGTCAATTAAATTTCTTGTAATAATAAGTTTTGTTGTCAAACCCTACCACACGCTTGCTGCCCTCCACCCACTGAGGTCTAAACCGAAGTCAGCTCAGCAATGAGCTTCTCTAAAACTATCTCTTCCGTCAGTGATCAGTGAACAATTTCTGGCGGCCAGCTGGTATGACAAATCCTCTCGGATCCCACAACCATGTAGCAAGGCAGGACAACACAGCCTGAGGTCTAAAACACCTTTCCTTGCTTGATTGCATTCTGACACTGCTGTTTTGAGCACGACCTAGGAAAGCAAGGTTGTCATAGCACAAGTCACAGGAATTAGTCAGAACTTGTCGCTCTGGCCACATCATCTAGCTACACCAGCTAAAAATGTGAGGGCTCTCAACCCAGTGCTTGAAGAGAAGGTTACCACTCTTCAAAGCGGCCAGCAGAGCTATTTAGACGATGCTCCCTAGCCCACTCCTGTCAAAATCTGCCAGATGTGTGAAGACCTACAATTTAAACTGTATAAACTAACACAGCTAATTCATAGCATGGGGACAGCTGAGTTGCAGTCAGAGAAGGAGCTGCTGTTGTTGTCAGCACCTATGGCTCAGAAGGACAGGAGCAGCCGTGAAAGCAGACTTTCTCCTTCATGTCCAAAGAAGTATTGTTCTGCCCATAGGTCAAGGAGCACTGCCAGGATACTCTGTAGTGTGTCTTTAAGCAGTAATGGAAGGGAATGACCACAAATGCTATGAACTAGAAGTGCAGGAAAGCTGTGAATTGTCCACGCTTACCAACAAGGTAACTAGACACAGCATCTTGTCCTGGGCTGCATGAGATGCCTATGAAGGAACCGAACTAGAAGTGCAGGAAAGCTTGAATTGTCCACACTTACCAACAAGGTAACCAGACACAGCATCTTGTCCAGGGCTGCATGAGATGCCTATGAAGGAACTCACTCCTAAATTCAGGGTCCTCAGACTACAAACGCCCTGGCTGTTATGGAAGTTATCCCTTCTCACACAAGGTTGGTCAACACAGGGGAAAAGTTATTGAGAAAGTGGTAGATTCTGAATACTCCTGTATAAATTCAGACCTATGCCCACAAAGCCAATCCAAGAACTCCTTCGTGGTCAATCCTATTCTCTCTCCAAAATCTCCTATTTCTTAGAGCACTGCACCTAAGAAAATCCTTATCAGAGGAAAGTATGCCACAAAGAGCATGAGTAGTGGAATAGTGAGGCAGTGGTTAAAAATAAAAGCAGCATACGTAATGGGAGAGAAAGTGCTCATAGCTGTGAGCCTGCAGAAGGTCATGAGGAACAGTGGCACATAACCAAAGAAATGATAAATGGATTTGGCATCTGCATTAGCTTCTCAGTAAAATCCCATGAAGACTATTCTGGCTTTTCTACCATCCACGCACAAATCCAACACACACAACGCATTGATTCAATCCACCACAGTACTTTTAAGTGTCAGAGCTTGCTCTTTTGCTCCCTCTTTTTTTTTCCCCCCAGCAAAGGCACAAACCTTCTACTTCCCTCGCAAGCAAAACTCTTCATGTAAAGTAACTGTTTACCCAGAAAAGCTCCCCAGCCAACCTTCCTGGTGATGAGACAAGCAGCAAAGACAGTAAAGTAGCCAAACTAAAAAAATGTTGAGGGAGTTAGCATTGCAGATGTTCATGCTGGCTTCTCCCTTCACTCTTGAAATAGTTAATGAGCACAGTGTTCTGAGCAAGTGCAGGGCTCCTCCAAGCCCAGCTTGAATGATTTGATACATTAAATGCAAGACTAGAACTATAAACACAGAAAGAGTCTGAAAAATAATCTGATCCCAGGCAAAAAGAAAGCCTAAATCATCAAGTTTAGCCAATGAATAAGATTCTGCTGAAAATAATGTGGCATTTCTGTCTTTTCAAAAAAAAAAAAAAAAAACACCCCAGTGTCTTCAAACAGCACAAGGCTAAAGTAATCTCAACATCCTCTTTCTGAGCTTGAACACTGCAGACAGCAGGATTGCCTTGCTGCTCCTTAAAACCAAGAATACGAAAATAAAATTAATAAATACTGGCAATTTAACTGCTCCATGATGAGTTTAATAAGAGCACTAATGAAACAGCCAAACTCATGCCAATTAGAGGCTGCTACTCTTTGAAATAGCTATAAGGACCTGCTGAGTGGTATTAGAGGAGGAGGCTGGCTGAACAGGCTGAGGAGTGGGGCAGAGTTGCAGAGACTTTTTAATGTCTCAGGAAAAGGAGAAAGATGGTAAACTTGCACTCGTGAAGTTGTTAGCAGAGTGCAGCAACAGGACAACTTTTGCCTCCAAGTACTTGGAATAGCAGAGTGAATAATAAAATGTCTAGGCATCTACTGGCAAGACAAAGTGCAGAGCAAACTGGAAGAATTTAATCCCCAAAGCATGGCCCAAGAATGACAACACACCAGAGCCCCCCATTTCGCACCAGAGTCCCAGCCCTTGCTTTCCATTTCCAGCCTACTTTCTGTTTGTTCTTTCTTTTCTCAAAAGTGCTGTCAATCTCTCAAGCTGCCAAAGCCAGGGAACTTCCAAAATTCAACTTAGAAGCTTGGCAATAAATAGGGGAAATGTCTCCACATTAGCTAAGCAAAATTGTATTTGTAGGAGAAAAAAAAAAAAAGTTCCAGAAAGATGAGCAAAAAATGAAATCGCTTAGTTTGACAGCTGGAGCTGGACTCTTTCAATATTGCACCAGCAAAGATCACTTTTCTGAAAGAATTGTTGTGTGGGTCACACAGAGAGCAACGGCAGGGGTCGTTTTTAATAAGCATTTGGTAGCAGATTATAAGAAAAAGGGAATGACAAACAATTTTCTTATTTTAGGGGATGAACAGCTGGTATATTTTAGAGAAGATGGAGACCCAGGCTCTGTCTTTACTATTTGGTAGCTGAATCTCTTTTTTAAATAGATTTTTTCCAGATTGGTTAATGCCCTGATCAACAGCAGTTTACAGCAGAATAGGAAGTTGCTCTTAAGCACGGATGTAGACTAATGAATATTTTGAAACTCCACGTTATGTTAAATACGTCTATGTATGTTTTTGTGGATAATACAGAGAAAGAATAAAAACTGTGTTGCATATGTTTAATAAAATAAAGAAAGAAACACTGCAGGGTTTCCTCTTCCTGTTAAGTTTTTTTTTCCCCTCTCCAAAAAAATATTGGACACTGCAAACTGAAGAATACTGGTAATACAGTGATCAGTCACACCTTCTGCAGGACAGTATAAAATGGACATTTTAAAACAGGAAAGTGTACATATCAACTGCATTTTCCATATCAGCTGCAATTTTTCCTTTTGTAGCTTATGCTCTAATTTGAAATTGACAGAAATCAAAGGGTTACGCCTCTGCTATGAAACTGAAACTGGAAGGGGTTGACACACTTCTCTAAATTAAGATGAATCCAAGGGATCAAAAATATTCTAATTAATGAAAAATTTTTAAAAGCCTTCTTTTCAATGAGATTGTTGTACAGAAGCGTCCTTCTGTGATCAGCTTTGTACGCTTGATTGAATAACTCTGCTTGTTTTTTCTGATGATCAAAACCCTACTCACAAAGGTCCCCCATGCTCAGGCACCCATCTTCAAGACATCAGTCTCTAGTGCTGCTATCCAAGTTGTTAGCGTGACTGGTGGTCTTTCTAAAGATGCTTAAATCAAGCTGATTAATTGAGCACGTGCCTCTGTTTACAGGTAGGCACCACATACAGTGCTGCTTTCCTAAAACGGTCATTCCAAGGAGCTATTGCTCCAGTGATGCCCTCCTTGGATCCTGAGTCTCCGGTTCCTTCTCTCTGCCCTCACTCATGGAATAAGCCCTAGTGTTGCATCCTCATGTGCGCAGAGCTGGGCAGAGGTCCCTGCCTGCCTGACAGACCCGCTCCTTTGTGTGTGATTTCTTTCGGCAGAAAGCTGCCGCACTTGGGTTCAAATCCATGCTGTGTGGCTCCTGCTGGAAAGCGTAGGGTCCAAATGAGGGGTGTAATGCAACTAGCAGTGTTAGCAGATGCTTCCCATCACGTGCCTGCCAACAGACACAGGCAAGAAGGCCAAGAATGCATGTGCATTTAGGCACATACATATGTTACTGCTCTCTCCTGGCTGTCTTCACTGGCCAGCTGGGTGAGAAGTCAGCGGCACGGGTGCCAGCAGGTTTTGCATGGGGTACCCCAAGACTGAAAGCTCAGGGCCAAGGGGTCTGCAAGAGGCAGCAGTTCCAAGCTCCTACCAACTTTTGAAGTGCTTTGTTTAGAGGCGATGCACAATGGTGTTCAACAGCATCTCGTCTCTTCAAGGGATGGGATCTTCCAACACCTGAGACTTTGGGCATGCTCATCCTCGCATTTGAGAAGGCAAAAAATAATCTGGCATGGCCCTCTTCAGAGAGTGCCAACAACAGTTGCTAATTTATCAAACACTGATTGCTAAATATAAGGTTTGGGGAAAGTCTCTTTGTTAGAAACGCAGTACACAGCCTTTTTCTGAAAACAAAGCTGTATGGAAAGAGGGCGATATGCAATACACGGTTTTTCTCCCCTAGTCTCAATCACTATAGTACATGGCTTTTATTTATTTTTTTCCTGAACAGATATTCATCTGCACCACCCAACTGTCAGCCCCGGGACTGCTGCGGGACTTAGTCAAGTGCCTCCTCCAACCCATTCACCTTTGTCAAAATGAACATCAAAGCCTTCCCTGAACTATTTGAGGAGGGAAAGTTAACATTTACTGTATGTTAAATGTGACCTGGAGACATCTCAGGTCCCTTTGCTTTTACATAAAAGTTAAAAGGTTGAATCACACTGGAAGAGGAATGACAGACTTGGGATTTGCTCAGGTTATCAAGGCTTAGTTGTATCTTTTAAGGCCGACTTAAGAGTCTGGCACAGAAAGCCATGGATGAGCCTCAATGTTTCTGAGAATCTCATTAGGCACCTACCTGTAATCTCACCCCTTAGCCTTCACATACATATATTTGGTCCTTCATTTCCAGATACGTGTTCTGCAAAGAGGATCCTTTTGCCCTACCTATCTCCTGACATCCTGAAAATAGCTATAATAGGAAACTCTAGCATTGGGAGAGACAGAAGAGGACAACAAACAGTAGACACAATAAAGAAGGTTTCTTTCAGTTTCTGGTACATAGGAAAGTACCTTGGATGAGGTATGCAATAAAACTAGGTCCAGGAAAAACTGGGCATTTTCCAAGGATTAAACCACATTCAGAATCAATGGCATAGCTGTGTGAATAGATGCTGCACCTCCTGCAGACAGTACCCCGGCAATAGCTAACCGAACCATTAAGGATGGAGGGAACGAGGAAAGCAACAAGCACACAGGATTTTCTCCACATCCGCCAGGCTTTTCCATAAAACCCTGTAAGACTGAAAACTTCACTTCTAAGAAATGAACTTGCTTACAACTTAGGGCAGAGAGAATGATAGCCCCTAGCTGTGCAGCAACAGCTTCTGCCTTGGCAAAACTAGGTATCACAAAATGAAGGGAGGGAAAAATAAAAGAAAAAAAAAGAAAAAGAAAATAGAAGTCTTGATTCCTGTCATGGCAACTTAAGAGAGCAGATCACTATGCTGAGCCACACATTTATATTTTTATGCTAACGGCACACAAATCACATTGCACACTGACTCCTTAAACACTTAGGACAAATTATAAGCACAGCTAGATCATTGCTGGCAAAACCACCCAGCTTTTAATAGCCCGTTTATTTAAAACCTGCACACTAGATTTGAGCCTTCTGCACAGTTAGCTCCAGTATGCCAAGTTTCAACCCAAAGTGACTCTTACTATCAGACTATAAACCCCAGAAAATAGGGCTAAGGGCTCATTACGAGCATGGTGACAGACTCCTAATTATAGTGGTGCTATCAAGCATGATAAAGGCTGGTTGGTTTTATTTTAGTCTCATCCAAAGACTTGTTGGATGCTAGATTAGCTCATCTTTTCACTCCTGTTGAATTGCCATATGTTTCTTTTTCTCCTTTATGTAGTATTTGGCTTGAGCTATTTGACAGCATTCAGAAAAACAAAACATTTCTGTAGAGACTTCATTTCTAGTTCTTTCTTTGTAGAGCTTTTTGTTTCATCAGATAAAGCCTCAGATACTATATCTTTATGTCTAAAGCTAAGAAACCACTTCAATTAAAATATGGGGTTAGGATACTCTTACACAGTCCTTATCACAGTACCATGGCATAACATCTCAGTTTATTTCAAAGAAATAGATATTTCAGTAAAAAGCTCTTTTTCTCTCCCTTCCCTTCTATACCACTTCTGTCAGATTTCACATCCATTTCAAATATCTGTAAATAATTAAGAGCAGAATGTAGCATTTCACTAACTGATTGGATTTTTTTATTCATTAATGTCATCCTACCAACACTGTTGCAAAGATCCAAGTTGCACAAAAACAAATCAGGGAAATAAACACTACAGTGATGCAAGTTCTTATAAGAAAATCTCTTTGGCAGCTATAAAACCACTGAATTTCACAACCTTATCTACAAGCCAGCACCACCACAGAAAGGAGTTAATCTCTTTCTCTAATCCCAGAAATCAAACAGCTGGGAAGAATTAAGTAGCACCTGTATGCAAGCAAAACTGGAAACCAGTTTGCAAGGTATATGCTCAACAGAAAAGCAAGCCAAAGCCCAGACGCTTATTATTTGATCTCACGGCTATTTGCTGCTTGGAGCAGTGCAATCGCCTTGCACAGGCTGCAGCAGAGGCAATTTAGTTGAGCTGCTCTATAAAATATGCTCAAGAGGGAAGGCAGCTTCAGTTACACAGCAGAACTCATCAAGGAACAAGAGTTTTGGTGTCTCATGCAGCTGAACCAGCTTACGACACTTGCACTTCTCGCCACGGCCCTTGCTCACCCACCTCAGCTTCCTCCTCAGCGAGAGCACTTCCACAACAGCAAGTACACCGTTGTTCCACAGACAGCTACTGCCAAGCCACACTTTACCAACATGGACTCATCTTCCAGCGGAAAGGAATTCAATTTCTTTCAGAGGAGAGAAAAAGAAGGGTCCTTGAAAGACCCCCAAACCGGATGGAGAGGCAAGATAATGAGAACTAATAGACCACTTCTGGGGAAAGGAAGGTCACCTGTCACAGCTGCTATTCGGCACTGCTAAGTGGTTTTATTGATGGGTCATTAAAGGAATCCCATCCACCTTCAGCCTGACATGGTCTTATAATGTAGATAATACGGGGAAAAAAAAATAGGAAAAATCTTGCATTCTTAACTATGTGGGTTTGGCAGCTTTTTGAGTATATTCTCTGCTGTTCTTTCCCAGTACTTCTATCTGCATGAGCCAGAGAAAGTAGAAGAATCATTCCCTGTTTAGAAAAGTATGGCTGTAAAAATAGAATATTGTCTTACCAAGACATCATTAGGAACTGAGAAGTGAGGAATGGTATGAGTTTCAATAAAATTTTCCTGTTTCCTGGATTTCAAATGATATTTTTAAATCCAAGCACAGTCCTCCTGCTCCCATGCCTTACCTCCACCTGTAGGCTACTGTGTGTGGACTAAACTCCATTGTAATCCTCTTTGCCTGGAAATATGTACCCCCACTGATGTCATGATTCTCTGACGCCAAACCCTTTGGTGTAGACTTACAAAAGCTCTATTAATTGCAGTTGCAGATATATAATAGATAAAGACTAACCCAGCTTGTACACGGCTAGTTGTTGAGTCTAAGATTTTAGGAGTTCTGTGAGACAAGCTAGGAGGTGAGGGTCTGCTTCTGTAATTCTCAGCAAATAAGCAAATATAAAATTGAAAGGATAAGACACGTTGATGGCTAGAGCCCAGATACTGCAACTGGAAGACTGGCAGCATAGCTAAGAACAGAGACATTTCCTTGGAGAGTTAGAAAGGCTCAACTGTTCCCCCTTTTCTGTTATCCCACTAACTATGGCAGTGGCCACTGGAAGACAGAGTCCAGGTCTACCCACTAGAGGGTACAGCCGAAATCCGACTGGCACCCACACTGCCAGGAAGACAGACTCAGTTTCAATAGCGCCTTTACAAAAGTGCAGGGTAAATAAACAGCTAGAGAAAACCTACAGATCTTAGTCTCACCATGGGAAGAAATTAAATTTTCATTGCCTGTGTTGTTCTATTATAATAATTTGTTTTCTACAACTCTATCCAGGAAAAACAGATGCCATTAGCAAGCCCTATTAACAAGTTCAATTTTTAGCTTATACTTTGTAGTTTAGCATAGATAACAGTTACAAGAACTGTATTAAGCTAGCAGATACTGTGAACAATATACATATATATACGCACACGTACTATTTACAACTGCCTGAACCTCTGCTACACATGGATGTTACATGTGCCCTAAAGCCTCTCGAAACACCCCTGAATCAGTCACCATTGAGTTCTGACCCAGCTCCCTCCTTCCTACAGTCCAGCAGATCCCAGCACTCATCCCATCTCCTGGGGCTCCGTGGGAAACAGCATCCCAACAGCACTGGGAAGACTCCTTCGGCTTCCAGCTGGGCCGGCCAGCAGGCACCCAGCTTCCCTGGGAAATGAGTGGCTCAGGATTAAAGACCACTTGGCTGGCGCTAGCTGAAGGTTTTGAGGACTTGCACTCCAGCCTAGTTTGGTCAATACTCATAGAAAGAGCACAAGCGTCTCTGACAACGGCTACCCCCTTCTTGCCAAATCCTGCCTCTGAGCTGTGAAAAGGAAAAGGTCTCCTAAATTTAACAGGAATAACAAGATATTTTCCTCTTCCCTGTTCTCGCTGAAGCGGTGTGGCTGAGGGCTGGTGTTTCTTTTCAAAAAGCAAATAACAATAAAGGAGCGTTCAGCAAGGGGCAGACACCGAGTTAAAGAAATCTCAGTGCAAGCTGTTAAAATCTGGCAAACCCAGAAGTGGCTGAAAATAGAGACTTATAATGGGAAGTGTCAAGCAACCTTGCTAATAGACGGCATTACCAGTCTGCTCTATAATTCTAAATTATGTTTTATTACAGTGTTAAATATGCCTGAGCTCCGTTTACCAGTCCCACCATTGCCAGCCCAAGAGCAGCTGCTGGCCGATGGCAAATTAACAACTTGTAGTTTTCCTAGTGTAGACAAGAGCTTAGTTGTTTCTGGCTTTCAGCAGTCAGAGCAGGTTCATCTCAGTGGTTTTACAGAGCTGACAGTGTTGGCGCACAGCCATTAACACATTTCTCAGGTGGCTCCCAGTAGTAATGAGGCGGCTTGAACACACTACAAGTTAGTTAAAATTAGATTTTTGGAGGAGCTGGGGTGGATGCAGTTAGCAGGTGATTTTTTAAGCAACTACCACAACATGTACACACTCCAGATGATTGTTTGTTATCGTACCAAGTAGTCTTCAAACGTAGTCTGAAGCTGACACTCGGGAAGCCAGGAGAACCAGTACACGGTACTGAGCCAAACCTTAAAGATCACCAGTCTTTTTTTCTTGGGAAAGATGAGCCATATGACTTCACAGCCTAAAAGGCTGCTTGGCATTCTGCAAGAATTGAGGAGTTTCACCTGGTCTCCAGAAAGCTCTGCATATAAATAATCAAAAGAGGCAACATGCTTGGGCAAAGGATGCCAAATTTACACGGTATCAAACAACCTTTCAGCACCTAGCACCAGCCGTTCTGTAGGAAAGCTAGCCAGCTCTACGGTAGTACATGACATTTGAAAGCTATTAAAACTCCAGCTCACATCATTCCCAGGGGAGAAAGGTGAGGAGGAGGACACCTTGCACAGACTGCATCCCGGGGATTTTGGCAGATTTTGCCATTACAACCCTGTAATAGAAGCAACCAACTGCCTTGGCTCTGCCAGGGCCCAGCTGCCCAGAGCCAGCAGCACCCTGGGCAGAGCTTCACGCAAAGGAGGATCAGGAAAGCATGAAATAAAAGCAGCTGTCGGCCGGAGGTGGCAGTTAGGCACCCAGCGGTGCCTCTCCTGGCAAAGCCACCGCAGGGAGCAGCAGCAGCTGCCGGCGCAGCGTCGCGCTGACACAAACCACGGCCGTGAAAGAAACGCAAGAGGTTGATTTAGTGGCCCTTTGAGCTGGGTGTAGAAGGGGCATAGGAAGACTGGGGCAAATCCTGGGGTATCTGGAAGGCAAGTTCTCGTGAGCAGGAGCTGCCTGCGCATCGCCTGCGGCCGGCTCTCCTGGGCACTGCACAACGCACAGCACCAGCTAAGCAGCATCTCCAAGCGCTCCTCGAGAAACAGGAGCTGAGGCTCCTCTTTGCTTTCTCTTAGCTGGGACTAGGCAATAGCAAAATACTGCTTTAAAGAGGCACATAGGAGAGTTTGCATCTCCTGCGCCAGAATTTCACTGCCATTCCTCTTTCTCCCTTTAATTCCCCAGTTACCTCCTCATCTAGGACTCTACATTTAGCTCTGACACAAAAGCTCTTCCTACAAACCAGGGCTAGGTCATGTCATTCAACCTCCTGCTTTCACATCTCTAAATGGGAATAACACTCTTGTCTGTCACAGAAATACAAGGATAATTCTTTTAATGCTCAGAGTGCTCATAAATAATAATAAAGCACCCAGAGAAAGAGTCTTTAAGCATTGTATAAAAGCAATTCTGAACTGCATTAACTACAGGATAATGCACCAGAGTAAACGGTGCTGCTCAGCCCTTGGCCCTGGAGATATCAGGAGCTGCACCATGAAAGGAGCGGGTTGCTGGGGAAGGAGCTGCTGCTGCGCGGGCGCTGCCTCCAAGCCGGCACAGGGGCAGGGGCAGTTCCTCGCTACCGGCAGTGCTGGCTCCTTTCCTGCCCGTGCGTGCACCTGCTGAGATGCAAAACAGGCACTGGACTTTTTTCAGAGAGATTTAATAATCTTTTGATCTAGAGAACAGAGGGCAGTAGCTTCACCGGCTGCGTACCCAGCCTTTTCTGATGATCAAGTCCCTTTGAGGTATCTCAGAGAGGACACGCTCAAAACACCTCAAGCCTCGCTCTGTTTGGCTAATCCACACTTCTGAAGCCTTGCCCACGCTCAGGAAGAAGACACAGTTTTCTTCATCATCTGTTTTGCTCCCCCTTTCCCCACCCCAGAGACAAATTCTACTCCTCTGTGGAATCCCTATCCGTGTTTGTTCCCAAAAGCAGGGTCGTCTTCTAACCAGGGTTATGCCCCACTGGGGCTGAAGGACCAGCCTCAGAGGCACCCCCAGCTCCCTCCACAGTGCCCTGTGGCCACTGATGAAGCGTGGCCTGAAAAGCATCAGTTCATCTCAAAAAGGTAAGATGTTAATTCAGAGCCAAGCTGGGAAGCTGCCGAACTTTTTAAACGATCTGGTATGGAAGAGTGGCAAGAAAGGGAGAAAAGAATTGCTTTCTAGCAGGAGGTAATGGAGACACAGAAATGCACCTATACAGCTTGGGCTATTAATCCACTCCCCTGCATTAGGGAAGCATTAGACAGAAGCACCAGAAAATTAACTAACAACAGCTGTGCTGTTTGATTTTTAGAAGTGGTACCTGCAAGCTAATAGGAGTGAGACTCACTGGACTATTTCTTGCCAGAAACCAAGATCTGGCAGGCTGGATTTTTTTTTCCAGGTTTCAGGTAAAGCTTTTGCATTTGCAATGGCTGATGGTTACCACTTGTTTCTTTTGCAGTTCAGCTCTACCCTTTAACAAGCGCTTTAGAAGATACTCTTTCTAGAAAAATAACCTTATGAGGAAGAGTAGCAAAGTAGCAGATCTTAAGTAAGTGCTGCAACAGGGGAGCAATTACACAGTAAGTCTTTTGGGGAAGCAAACCTGACTCAATAAATTCCTACCTCCATTCACCCATGTTGCAACATGCTGCCACCTCAGCTGCACCCATATTAACACCCCATGTTGTTAACTGGGCATCTGAGACAACAGGAAGTTTAAATAACAGAAGTCTATTTTTTTGGATTTTTTTTAAAAAGAAAAGAAAAATAAGAATCTAACTTATTTTAGTTGTCTGTGGCCATACAAGCACTCATGGCAACAGAACCAGAAGACACCGAACTGAGGTGCAGGGGTGAGGGTGAACAGCAGAGAGGTGCTTAGAGGAAAACTTCCTATCTATAATTATATCTCAGAGTGGTCTGACTTCTACCTGTTTTCCTGCAACATCCCATGGTAGAGCAGTCATTTTAAAAATATCTTGCCGTGGTTCAATACAAAAATATTCTTGCTAACTATGTCAGCCAAAATTAAAAATAGAAGATAACCATTAGCCATATGAACAGTTTCCAAAAAGCTGGACAACTCACTGCAGAAAGTTTCTGAGAAAAGGCAGTGGCAATAATAACCAACAGCTCCTGCTGCTAAAGCTGTTGAGGCAGTATTTCTTGCTTATGCAACCTTTCTCTTTCTTATAATATGATCTGCAAAATACAGAAAGATATAGCTATACATATACCTCAGTCTTTCTATATCAATGAGGATTTTTCCCTTTAAACAACTGTTCACTTCAAAGTGGTGCTCCTGTCAGTTTAGAGGCTCCTTCCTCCTGTGGGAAGATGCAAGAGAAAATTGTTGTTTTAAAACAAGTAGGAGAAATTATTAGTCTGTGCCAGAACAGTTTTCTTGGTTAAAAAAAAAAAAAGTGCAAAGTAAATTGAGAAAGTTCTCCATTACATGGTAACCAGCATGGACAGATATACACGATACTATGGAGTGATATCTGTTTGAAATGTAGGATGACTTGGGGATCAAGGTGGGAGAGAGCATGATATTTTCCAGCCCTCTGAGTGCTTTAAGGAACCAAGGGACAAACTACAGCAGCGTGAAGAACCTGGGCACCAAGCAGGGAGTGCAGGAAGGAGCTCCATGAGCTCCCATTGCAGCATCCCAGGCACTGCCATCTCCCAACTCCTCCCCAGGCAGCCCCAAACTCTCCCACTCCTGTGCCTCATTCCAGCTTCCCATATGTGCCAGCAAACCAAGAGCTGGGAGTGGATGGAGCAGAGGACAAGCTGAGGAAATCCTCCACTGCATAAGCAGATCACAAGCATTTCATGCTGCATATTTCTGATATCATTGCAAAACTCATAAACATATATATTGATGTATGTATACATACCTATATATACACACACACACATAAATATACGGCTAGCTTTGTTTCCTCAGCTAACTTCCAATTGCATTTTTCCCCTCTCTCCAGCGTTTACATCCTTAAATGAAATTAACAGCCAGTAGCAGAGGAAGAATATTAGCAATCAATCAGAATGGGGGGGCAGAAGAGCAAAATAGATATGCCAGGGGAAAACATCTCAGAGGCAGCTGAAGCAGCACCACAACGGAGAGTCCATAATGGCTGGCTGAAATTGGCACCAAGATAAAAGGCATCCAGCAAGACTGAAGAGATGCTGAGAACAGGAGGGAAGAGCTTCAAAGAACTCGCTTCATAAATATCTCTCAATATTGTACAATATTACCCTCAGATTAAGGTAAAAATCAAAGAACAGCTGCGAGCTCAGACTACAGTTGAATTGGGGGTACCAATAGCAACAGCGGCGAAATAGACCACGGTGATGATGACATTGTTAAGGGCTCATCAGCCGCGTTTCAGGAATGAAGCAGGAGAATATGCTCCCGAAGGGCCCTGTTAGCGCTCCGGGGGCTGCCGGGCCCCCCGGGCAGCGGCTCTGACTCCGGCTGCCGTCTCCCACGCGGCTTCGCAACAGGCCGGGCCGGAGCCTCTCTCACCGCCTCAGCCCCCAGCAGCAGCGTTTTGCCTGAACTCAAAACTCAGCAGGTGACCCTCCTCTCAGCAAGTTGTGAAGGGAGTTACACAGCAATTGTTGAAATGTTCAGGTCTGGCAGGCAGACTCATCTGCTCCCATTAGTTTTAGAAGAAGAGGTCAACAAAGCCCTGGGATTGGAGACTAGTTAAATACTAAATTTTAAGGAATTTTTAAGGGATCAATTAATCAAGGGCACTAGTGTTTTAGCAATATTTAAGCAGCACGAATGAGAGATAGTGGCAACTACAGATTGTTTAATTCTTGACCCCAAGCAAAAGAACCTGAATGTTATTACAAAATGAAGAACATACAGAATCAAGATCCAGGCTTCTTAGGAAAATAGTCAATATAATTTCATGAAAAGAGATATATAATCCCACTTTAAAATACCATCAGCTTGAAACATCTGCTCAATAAGTGTATTGTGTTATGTGTCCTTCAGCAAATCAAGTATGTATTAAACTACTACAGCTAAACATTTCTGTTTAAAAACAGATACTACATAAATCCCCAAAGCTTATTAAATATCTCCACATTCTTGGCCATTGGAAGTGAGTCCTAAATCTATCCAAATCAGGTTCCCTGGTCTTTATGGGAATTAAGACCTGAAGCACAAGTCTTTCATGAATCTGCAAGTTGCATTAAAAAACATCAGTGCTGGTTTAAATCCATCATTCCACCCATTTTCACGTGACCTGCAAAAAAGCACAAGTCAAGTTCAAAAGTGTGATGGGGATCAGACAGCAAAATAGGCTCATATGAACAGTGGCATTATTACTGTAGCCAAACAAGATTATAGAAAAAACGGAACCAAAATTTAGGTCACACTGTTAGAATGCACTTTGGAAGACAGCAATTTAAATGAACATTAGGGTCACAGTGGTTTGCCCGCCAGCACAATCACTCCATAGAGCAGATAGAGAACAAATGTGATATTCTAATGCATAAGACATTGAAGCACCACGTTTAAACTGTGAGAAGCAATTATGTCATTTAGCAATGGTCTTTGGAGAACATATCTGTTCCTGACATCAGCTGCTCGCATCTAATGTCATTAAATCGCTGAGAGCTCAGATGAAAGCAATAGGCTTTATTTAAGAATTAGACTTACAGGCAGATATTATAGACAATCCACTTAATTTATACAAGAGAAGGTAAGGAGATAATGATTGCTGTCTGAAAGTGTCTGCTTGCAGGTGATATTTTTTTCTTTTTTACAGGAAACTTCTCAGGTCCAGGATGGACCTTTTGCTCAGAATACCAGGCTAGGAGCTATTCAGGCAACCATCAGACCTGCGGATATCCCTTCAAGTCACCCTGGCTTGCCCAAGCTGGAACAGAATTTCAAAGTTCAGTCTTTCGTTTTCCAAACACTGAAACAACAGCTCTCCAGCTTTCTCCTGTCTTTTAGTTCACACAAAGAAATGCCAGAAAAATGAAAGAAAGAGGAAGGATGGATTGACATGACAGGCTGGTGTTAATCAGCTAGGATCTGGGACTTTCTAAGTATTCTTTGAATTCAGGTTCCCCCAAAACTTCACAGATGAAAACCTTAGAATGAAAACCCCCTGGCTATTCCAGAGAGAGTCTTTTACACAGGAAAGAAAAATAAAACAATGTCTTGGGCTTTACCTGCATGTAAAATGAGGAACCAATCTGAAGTTCCTTGTTAATTCAGAAGTAAGCACTACAGACTATTTTGATTTTTGTGTCTTTTTTCAGCCTGTTTGTGCAGGCCCTCCTCTGCCCTTTGAAACGACAAGTGTGGGAGCTCATTCCCATTGAATGAGACTTGACCCTTGCCTTCTACAGAGCCAGACCAAGAACTTCATCCCTTGGATGATCTTTGCTGCTCTGACCTTCCTTCCCTCACAGAATTTGCTCATATTCAAGATCAATGAGGAAAGAAGAAAATGCCACTTGAACTCAGGAATAATTGAGAAGCATTCAGAAATCATTAGACAAATGTAGTAGAGACTAAGTGTTATATTGCACCAAACGTTACAAAAACCATGCCCTCGGCTTCTGAGCTTGATCAGTACTGGAATATGGCACAGAATTTTTAATTATAATGCTGCTATGAAGTGGTAATGAGCATTAGCTGATGACTCAGAATAATAATTACTAGGTGGTGCTATCATGAAGCTTCAATTTTAGAAGCCATGCAGGTGTTGCTATCCTGAGTGATTCAAAAATTATAAGCAGCCAATCCTCCAGCTAATTGCACAGGGAAGCTACACACATGTGAAATGCCTTCTGAAAATGTCCAAAAGCAGCACATAAGGAGGTTGTACCTTAGAGCTCCCAAGCTGATTGGTCGTCAGTGTCCAAGAATAGTTCTTGGAGTACAAGATCTGCCTTTCCATAACGTGTCAAGTTTCTGTCTATTAGGAAGGTTAGGTTGCTTTTTCTTTGAGAAAGAAATATTGCAGGCTTGCTTTCATCTAAATCTCCTGCAGCCCCCATTTCAGAGTGTCAGTCATTTTATATCATTGACAGCAGCAGCAATAAGTGCATACTTTCAACTAGAGAATAAATGTTTCTATAATACAGAGTTTGGACACCATTTTTCTTTTTCTTCAGTGATTATAAAGGAATATGTGTTTGAAAACCACAACAAATTCAGGAAAATTGTGCAAAACATTCTCCCGGTACTGAGTTTTTGTAACTTCCTGGAGAAGACCTTTCATAAAAAGCCCATCTTTCTTCCTGGATCATTCAGCAAATCACCCCAGTGCACTACAAAACTGAATCAAGAGAAGGTTTCTAATCCTCGATTTCAAATGAAAAAATAGCTGACTGGGGATATATATATCACATTTGTACTACAGAGTATTTCAGCATTAGATTGTTTGTGACAGCAATTCAAAAGCAGTGAATCTCCCAACTCTGTCCCTCCCCTGGGTGTTTTGGTAGTTCTTTTTCAATCACTCTCGAAATAGCTGCTCAATGGAGTTACACGGGTTTGGCTGTGGGAATGACAGACTGCAGATAAGCTCTTTAAAAAACTTTTTTTGCATATCATATCTCACATCTTCTCTCACGTCACTGCTATTTAAACTATTAAATTAAAAGTTCGGGTGATAGGACGTTCTTAATTTCTTTCTTAATTAACTGAACGATGTACAAATAGGCAAAACGAGGCTGAGTGGGAAGTCTTTCACCTACAGTATGGAGACCTTCTGTTTTTTTTTAAGGGGTTTGACGGGAGTAAGCGATACAGACAAGAAAGAACAAAACCCCGGGCGTGTTGGGCCGTCCCGGCGCAGGCCATGCCGTGGAGCTCAGCGCCTCACCGCAGGCATGCGTGTTGTGACTAATGCCTTCCCACCCTGCAGCCTGGGATCACATTTACTGAACGCTTGCGTCATGTTTAAAGCATCTGGTGCTAATTTAGAAATCAAAACCTAAAAACAAGAAGGGCACAGGCTTTGGAGGCCTACTATGCAGAAAGGCAGTGAGGCAGTCAAAGGCAAAAATACAAAAACGATGTTCATGATATTAGAATTTGATTGTGGAGCCTACCCAATTGCTTCTTATATTGCCTGGAACACATACACACACAAAAAGAAATGTCCCACTATTTAATCTAGCACTATTTGAACACAGAAGGGACACTTGCACCAATAGATAGATCAGCTGCATTACTTTACAGCTAGTCTCATATAGAGGTGCTAAACCAACATAAGGCCCTTAATAAAGCAGATTACCCTATTTATCATCACTGCAAGTGATCTCACATTCAGACATATGATTAATCTATAGGCTGATGACCGGCCCTAAAGGATGGCGCAGGGTGTAACTCAGAAAATGTAATTGTATTAAAGACATTTAAATGTTCTTCTGCAACAAAGTTTGCCCAGTATTCCAGCAGAATTTGTTTCCCTTCCTTCAAGCCCATGAAGCCCTGATCAGTAACGCTGGAAGCCTGGAGCTGGGAAGCAGAAGAGCAGGACGTTACCGAACACAGACATTGGCCTGCAGCCCCTTCACTCATTCACACCCTCCCACACCAGGGCAAAACCTTGGCAAAAACCAGCTCAGTGTCTCAATCGGTAATCCACCCCAGTCTGGATTAGGGTCTGTGAGACCCAATAACCTTGACGCACAGCTTTTTTCATTGTTCATATGCCTAAGAATAATCCTAAAACAGAGCAAACATCTTCTACCCCAATACCTGCTCCGCAAGAACGGAATTAATCTCACTTTTTGCTCACAGTCTGACCTAGTCATTTCTGTTTTTGAGGAGAGACAGCCCTCCTTCCGTGGGCAATTCAACTCCCCTGTTTTAGATACTTATCTCAGGCTAGATGAATCACTGGCTATAGTCACTTTCTCTCTCCCTGTTAACTGCAAATGGAGCCCTAAATAACTCCAGAAAGCAAAAAATTAGGTGTCAGTGCTGAAGACAGGAGAGATGAACCACATTTTAACACTGGCCAGTAGCAGCCACTAAGGATAATCCCTGACTCTCCTTAAACGCCCTCCAGAAAAATGGGTTTTGGAAAATGCTAAATTTGAAGTTGCACCAAGGTTTAAAAGTCACCCAAGGGCTTATTCTCTGTGCATTTTCCTAACCTCTTATTGGTATCACTGGCATCCGAAAGCTTCCTGTAAATTGCATGATTTAATTTTGCCTTCAACAGGAGAAGAAGCAGAAGAGGAAGTTGAACTTATTTTTTATTTAAGTCTGCTATCTGATAACTTTATTCTTCCTTTTTCTGTCCTTCTTCATCCCATTCTTGATTTCCTTTTACCATATTTCTTCTCTTCCTTTTCCCCCCAACCAAAGAGGTGTATAAAGAGGTATATACTACGTAGCCTTTCTTCACAGGAAAGCTGCTCCATTCTTTCATACCTTGTAGTGTCTTGTCTTTCCTCCTCCTGCTTTTGTTTCGAGGTGGGATGGCCAGAACTGTCCATAGTATCTAAGATACAAGGGTTTATGGATTTATAGCATTAGGGTGTTTTTTTTTTTTTTGTTCTACTCCATTCCTAGCGTGCCATTTACTTTATTGATTACCAGTGAGCACTGAGTTGACATTTACAGAGAGTCATCCACTATACAACCAAGAGCTTATTTTACCCGTTCAGTGAGAACATGGTTATTTCCCTTCTCCTTTCCCCTCCATGCATTATTTTGCACTTACTGATATTGAGTTCTGTTTGCCAGTATTTCCAACTCAGTGTTGAACAATTTTCTGCAAGTCTTTTCATGCAGCTCTGGGTCAGGTTATTGTAAATAATTTTGGTATCCCCTGCAAGATCCGTCACCTATCCATGATCAAATCCTTGATGAATATGTTGAACTTGGACAGCAGCACAGCTCCTTAAGGACTTCATCCCAACAATAGCTCTTATAGAACAGGGAAGTGAATCAGGTATTCCAGTTCTTCATTTCTACATTTATTTACTACTTACTAATTTATGAGAAGACTTTCTTTTATTTCTTGATAACTTTGTGATTTTGACAGATTTCAAAGGTACAGCATGTTCTTCTGTTTTCAAAGAGCTTTGGACAAGGTATCGGACAGATCTGCTGTGTCCACATAGTAGCTTCCCTCAAAAATTCCAAGAGATTTATGAATATCAAATTCCCTTTATTGGGACATGGTGTCTCCTCCTTGGTGCACCACATTTCTCTGTTTTCTATTAATTCTATTGCTATTATATTTTCTACCAAATTACCTAACACAGAGGTCTGATTTACTGATACTCTCCCCAAAGCCCCTGCTAGACTGGCATATTACTGTTTTATTTGAGAGATAAAAACCAGACACAGTTTCTTATTTTCATTCCTTTAGAGCTCTTGCATCCAGCTCCAGTGGCTTCTTACCAGAATATTTTATCTTTTTTTGTGAAAAGCCTTTTAGAACTGACATTTCAAACAGAGCCAGGCGACTATCAGAGAGACGTGTCTGGTCCGGTGAAGGCAAGTCCCTGCAATCAAACTGCCTTGAAGATACCAACAGTGGTTTTAGCAAAGCTAATGAGCTGTAGACTATGAGTAGCAAAGGCTTGGAAAGGAGGGAGTACAAGGTGAAAGGATAAGGGATGAGTCACACTATTTAAAATAACTCACTTCTAAGCTTCTCTTCATTGTGGCACCTAATAACGTGGCTGTCCTTGGCCCACTCAAATTAGGAGAGAAGGGAATAGTCACAGGCACTGTTGGAAATTTATAAAGCTGCCACCCCTAGTGACCATCCTTCAGCAAGCAAAGGCCTCCTCCCTACTAGGAACAGGGACTGTGCAGGTCCTCCCCATGCTTCATCAGGCAGTGGCTTCACTCATGCCACTGCTAAAGGTGATTCAGCTAAAGCCGCTGAATTTAAGTTAAAGGCATTTAGGAAGCTCTCTAAGGACCCATTCTGGCAGCCTACCATCTGGGGCTACGAGTCCAAGCCAAGAGGCCTGGTAACCTGTGAGCTGGCCTCCCCAAAGGGATTATGCAACTATATTCCAAGATTAATAAAATCTCACTTTCATGTAGATATGCAAGTT
The DNA here is from genome assembly GCF_000705375.1 of Tinamus guttatus. The sequence continues at coordinate 538,895 of NW_010578250.1, forward strand.
AATTGTTTTGCAATTTGGGCAGGCTAAGTGCAGGGGCAGGTAGTATCTCCATAGCTCATCTTGCAGATGGTGACCAAGTCCACTCCAGTACTCCAATACACATGACATGATAGTTCCCCAAACACAGCGGGTACTTCAAAACGTGGTGATCTTGCACCAGTTAACAAGGGGACTGGCAGGGGACAAAAACAAGCACTCCCATTAACTTCAGTAAGTTCAGATCAGTGCTGCCTTTAGCATGGTGATGGCTGTAGCTTAGGCACATCAGAAAATGGAGAAGCATGTGAGACAGTTTTTCTGAAGAGAGCATCACAGTTCTTTACTTGGGTGAGCGATATCCTGGCTTGCAGCAGTTCTGCCAGCAGCAAATGCTCCAAGAGCTATGAACCAGATTATTCTTTCCATTACAAAAAAAAAACACAAAGCCAAACACACATGGCACATCTCCTTCCCTTCCCGAAAGGTTTGATTTTAATCTTGTGAATTTTGAGCAGCTATGCACTTCTATTATTTTTGCCTTTCATGACAGTTTTTGAAATCTAGGAATTCAATTAAAAGCCGAAATTACTTCTAATATGATGTTGGGGAACACTGCTTAAATAAAAAATACCCAATGAAATACTTAAAGACATCTGGAAGAAGTCAGAATTTAGACTGCTCTAAAGTGGTGAGGCAATACCAAAGTCCTAGCAGATGCATCCAGAGGGGGATAATTACAGAGATTTGCAGTTTTCAACCAAGTTATTTCATAAATGCAGTTGTCCAAGTATTGCTCAACATCCTGTCAGTGAAGAGATGCCAAAGAAAGATGATTTTTATAGTCTCTCCGTCTCTCTCCGCCTCTCTCCGCAAACCTGTAATTTGGAAAAGTCTAAGGACATTTTCTTTTGAGCTAAGGGTCCAAACAAAATACAACTTCTAAATTCATTACAATAATCCAAATATTATCAACATGAAGTTTAACTATTGCAGTTATAACATCATATCTGCAAAAACATTCAAAAATACACAAAAAAATGTGACTATACTGATAGGATTGTTCCATTTGTAAGAAAAATCAGATTTTAGAAGCTAAATTGGTAGCATATTACATGCATAAATAGATTTTTTTAAAGAAGCTATGGGATTTTTTCAAATTAATTTTTGCCAAAGTAGCCATCTGGGACAGACTGCCATCACCACCCAATGAGAGCTTCATTAGAAAGGTCTTGTTACATCATCTCAGGAACTGTGGCAGAACAGGGCTTTTCTTTTCTCTCTTAAGCGTGGCTTGCTTTTCTGTTCTGTTCTGTTCTTTTCTTTATATACACACATGGAGGGGGCAGAGAAGTCTCCTTCTCTGATATAAAGAGCACACCTGCAATTTTCTTCTTCAAATTAATACAGACATAGGAGACAAAACAGATTACTCTGTGCATGAACAAACGAACTAGCTGTCAGTCAGACCAGGCAATCTTGGTACAAACAGAGGAAGATTACTGCAAAATACACCGTTTGGCATGCTGACAGAAATCACTCTTGTCAAGTTGTCTTGATACACAATGACTTACAGGCCAGTTTGGGTGCTTTATTTCTCCAAAATCTTTTTATTCTCCCCCATGACTGTAAATCCAGAACTACATTTTTCTCATGTCCCAAGTAAAGGGTGGATAGAGAGCTACATTTTTCTTATGTGCCCAGTAAAAGATGGTTGGGTGCTCTTTTTTTCTTTCTCTTTGTATGACTCATAATCAGATGTTCTGAAATATAATTTTTTACAAGGATGACTTAAGTGAATGTGTCATTGTCACTTGGAACAAGCCACAAAAAGCATACACAGAAGCATGTGAAATGTTATGAACAAGGCCAAAGTTTTTGGATCTCCAACTTTTGGTGCTACCAGAATTATTTCTAAGTTTCTCTCCCAGATCTGCCTTTCTGCTGCAAACTCCTACCCCTTGCTGAGAGTTCAGAAGTGGATGTGCCAGTTCTGCCTTTCACTTTAATTAAATCTAAAATTCAGGAGTTATTTAACATTATTTTATATTGCTTAGAGCCGGTAATTGGACTCCATGTGCCTCTTGTCTTTGCAGCCAAGGGCATAATTTTGGCAGGTTCATGTAGCTTTTCCTCATAAACACTGAGTACACAGATCTTTCTAACCAACCGGGACTTGGCTAGCAGACACTTGGAGAGGTGTTTCAAGCAGGAGCTCAGCTCTTCCTGGCTCTTAGACAGGTTTCCTGACGGAGGTGAGCCAGGAAAAGCTCCTTAGCAAGGCAAGAGTATCACACTTAATGCAGAAATCTTTCCAGGGTCTGTGACAAACCCTGGTCCAGTACAGAGAAAATGACAGTAATGGGGACGAGCGCTGGACCTGGGTAGCACAGGATCCCTCATCCTGAGCCCAGGCGCTTGCCAGGCCCCTCAAGCCCCACCGCGCTGCATCACTTCTATTGCCCAGTCCCCAGAGGAATGCTCACCACATTCAAACACACCTCCCAGTCTTGGTCACTTTTGTCCCAGCAGCAGATGATTTGGGGACACTGGTATGAGCCCTTGACAGTGGGACCCAGCCCAGGGCACTGCAGCAAGGGACACCATCTCCCCAGCAGGGCCAGCTGCTCAGCTCTCATGAACCTGACTGCGCAGCGGGTGCAGGGATGGAGTTGTGGCCCCTGCTGAGCTGGCACGGAAGCCGGGCAGCACTAGCACGGCCTGTCCTACTAGCTTCCAGCAGCAATTCCCATGACGGAGGAAGCGCAAACACCTGGGAAAGGATGTTCTCCCCCTCAGGAAGCTGCTGGCGGCAGCAGTTTGGGCTAGCTGCGGCCTTCTCCCTGCTCCCACCCTCGGCCCTGCCTCGCTCCCCACAGGAGCTCACCACATCTTTCTTTTCGCACCAGTCCATCTATTTGCCTAACCACATTCACGCTGGGTGCACCTTTGCACATGCAATCTGAAAACCAAACCTCCAAAGAAGAACTAGTTTCTCAAAAAAAAAAATCAGAATTAACACATTTTACAAGTGTGATTTACATTGCAGCCACAGAAGAGGCTCCTGAGCTCAGTGCCTGCACCTGGGGGAAAGGAGCAAGGAAGCTGGGGCAGGATGAAACCACTGAATGCTGCTCCACATCCCCAGAAAAGAGGAACTGCACTCAGGCCGACACCTACTTTTGCAGATTCAGGACAACTACACCCATATCAAAGCCCCCAGGAGCTAACCCCACCTGCCTCTCGCTCCAGCACAAGGCATGCCTGGGGACTCACGACCGTGCGTGCGCAGTCTCCCTGCACCACAGCACCTAGACACTAAGGCTGCACAAGCTGTAGAGCAAGCTAACAGCACTGCTGGTCTCATGCGTTCAGAAGTGACAAACATGACATATTTTTATTTACCTTTGATTTTTAAGCCATTAGATTTAACTTGACATATCTTTCCAAGCTAATCCCAAGGACAAGATCTATTATTCTTGTAAGCAAATGCTGTGATCCCCTCAATCTTTTGACTCCAGAAGCTGTGGATTTAAGATAAACTATTGCCAAGACAAGTGATAAAAATGTAATTGCTTCTAATTTGTACAAGGCAGACAAACATCCTCCAAAGCTCCCCCCGCCCTGCAACTATCGTCAAGCAACAGTTCTTGTAAACACATCAACTTCTTCCTATGTCTCTGCACTTCCCTCATAGCAACTTCTCTCCTTAACAGCAACCAGTTGTGGCATTTTTTAATCCAGTCCATTCACTGCTCATACTTTACCACTAGAAAACTCATCCACGTCTCAGGAAATAAGGTTGAAATCAATCTGTCCTGCAATGTCTTAATCCTTGGCGGTTAGGAGGAGCCAATGCCTAGACCGGGTTTCCTAAATATGGTAAGACTTGATCTTTAAGGTGGGAAACAGAGTATATTTCACTAGCTGTGCTAGTATGAAAGTCCAGTGGGACCAGGCCAACAGCTCTCAAGCCACGGTGAGATGCCAGGTGCCACGAAGAGATGGGCACTGTATAAATGCGCCTGTGCAGTACTGCCAGTCAGCTCTTCAGCTGTGAGGGAGCACAGCACGAAAGTGAGAGATGTTAACAGAGGACAATGGTTCAAAATGTTTGCAAATTGATGAGTAGGAACGTGAGAGGGAGAAAGAACAACCTATAAATTCTGTAGCACAGGTAGAGTGTGCCCGATGTCACAAAGCCAATATAGTCAGCTTCATAAAGGCATGTATGACTATACTTAAGGCCATATTGCCTTTAAGGTCCGTCAGCTTCATAAAGGCCCAAATGTATGACTTAAGGCCATATTGCCTTTAAGGTCCATATCATATGCAAAAGTAAACAGGGGGGATATCCCTACTCAGCATTCACCATTGCACATTCATTCCAAATACTGCTAGATATATTTACAAGAGGTCTCCTTTTACCAAAAGGAACGAGGCACTGCTTCATTAGCTTGACAAAGCTCGTATACGGCCTGAATCCATAAAAAGAGTTAAACTGGAACAGGAACGGAGGTCTGGGGAGACTGCAATAGAAGGGAGTATGACTTATGGACTCTAGAATCAAAACCGCTAAATCTCCGCCAGAGCATCGCGGAGCTAATTATTAATGTAGGTCCTAAGAGCCTCTTCCCCAAACCTCCTCGTGGGAAGCAGGGCTTTTGAGCTTTGGCTTCCTCCCAGTCCCGTCCAGTAACTACTCCTCTGAAGCCAAGAGAGTCAGCACCAAATGTTGAAGTGCATCCACTAGTATGAGCAGCTTTTCCTGTGCTGAGAAAAGAAGACATATTTGGCTGGATCCCCCATCCACATCTGCACCACAACTTGACATTTTTCTCCCCCATCTTCTCATTTGCAGCTCATCTGTGTCTAAAAGCAGGGTAATCATTTGCCCTGAGTAGAGAGGAGAGCTGTGAAAGCTACAGACTTAAGCATCCTTCCTGCTGGCACCTGTCATTTGCTTCTACTTTTCCTATTTGCTCTGTTTTCATTTAAGGTATTATATGACTCAGACAAGACCTCAAAGCTTCAAAGGAATTCTTGTGTCTGACTGCCTTCGCTTTATTAAAAGTAACTGAGCCATTGATCATCATCAGGAGATGTATTCCCGGGAGAAACTGTATCATTTGCAAACAAATGATCCCATGAACACAAACACTCTCCCAACCTCATATAACAGGGCAACCCGTACATGGCCATGGAGGAAAGAAACCCCTCATAACGCACAGTCACCTTAAGCAGAATAAATGAAGAGAGTCACACCTTTACAAGCAGTCAGCTAACAAGAGTATGTCCTTGCAGAGGGTGTGGGGAAACTCATTTTCTTCTGATGTTCCCGAGTCCTTAAAGGCAATTTCATGCTGCTGTCTTAGGAGGATCAAGCAACATTGCAGATCCCTAATACTAATGACTCCTATGGCCAGAAAGGGCTTTTTTAAATCTGACAGTCTCCATATACACCCCCATGCCCTTTTTTTCACAGCTGGCCAAAGCGTGAAGGCTGAAAAGGAGAATTTTCTGGCTGCATGGCAACACCTGAGAGAAATCAGGCTATTCTCCTTCCCCTACCTCCAGCTAGCTAGAGACAAACCGGATCAGCTTGTCTGGGATATGAAACTTGCTCGCTTCTACAAAAGCAAATTATAATAAAGATCAGCACCATGGGTCAGATGACATAGAGTGAAAGAAGCTATGTAAAAGTCCATTGAAGCACCTGCCAGGTAAGATTAATCATTATTCAAGAGTAACAGAACAAACATCCTCAAACACAGCTAGAAAGATTTTTCTTTAATGCTTTCAGATGAAAGATCAATGTTTTATACTGAAAACATAATGTACATCTGGCAAAGATTCAACGTGAATATGGTGCAGGAATAGCAGATGTTGCTGCGGAGATGCTGTGGCTATTGCCTAATTCTCATTTTTTTGCATGCAAACTTGCAACAGATGCTCCAACTATGAACCAGATTGGCATCTCCAGGTTAACACCACACAAATGATATGTAAACCACCAAGAATCAGGGCCACCTGCAAAAGAACAGACATGGCTAAAGTCCTTCTAGTCTGCATCCACAATTCTCAGTATCTAGAAAAAATCATTTATTAATACAGTGTCCCTAAATCAGCTGGGAGAAGAGCCTAGTGTTCCAGGGAAAACGCTTTGGAAAATAGTCTTCAAACAAATCATTGTGAAATGAGAGTGGGGAGGGGAAGACCTCAAGTCATCCTCACTGTTGGAAGAATACATCTTGTGACCCAAACCATGTCACTTAGCCACTAAAAGGCCTAGCCAAGTTAGTGCCTTGAGGTGAAATTCAGCTTGGTTAAATTCATGCAAAGCAGGCACATCAGCAGTTCACTTGTTTCAGAGGTTAAGGGCTTTCATCAGTTCACAAAGGTGCCGAAGGAAAGAAATGGCAGCCTTGCCATGTGGCTCTTCAAAAGAAGTGCTGTAGCAGTCGGCAAATTCAGGGCTCATCTAAACTCAAACAGCTTCTCCAGGCAGTCTAGAGTTTCCTTTGAAGTATGTATCTACGGGCACATATGGTCCTGGAGCATATCCACACACATTCACCAGAAGGGAATGAGAGTGGGTGGAATACATAAGACTACCCCTAAGAAATGCAGTAGGAAGAAGAGAGAATAAAAATTCTGGCATAAACAAACAGCTGCTATTTCTAGCCCTTCTGGTTGAACCCTTCCTCCACCCTAATGCCACTTTGCAAGTTTTTTTTTTTTTAACTTAAGAGACAACTAGAGAAATAACAGTGCAACACACCTTTGCACACACCTTTGCAAGCCAATTATGACCACTTAAAAACATACTGTGAGTCTATTCCCTGCTTAACACACCAGGTACATCCCAGCAAATGTTTGTTCTGGGTGCACCCTGTGCAGTTTGATACGCCCTGCATAGCTTGAATGTGCCCATTCAAGCAACAACAACAAAAAAATTAAATAAACCAAGTCTGGATTACACTCAATCCACAGTAGAAAAGCAAAAGAGTAATTATTGACAGCAGCTTGGTTAAGCTTAGAAGAGCTTAACAGAAAAGGATTTTTCCGTAATTGCCATCTCTAACCTTTTATCCAAGCTCAG
>NW_010578250.1:545991-565805 GCF_000705375.1 Tinamus guttatus
ACCTAAGTCGGCAGGAAGTTTAGCCACTCCACATGAAATTAATAACATTTATGGGCTGACCCATCACCCAGAGCCTTCCCAAAGCCTTTTAGAACAAGAGCAATGAAGATGTTTGCCCTCCCACCATGCAATGGTCTGTGTCACACTTAGTTGCTTAAAACAAAACAACCTCAAACCACCTCCCCTCTTCTTTAAGCAGGCAGCAATCACGGGAGACAGATCCTCCCTCTTGCACATGCTCTCAGGAGTAAATTTATCACTCCGCAGAGCCGCCTTACCTACTAAACAAGTTTCCCAAGAGCGGCACATCCCATCCCGTGAGCTGCCAGCACGTGGCAAGGCGGCAGCTCCGCCACCATCCGCAGGCCGTTCCCCTTGCGGAGCCACACGGGGCTCCGTGCCCCAAGCCCGGAGGTCCCTGCTGACCTCTGCGCACGGAGTCACCTCCTGTGCTCACAGGCACAAGCACCACCTCCATGTCCGTCCTTCCCCAGCGCCCGTCTGCCCGTCTGCACAAAAAATCCTTGCTGTGCTTTCAAGGATGCGTTTAAAGCTTAGGTGCCGACAGCACGACTATGGGATGAATCTGTGCCCCACGCCACAGCCTGCAGCCTGACTTGTATCCAACAAAACGGAGCACAAGACAAACTCACTTAACAAACACTGACCCAGTTTCACAGCGGAAAGGACCAAAAGCGACAACAAAAGTTAAAATATATTCCTTAAGTGATACCATTCGTCTATTTTGAAATGGCAAGCATAAAATATTTTAGTCTCCGTGATAAAATCCTAGCCAAAGACTGAGTGGAGCAGAAACAAGCCAGCAGTCCGCTTTAACAAAATTATGTTGATAACCATAAACACACAAAACAGCACACATGCATTATACGATAGTGCTCTTTTCAATGTCACAGACCGAGCACAGAACAGAAAAATCAAAAGGAGGATAAACAAGAATGGCTGGAAATTGATTGCCGCCTTTGAAATTTTAGTGAAACAGTTGGAATAAGAAGCTGACTGCAGCTGAACTGAAAAATCACTATGTGTAGCTAGATTACTCATCTAATGTTAAACCAAATTAAAGTTTTCTTCCCACAGGCAAGACTGAAGATTGCAGAAAACCCATAATTTATAACTCAGGAAAGTTTAGGAAAAAAAGCCCTGCAAAACCAAAATGAATTTTGTACTTAATGGGCAGGAAAACAAAGGACAGATGAAACTTCACATTGCTTGGTGGATATACTACACGGAATGCAATATTCAACTAAAGCAGCAACCTGATCAGCTGGGCTAGGGAAGAGTTCACCTTAATTACCTCCCAGCTACAATGTTCATTTTTTCTGTAAATAACTGTTTCAAGATGTTGTATAGTAACAGAGGTAGATGAATGAATATTTTCAGCAGCCAAGAAGCTTATTAGCAGAGCCGATATTACAGAGCTCCACCGCTCAGAGAGCAACTTCCCAATCCGAACCTGAACAGGCGATTCTCCTTAACAATTTTGGTAATTAGGTAGCTAACTCATCTATATGAAGCATGAAAAGCGAGTGTGCAAGGCGCAGACCTTTTAGCAAAGCGCTGCAGTAAGTACTTTTGTTCAATTTGTTTTCCAGGAGTGATCACATTTTGGACGGAAGCCCATTTTGAACAATTTATTTTTCATGTCTGGACAAGGCAATAGAACTTCTACACAATTTAAGCTCTTTGCTAATAGACTGGAGCCCTTATAGCTGAAATACACAAGCGTAACAATAAGGTTTAAATACCCAGAATACTTAAAAGCTGAGAAATGCATTTGCTGGCCATAGCTCAGGAGCAGCAGAACCAATTGGCTAAAGCGCCGCACAGCAGAGAGCTGAAGCGCGACCTGCCAGGGGTTGTGATGGACTCCCAACAACGGCCTATGGAAGAACGATCACTTAAAACAGCACAAAATTGCCTTCGGAAATCCTCACAGCAAAGCTCGAGCACATGGACTCCAAAGGACCCTGCAGCCCACAAGCTCCTTGAGAGCATCTGTTGTCAGGGCTACGCTGGCTCCTTGGGCCAGCGGTACTTAAAATCACATCAACGCGCCCCTAGACATAAACATTAAGCTCATTTGTCCATCACGTTGCCCCATGCGGTTGTTTCACTTTGCTTTCCAAGGGCAGCTGAGCGCACAGGCAGCAGTTTGCCTCCTCACCCTCCCTGGCGGGTTTGTTTGGGTAAACAGAGTTGCCTCTGTTCGCGCCGCTGCTACCCCTGCACAGGGCCCTGTACCTGGGGCCGTCCAAAGAAGGGCAGGCCCTCCAGGGGACACACCGGCATTTTTGTTCACAGTAAAACTAAACAAGTTAGAGGCACAGCACTCCCTTTATAAATGGAGTCTGGAAACAATTGGTTTTTAAAAGGTGAGGGGTTTTAAAAGTTTACTAAACAAACCCAGCCAGTTACAGAATCTATAGCATCAGCCTGCAAACCAGTTCAGGGTTGTATAAATTACCAAAGCAGTATTATTTCTAAAAAGATCTTTAAACAGCCTAAAAGTGAGTTTTCTCTCTGTTTCAAGAGTCTAAAAATTACTGGCAAATAATTTGGCTTTTACTGAGTACATAAATGGAAAGAAATTATTCACAGAGGAAAGGAATAAACTATTTACCACATCTATTAAAGACAAGAGACCTAACCAGCATCCAGGAGAGGCAGGATAAACATCAGGAAAAAATTTACAGTAATAATTTTTAAACCCAGGAATAGACTGCTACAAAGTCTTTGTCAGAGGTTTGGAGAACAGGTTCAACCAACATCTGTGAGGAATCATCTAAAAGCAGCTGATTCTGCCTTAAGGCAGAGGATGGACTCTGTATATGGCCTATTTAAGTCCCTTCCCAAACCTGTTTTCTATTATTTTAAATAAACTGAAGTTTGCTGAGACCTTTCCCACGGGTGGATAGTTCAATACAGAGATCAAAAGTGACCACTATTTGACAGCTGCTCCATTTTGTTGGAAAGCTGTTATCCCAGTTCCGTAACTGACTAAGTCCACATTTAAAAACAAAAATCAATCAAATTTGCTCTGGCTGATCCAAAGGCCAAGAATAAGTTATGTCTGATGTTGTCTGCAGTCCAGAACTGAGGCCCACTGATGGGGTCTTATAGAGAAGCTTCAGCTGGACATCTGAGAGATTCTATTTACCACGGCAGTCAGCCCTATATACTTCATAAATCTCAAAAACAAACAAACAAACAAAACGACACACAGAACTTCGCATGGCAAAGTATTTTATGCTTTTGTTAATTTAAAATGAGGAAAGGGGCAGAAATAATAACCTATTTTGGTTGAAAAGTTGTTTGACCGCTTGACCTCCTCACAGAAAGCACACAAAAAATACGAAGTCTTCTACAGACTCTAAATCTACCATCTGTGGTACAGAGTTAAAACTACCCTTTTAAAATTTTCGGGAAGGAAAAGAAACAGAGGGCATGCTTTTATTTCATTTTGGAAGCCGGAGCATCACTGTCCAAATTTTAGTTTTGACACATCTGGCAGTTTATTTATATGTATAAATATACAGATATATTTATCCTCAGCAGAAATTGAGGCAGGTTACAGGTTACCACATCCTCTGGTCACTTAGAAGTGAGAAACTGCTTGCTAAGCAGGGACGAAGTGAAGCTTCCCCTCTGCCTGACCCCAGCTGCATGGCCACAGCGGGCAGAGCGTGGCCATCGCGAGCGGGGAGCGGGGCCGGCGGCACTCAGCCCCTCGTGCCGCTGCTCCCGTTTCCTCCGGGAAGCGCGTGGCGGTTTGGCCTGCAGCACCCTGCGAGCCGCCCTGGCTGGATGCATCGACTCCCATGTCACGCCATGGGCTTCCACCGCTGCCAGAGCATTCTGCCTGTTGCTAAATGATCTGTCTTTTATGCTGTTCCTCTATCTTTAAACAAATCATTAACACATTAATCAGAACTGGAATCCTTCCTGTGCTGTCAAGGCATTTGGAGCTTGAATAAGGCTTTGCCATCTTCTCCCCCCTGAGCTGTTCTGTGCATGTTCTTGCTGCTGTTCCTCCCTCTCCGAGCAGTGTTTGATAGAGGGACACTTTTGTTAAACCCCTTCAACGCAGCCATCAATAGACAACTGAAATGGAGGGAGGGGGAATCTAAAGGGATAAATGACCCTCTCACCTAAAGCCACATCTGACTTGACCAAACGCGTGATGTACAGAAGCGATGTTTAAGGGACTGGAAGACAGGAAAAAAACTCCAACAAAACAACCCCAAAAAGTCGCATCCGCCACAACTGTGTGAAGGTCTGTAAGCCCTACAGTTCATGACACAGAGAGAGATTATGGCCCATCTGTCCATCCCATGCCTATGAAGGAAGCTACAGCAATAGTCATGCTCCCCTTACCTGCCTCCCCCAACCATCTGCTTACGCAAATGAGTGATGCCAACATATATAATTGCATATATAACCTGTTTACATAATTCTGCCACTTGCTATCGCTGCAGTCCTTGCCAGGGCACAGGCATCATTCCGGAAAACAATACACTATCTGTAACCGTTTCCTGAAACCTGGCATGACACACACTTTTCCCAAGTTTTCATTTGAACCTGCACTGACAGGCTTTTAGTACTGCACTCACCAAGATTTATTTTCCTGCATGGAGATAACGCTACTGAAACATCTGTAAAAACAAATCCACATACTCTAATATTAAGCCCTCGCACTAAGCATTAGAGTGACACAGAAAGAGACCATAATATATTTTTTAATATTCCATCTTAAACGCCCTCTCAGGATACTGCAAAGGAAGGAGCTTCTCCTATTGATCCTGTTCCTTCTGGGTGTGCTCCCTGCCCATCTTTGGCACTTTGCCCTGGGTGCACACGTGAGCTCTGCTCCAAAGACACCCAGAAGTGGGACCAGCAGGTCCCACGTGCCACCAATTGGACTTCGGACCACAGAGACCATCTGCTCTCCCAGTAACTGCCCTGGCACTGCTGCAGACCAGCTACAAGCACAGGGTGCTGGTATATTTAATTTAAGATTGGCACACAATTCAGTGTCACTTCTGACTTGAGTAATTCCTCACAGTGACGACCTGGGGCAGATTTGAACCAACAGCAAGATGGTGCCAAGTTCTGAATAAAGAGGAAGGTGCTTAAAAACTCTCTGCCAGCATCACCGCAGTGCACACATACTATAACGAGTTGCAAGAAGCTGTTTAGTGTTACATTTCCTCTACTGTAGGATGACTAAAAACCAGAGCAGATTCATTCAACAAAAAAAATCCAAATCAAAACAAATACGCCCCCCATCCCACACCAATACCACCCCAAAGACACAATAAGGTTTGCGTGGGATCACCGCAAATCCCACCGCAAAGACACAAAGATATTACTTGGTTTGTTTTCATGCTTTTAAATAAAAGCAGACCAGAAGAAAGATCAGACCCCCCTGGAAGTGCTGAGGGTGGGAACTCCTGTAGGATGGCACAATAGAAACCAGTGCTGGCGATGACACCGTCTCCATGCTGTTTGGAACAAGTTACTTGAACTATTTTGGGTCTTGGTTTCCACATCTGCAGCGTGGGGATAATAACAGGTCTTTACATCACAGGGATGTTACAAAGATCAATTAGTTAATGTCTGAAAAGCGCTTTGAAGATATAGCAGGTGGCGAGTATTATTATGCAAATAACATGATTTAAGAAAATCACAAGTGCTGGATTAATACTAATCCCTTTGATATTTAAAAGACACCATTTTTCATATTTTAAAGCAGTGAATGTTTACGCTATAGCTTTCCACTAGTGCTTTAACAACAACTTTTAGCCTATTCGTACATCTTGGTATATAAACCTCCTGTGCTGACATCTCTACAAAATACAACCTCCATTCAAAGCCAGGGGTAGCAGAAGAAATTATGCACATTGATGAACTGGATAACTAGATTCCACACAAGAATATTTCTCAGAGGATAAAATGTCAAAGGCCTAACTTACTGTAACAAATGTTGGAGAGTCTTCTGGTTTTAGGGATTTTGGGGAAGCACACTAATTTCACGCATAGAGGCATTTGTAAAACAATGTAGCTGCTATGTAATTATGCCACTTGGTTCATTCACTTCTCCAAAGGTTGCATTTCTGAATTGCTAAAAAGAGTCTAATTTCTAATCGCCTCATTTGGCATTGGGCTTCAGCTGCAGGTACCTAAAGAGGCATCAGGTCCTATAACTTTGAGGAAGTCACAGTTTTCTTTCAGAATAAAAGGAGAGGCAGAAAAAACGAAAGGAAAGGTGCTGAGGTAGACAGGACTCAAAGGACGAAAATATTCATCAAAAGCCACCTCTCTGGTCACCAGGCCTCTCTTTGAAAGCAAGATGTCAGTCCTCATATATAACATTCCTCAGGACATTAGGGACTTCCAGTGCCACATTCCCTTCCTGGGACAGAGCCTGCTTCTTCTCTCTTGCACTGTAAAATTTAGTGCAAACCAGCTGGTGTGTTCCGTCTAGAAATCTGTAGAATATTGCTGTGATTAAAAACAGCTTAATATTAGTCCTCGCTGAAATGCATCCCTTAAACTGATATTAATGGAACAAGATCAGATATTAATATTCTGTACAGCAGGTTCCTCAAGCTGTGCCATGGTGTCAAATGAAATCTTTCCCCAAGTCAACACTGAAAATACAAATAGAGGATGTCAGGCAGTATCGATGTGGGAGGAAGCAGCAGGAGCCTTTTATAACTTAAGATGCCTTAAGTCTGCAGTTATAGGAAGCAATGTTTCCTTCCCTACTGCATCTCCCACAGCAGCAATATTAACAGCTATTCAATAGAGTAACCGTATCCAAACTATACACTTAGTTGTTATTTTTAACATCACAGTCAATATTAAAAGCATTTGGATGCTCTTTAGGAGGAAGGAATCGTTGTGCACTCTAGGAATAGCCAGACACCTGCAGCACCTCCCCAGTACTTCCTAGTGAGCCCTTAACTCCACACATCTCTGCTTGTGACTGATGTGGTGACACTTTATTTGAATCTGACCAGGCTGTACAAATTCACGATTTAATTTTACTGAGTGGATATATATTCAGCTGCAGCCTCTGAGCGTTGCGCCTTGTCAAAGCTGGGCAACATGAGCAGAGTCTGGTCCAAACCACAGCCTGAGGCAAGCAAGACCCTTGAGGGGTCAGAGCTTTAAGGCCTTAGGGCGCTCGATTTCTACTCCTGGATCTGCAGCATTACAGAAGAAATCTACAGGTCTGATCTTCAGCAAATAAGTATAGCTTTTCCCTTCACTCTGCTCTCTTGCAAAGTGACACTGACCTCCTTTAATGAGCACCTAACAAGGGGTAACCCCACTGAAGATCAGCTCCCAAGCACAAGAAGTGCAATAGCAGAGTAGGGTCAAACTTCTTCCACCTTTAGAGCACATCGAAATCCCCTTTCTGATCCAAAGCAGAAAGTGCTTTTTTCTGTCAAGAGTAGCATGTGCACACAGGTGCATGTCCACAAAAGGGTTAGTGTATTATTCCCACACCTCTAGTTAACTAATTTCTTCTGGAGGTTTTGAGCTTGCGCACGTGCTCACCTGAGGAAAGCACACATTATTTTTCCTGAAACTTTTTACTCCATTTGAGGAACTTCAGACCCTCTATATAAAGTGATTCACAGATGTTTATCAATAAAATCAAACGTATGAAAAAAAATACAACACTCAAAACTTTCAGATATGCAGCTTCTCAACACCAGAGAGATAAAATCTAACCTAGATGTCTTCTTGGTGGATTGCTTCCCTTTTCAAATAGCCAAATAATATGAAGTACCCTTAGAAATTGCTTCTATTAAACAACCTTTTCATACCTGGCAATTTGTTGCCAGATTTCTTCAGAAGGAAATGAAGAAACATACTTTTTCATTACCCCTAACATATACAACCTGAATATATAAAATAAATAAACTTTTATATTATGCAACAAAAAAAGATCTATTGTACCTATGACAAAGCAGATGTTATCTTCCAGTCTGTTCCCTGAGCTACAGGAAAGCCACTCAAACAGGCTATCTAGAGGGAAAAGAAAAAAAAAAAGAAAGAATTGTGCATTTGTGCACCTGTTTTGCTGATCTTTTTACAAAGCATGCCAGGAAAGTACAGGCTGTTCCAGTGACTACCAAAGCCTTTTCTTTCTCGAAAGAAGGGCAGATAATGGGACCTGGTAAATGCTGAAGAGGCTGTTACTCTGATAGTTTGTAGGTAAACCATAAAACTTCCAGTCTGCTTATTTCATAGTTTCAGTACAGTACAACCTGCATCATATCCGGATTGTATTTAACTGGACAGCTTTAACCTGATGAATACTCACAGGTAAAACAGATGCCTAATAAAATTACATACAGCAGTGCCTGCTTCAGAAAGGTTCGAATCTAAGCAGAAGCCTGTATGGCCTCTCTTAAGTTTGTAAAGAGGATAATTATAATTTCACTTATAAGAAACATACATGAAATTAAGGCAACTTATTTAAACTGAAGTGCAAAAAAGTTACTATGTGGTTTGAAATATTTCATCTCATGCTTCATGAAAGCACACTACATACACACAAATGTCACATATATGTATTATAGTTGTATGCATATGCGTGGATATACACATAAACACACATATATATACATATATACATGTACACATGTCTGCACACAGAGAAATGACCATAAAAATAATTATATTATTCAGCGTATTTCCTCTCCCTTCAGCAAAGCATAATAAGAGGTCAGCATGAAATCTGTTTAAGGAAAAACAAAACTAATGCATTCCAGGGACGTTCAAACTAGACCTTTGCACCTGAGCTCACAGTCTGCATTTGGCACACGTAGAGCAGAAATATTTCAGGAGACAGAAAAGTGGCTTTTTTCAGATGTTACTAGTTAACGTTTATGGTGCTCAAGGAAATTCTATTAAAAAATTGCCATCAATGAGTTTCAAAACCTTCACTCTGGAAACACGATAGGAAAATTTTCACGTGGCAGAGCATTCTTTCCTTAAAAATACATCAATTGTGTTATGTTTTATATAAAAGAGCCAATTTCTGAAAAGGAGTAGAGAACACTCCATGTCTAGCTACTTTTATAAAGTGTTTAGAAATCTGTGAAGGAAAAGTGCTATGGTTTATTTTGATGCTATCCTTTGAAGCACGCCAGGGGAGTAAAATCACTAATGAAGATTCCTCTTTCAGGATAGGAGGCTCCAGCTTTTTATGCGTGATGCCACAAGGGTGAGCTTTAAACTGAAGTTATGTTTGTGTTCATGGCCTCATTAGATTGTAGCTCAACTCTTCATCTGAATTCCTGCAAGCCTCGTACACCAGGACTTGCCTTCCCTAACTTGGACACTGCCATATAATGGTCATGCACGTCCCAGCTAGGCCGTCCCATGACACCTGGAGCTCAGGGTTGGCAACCTTAGGTCTCATTTTCACATTTAACAGATTCTGCTATTGCTCAATTAGCAAAGGCTGTTCAATATCTAGGCTGGAGCTAAAGTACAGATGTTAATCACTTCTTTATGTACTTCAATTTTTTCCAGCCTGATTTTTTAATAGTTGCCCACACACTCTCCTTGGTGTAAAAACACCATCATGACACACGATAACACAGCCTGACTGTACATCTGTACATCTTTTATTACCCATATTGTACAGCGTGACAGCTCTATACCTGCCATTCTAAAATCTGGAACCTATGGTTTTGCAACTGAACTTATGAATTGGATGGAAGCAGCTGAATATTCTTCTAAGTTTCTTCTAGAAACATAATGTAGTTAAAAAATACTCGTATTTAGATAAAATCTACTTCATTACAAAGGATTTTTCTAAATGGGGAGAAAAATTACCTATGCTTCTCTTCCCTCATTCTACAAATGTCATCCTTCTTTCTCTGCACCAAGCAATAAAACACTCTTTTACTCAACATATGAATAGTTAAGATTTTTTAAAGCCTTACATTTTACAAGGTTTTCCTGAAGCTTCCTAAGAATATTAATGACTTGTGCAATAGCTCCATACATTAAAATGCAGCTTTGGTATAACAATCTCATTCTCTCACTCTATTCATTACTTAAAGAGCTGAGAGACACCCTGAGATGCCTTGCCATCGAAGGGAAGGTATAAAACTAATTTCCTAACTGCTCTGTTTACTTTGCATACCTTGTGGGCAAAAGTTGGCAAGAAGGCACTGGGAACTGTTTGCTTTGAAATTATCACCCCATTTACAAGATTCAAGTGAAAAGTCCTATTAAATGAGGTAAGAGGGAGAAAGAAATGGCTATACGGATGGTTAAAGCTATACCACTAGCACAGGAGGTCTTTAGCTAAGAAATAAAATCCATGGGCTCTGAGAAAGCTGCCCTGTTATCCCTCCCCACGAAGTCCACGTGCATCCCGTATTTAGAGCACCCACGGAGAAGAAAAGCGCTGGTGAGGTCTGCAAAATGGCTGCATTCAATTTAAAGCCATTATATTATTCCAGTAGGAGCAAACCACACAAGGCCATTTTTGCTATTGAAAGCACTAGCCACCGCTCCCTAACTTGGTTTGCAAACCCCTCCTCTTCGTCCCTGCTCGGGCCACCAGGAAGGCCCAGGCAGGAGGGCAGAGATGCAGTCGCCGTTTGGCAACGTGCGGGATTTGCTATGCTCGTAGCTTGGGCAGGCCCTGAGCCCTCCTTCCCCGCGCACAGCTCCTCCCTGCAGGACCGTGTGCGTTCGCAGGGCCGTGCTGGGAAACAGAGCAGAGCTGTGGCCGAGCTTTCAAAGAAACCCTCTCCAAACCATATAGCAAGCACATATAACGCAGTATAGTGGCAGGTCAAGCTCTCTTGTCCAGACTCCGGCATAGCTCTACAAAATAGCCATGGAAGTACAAGCAAGGAGACAGTGCCCAGCAGCTGTAGGCCAGAGTGCACTTCCTTAAGGAAGGGGTGACACCAAAGACTTGGTATCAGCAAATGCTGCTGGATGGGCCCTCCTAACCCACTTGGGACAGAAACGCTCCCTGCTGTGCCAAGGCACCTCGTGGGTGCAGAGAGCCCGACGTGAGAGCGCTGCTTTGTAGAAGGCTTTGCCCAAGCCAAGGAAACGGTGCATACGGCTCCCTTTTGCATAGGAGGCTTTGGGAATGAGGATGCAGGACAGCTAATGGAGTCAGTGGGTCCCCACCTTTCCCAGGCAAGAAGGAATGCTGCAGCACCCTCTGCACTCTGCTTATGTAGGTCTAAAATACAATTCAACTGCACTTTTCTTCTATAGGGTCCTTGAATTCCCCCCAAAGAAGCAATATATATATATATATATATATCAGACACAGAGAAATTAAATCACTTGCTAAACGCAAGGACAAAACCTGACCGCACGGAGTCACCAGACAAAGAAACCTGCAGGACCACACTGCATACAGCAGACCACATACGTGGCATTCTGGACACCAAACCTACACACAAGGCAACCCTGCATTCTTGCTATATTTTAGCAGATAAGCCTGTTCTGCAGGGCACATACCACTGAGCAATTAGCACGGCGTAGGAGTATCTCCTTTTTTGAGAGAGGCACATAACAGCAAACAACCTGACCTTGTTGATTTATTGTACGTGAACAGGTATCTGCAAAGCAGGAAAATCTGTGAGAGGGAGGAAAACGAAGCACGTACGTAGCCCTGTCCGGCCAAGAATTTACCAACCTCTTCTTTTCCCTGCAAGCTCAGTAATAACGTACAGGGACCTCTCCACATCACCAGCCTTCGGTGCAGCCTCATTCAAAAGCTCCTCTATTCCAAGGTTGCTAAAACCCTTTTCCAACATCAGAGTTCTCATTCAAGTACAATTCAAGCAGATTAATCATGCCAATGACAACAAAAAGCACACGCTCTCTCTTCAAATTATCAGGAGGAAAAAATACCACGATGAGTTCAGTTTCAAGGAGGTTGTTTACATTTCTAAAATGTACTTATTTATTTACAGGCCTCAGGATCAAAATAAAAGATGGTAACTAATTGCCACAACTGGGAAAAGTAAATTGGAAAGTCCTTACCAAATACACCTGTACACGGTAATTTGAATAGCAGTGGTATAAGCAACGCAGGTTGCAAAATTGCAATTAGACAAGTGGAAAGTGCTACTCTGAGCAACTGAGATCCTCTGTTTTGATAACCAAGTTACCTTGGAGATGATTCACACTCACATGTTGCTTAATATCACTTCATACCATGCGGCCAGAAGGTATAAAAATATGCATTAAAATCACTAATAAATCAGGAAATTATGAAGTCAACACATTTTCATGCTGAATTATCGCACAATATTTCAATATGAGCACAGAAACCCCACAAGGCCGTCTCTCTTTTGGCTGATGCACAAAGAGAGGTAAAACCTGAGTACAACAGACTTCTTTGCCCACCTGAGCAGCACAAGGCAGTTCTTGGGGCTCAGGCTTCACTGCAAATAGCTTCCAGGAAGAAGTGCCTTTTGACATGTACTTGTTCCTGCTGGGAGAGAAGCAGAAAAGATGCTTCAGATATGAGATTGGGCAAAATACACAACCAAAAAGAAAGAGGTTGCTCAGTGGATTTCGGGTATCCTAGGCAAAGAATCATTTTGGAGGCAGTATCTCAAGACATCATCGAAAATTCCTCATTTTCATCTGCAGAAATGCAAGAAGCAAAGAGCAAGAAAGGCAAATCCATTGGTTGCACACTGAATTCAGCAAATGAAGACTTAAAAGGGGAAGAGTGGCATAACAGTCGACTGACATCAAATCAGCCTGATTTTAAGAACTAACACTACAGAGTATCAAAAAAGATATGCTGAATAGATGAAAGATTAGCTATCTGAAAGCTCTCAAGAAAGTTGACATTACTGAGTAATATTACCACGGAACTGCAAGGTTTCTACTACAAGTCACCATGATTGGAAATAGATTTCAATATTATTTAACAGTTTCATTAGTTACCTGGAAACGAATATATCCTTGATTATAAAATTAGTGGGCTAAATGATTTGGTAGCACACTAAATAACTGTGTGATTTTCTGGCTATTGCTGTCTCGATTATCTGCCAATCTGGGTGCTTTCCAATCAAAATAGTCTTAAGACAACCAAATGCAGACGTATGCATCCAGTAACAAGGAATGCAGGTAAGGTTTGCAAATCAGAGAGCTGTAACTTGAAGAAGCAAGGAAGCCAAAAAAGATACGGAGGTCATTGCAGATGCAAGTAGGCATCACACGGAGAGCTTCTGCAGTTTTTGGAAAGGCTAATGAGGTTCACAAATGCATTGGTATTGAGAGTGAAGGAAATACTGAATGATGGTAAGGCCAGGCATGAAATAGTAATGAGTGATACTGGATTCCTGTGCCCAGTCCCATGGTCAATGCTGCAAAAAGATGATGAAAATAAGAGAACCTGCAGATTCATAAAAAAAAACAGGATCTAGAAGTTGGGTGAAGAAAAAAAACAAACACTTTAATGTATAATCAAACTTAAAGATTCAGCACATCCAATAAGCCACAGATTGCTGACAGTTGATCACTTGATCACCCTGAAGTGAAAAAAATACTAAATTTTTTTTTCTTTTTAAACTATTTAATACAGCTATGAGAAAACACAAGAGGGATCAACAGATGCAAGTCAAAAGTATAGGAGGCCTCAAAAAGGAATGAGACACAAACCTGAAGAGGAGCAAACGGGAAAAAAATCTTAAAGCAATCGATTCTCCTTTCCCTCAGTGTCTTTGTCATGAGATACACTTCATCCCAGAGACCTGCTGGGCTCACTGTGCACTAGCTGGGTGAGATGGTCAAACAACTGTGGGTCTCGATGGCTCCTTTGACCCTCAACTCTGCATGACAATCTTTAAGGGGAAAGAGAGAAGGAAAAATGAAGGAACAGAGTATTACTCTGCAATTTCAGTTATGTTATTGAACACTGGATCAAATGCACAATGGACTGTGAAATGCTTGCAGATCTTCCTACCGTTAAATGTCAAATGAAGAGACCATCTGTTACTAAGCATAAAAGGTACCTCTCTTGAGTTTTATCCGAAGTACTAATAAGCAAACTCATTTCACCACTTAGTGCTGGGGGGCTGCCAATGTAAGTGAAGTCTTTTGGTTTCTCGTCTCAACAGTCTGGATGGGCAGAAGGAGGCAACACCTGGAGCGGGTGGAAGATGAGTATTCCTTAGTCATGAAGTAAGCTTCACAGTTCTAGTTACACTTTCCTAAATAACTTCTGCAAAGTATTCACAAAGACACTTTTTGCCTGACTGAAAAGCCCTTCAGTAAAAAAATAAGATCTTTATTTAACCTCTACAGAAGGAAAAATAAATACCCTAAAAGTCATCCTTTTCAGTTGCTCTCCTAGGTTTGTAATTTATACCCTGAAGAGCAATGTATATGCATTATGGTTACAATTAGAGCTTCCATGGGCTGTTAGTTAATTCATGAGGGGGAAAAAAGTTCAGCTGCTGCTGATGTGAATCAAAACAGCAAAACGGCATTTTAAAACTTTTGAAAGCTTCTTTTTCTTTCTTACTATTTCTACAGAAGAGGGAAATAGTCTTTTATTGCCCTAAAATACAAGAAGTCCAACATTAAGTCCATCTACTTGCCTTATACTGACTGAATAAACACAGTGGACAATGCACATATTAACATGCAAATTAACGGTCTTCTGACGTGTTCAAGAAAGAAGCTGCACAGGTTGGACTTCCAGTTGCAATGAACATAACCAGATCTGTTAAAGAGACTGACTAAATAACCATTACAAGCTGAAGGAAACAGCAGTCTGCTGCTAACATTGCAAGAGACACTCTGAATCGGGAAAGCACAACTGTCTCTATTTGCTGTGTATCCCTAAGTCAAAGACATATATCTTTATAGCTATGTCCCAGCAAAACATAATCAGATTCCCTTTCTATTCTTGACGGGAGACCTCATCTTGCATTTTTGTTGCACCTTCTTAACCAAATCAACACGTTTTATGTTTTCTGCCCTTTGCTTACTTTCTGTGGCTGAATATATTTCTGAATAATTGCCATTTCTGCACTGGCAGGCTAGAGAGTTGTCCCTTTATAATTTCTACATAGAGATGCAACACAGAATGCCAGAGTTTTCTTTACATATAGCTATTACATATATCTATCAAAACTGAGCACCATTTCCCTTAAATCATATAGATAAGTAAGAATCTTAGGGTGAAAGATGTGGAATTCACTAACATTTCTATATATTTACTACATATTCAATTTGTATGAAGAGCAGGCCAAACTCGAAGTCTCAGCTTCTACATGACTTCTCCAAGAGACCCAGCTATCACCCCACCTATCTCCCTAGACACATGAAGATTAGTCAAGTTTATGAGAGCTTCCTTCACACCAAATCGGCATGCAGACTTCATCCAGCTGATGTGAAGTATGCTAGCCAGACCTACAGACCTAGGCAGACAGAAGCAGGATCATATCTAAAAAATAAAATAAAATAAAATAAAATAAAATAAAATAAAATAAAATAAAATAAAATAAAGGTCTGTAACGATTTAGCTTAAGTGCCAAAAATGGATTTTATATCAATAAATAAATATTAAAGCATGATGATCACAGACGGTTCTTAAATCCTTAATCTGGCATAATGGTCTCTATAAGTCTATCTGTGGACATCCAACAAAACTATACGGAGGACAGTTTAAGGACAAAATTGTCTGAAGCTTCAGGGTTTGTCGCAAGATTGAGAAAGATTTTAAACAACTTTAAACAGAAAGAGATGACTTATTCACTCTATAAAGGAAACCGTGACTATCAAGTAATAAAAAAATCCATTCACTGGAAATTACCAAAATCCATCTACTTTTTAGCTTGTGACCCTAATTTAGTGACACCAGTTCCCGAGGAAAGCAAGCAAGGCACTAGAAATAAGATTTTAATTAGCTATAGTGTTTTTGAGGAAGACACACATTGATGCGATAAGGCCAAACTCCCAATCCCGCTTATTCCCAGTGTGACGAGGCACCTTGGGCTGAGGGCAGCCGGTGTCCGACGCGAAGGAGGGACCTGGGCAGTCCATACAAAGATGGAGCAAGGCAGAAAGTGGCTCAGCGCGGGCAGGCTGGCTCTGTCCATGCCACAGACCGCTGCCAAGAGCCAGCAAGACCCTGTGCTCACCGCAGAGGGGGTGCCAGGAGCCAGACTGCAGACACAGGCGGTGTGACCCAGGGGACGCGTCACCGCGGCCAGCACATCCCGGGGGCAAAGTCTGCTGCTCGCTACACCAGCGAGAGCCTGAGAACTGGCAAGCCCTGGCTACCCAGCAGGTTCCGCTTCTTAAATTGTCACGGTTGACATTCGTTTAGCACAGGCACTTTTGGACATCACGTCAGCAAGTAAGTCCTCCCTTAACCACCCCCCCCACTTTTCTTTTTTTTTTTCTGAAAAGATGGAAAAAAACTTTAAGAGGTCCAAAATGTATCCAAAACTAACACTGGGAATTGGTCAGCGTTAGTGGACAAACAAACTACCACCCCCGAACAGCAGGGGAGAGTCGACTGTCTGTCCAGTCCTGCCGGCAGCTCCAGGGCCGGGTGACCTCTCCAACCTGCTTCCACGGGGGTTTCCTTACAGCCTCCAGAGCCCAGGGCTCCCACCCTCTGCCTACGGCCGGCTCTGAGCCCTCTTCTTGATGGTCAGAAAGCTTCTGTAGCATCAAGCCACTGATGGGGAGATGAAATGGCCGATCTTAGTCTTCAATACATTATTTCCATGTTTTCACCAAGCAAGGAGTAAGACACCATCCAAATACCATGTTTTTAAAAGAGACTCCAAATGACTTACTCACTTAGGCTATGCTCCTTTATTTATTTTAACAGGGATTAACAGACTAGTGTCAGCTCCAAGCTGGCCTCACACTTAGGAGCTGTGGGTATATTTTTTTTTCTTCAAGCAACATTCTACTAATTTGGATTGCAGCAGAACTATTATCTTTTTTTTTAATTTTAATGGAAACCATTTAAACATAAGACTATCTTGTCCCCTCAGCACAGCAGAGTTTTACAGCTCCCTGCAACTCCTGAGGAAACCTCTAAGAAAAAGGAAAATAACTATCTACTATTCAGCACAGCAGAAAGATAAAAGTAAGAAAGTAGGAGGAACACCACGTTTGGATTGCTTACTTAATTCAATATAATTATTTAGACTCTCATCTCACCAACAGTTATGCAAGTGCTAACATTACTTAAAGAAGGACCTATATTTTTTCTTTGCATAAATCAGCTATGCTTAATTGACTGTACACTGGATCACACCAACACACTGGATCTGATGAGGAACTACCTAAGTGACAATGCCATGTTGTTTTGGTGAGAATTCACTATCTGTTGACAGAACAGTCCGACTGGAGGAAAGTGAGAATAAAATGACAGTAGAAGAACTGTAGCAATTACTTTACTAGCAGTCAGTGTTGTCATTATCTGTATAGTGGCAAGACTTTAAAAGTTGCAAACTCCTAACTTTGCAATTGCAATTCAATATTCAGACATGGCATTAATGTAATAAATACCTGCATTCACTGCTTCATGTTATAAATAACTTAGAAGCACATGAAAAATCTCAGAACTATAGACATTATAGAAATACAAATGATTAGGATTACATCTTCACTAAAGAAATAAACATGCATAAACCATTTTCTCAAAACCAAGCCAGAATCCAAACAAGTTAGCAATGAGCCACTGGAATTTGCTGCTGTTGTTAACAAGCATTCATGAAGAACTCACCCTCCAAAATGTAGATCTGTTTGTAGGAAGCTTATACATGCAAAGCAAACAACTCCCAAATTCTGCAGAACTATTTAAAGTCTTTATCCCACTTCTAAAGATAACTGTAGGAAGATTCAGGCAGAAGAGCAAGGGTGTATTTTATATAATAGGTTTTCAAGTTAGATCTACAAAGCAAGGCTTGGCTAAAAGAACAAAAACATATTGTTCCCTTGCTACCTCCTAGAAGGCTGCAAGGGCAAGGGGAAGGAGGACTGCTCAGGTGAGCAGAAACACAGAAAACTGGTTGTTGCTATGATGAAACCACCAAGGATGTCACACAACCCCTTCTGGTGCAGCGCTGCCTCCCCACTACCTGTGCACATCCGTGCAGAGGCAGCTCGTGTCAGTCACCACTAACAGCTGGCAGGAAAAGGGCGTTTCAACAAAGATAGGTGCTTGAGGGCTTCGACTCATGATCACAGCTGGATTTAGCTGACCCCAGCTGTTGCCCTGTCCCCCTGCCAATAGCAAGGGACAAACAGCCCGTTTAGGCTGCTGGACTTTACAACATTATGTGCTAACGTGAACAGCCATAAAACACAGTTTACAATCATATGCCAGGCTATAAACTCCGACAGCTGAAAAGTGCATTCAAACTCCAACAGCAAATATGGCTGAATGGCAAAATAACCTCTGGCAAAGGGACAGGTTGAACAGCTGGATGATTCAGCTACTGGAACATAACTCACAAGTCACAAGTGTACGTATTATGTTATCCTTCTACCCTTTCCAGGCTGTTGGCAATTCTGCAGCATCAGAGATCAGGTTGTCAAAAAAAAAAGTGGATTATCAAGAGCATCCAAAGCTTCAAGTGAGTGTCTTGCGGTTTATTTTATTACGGAGTACAGCATCACCTTTTGGTGGGCTGATACAGCTTCTTTCAGTCATATCAGTTCATTTAAAAACATCTGCTACACAGCTTTTCTCACCAGAGCTCTCCGCTCAAAGTCTTCTTCCAAACACTGCCATCGCTTGCTTTCTGCACTGGCCTGAATAATATTTTCTAGCAGAGATGATTTTCCAGTTCACATTCTGTCTTATTAGGTTCCCACCAGAGCTTGAGAACCACAAATATTTAAGTGGAACGAGGAGAAGCCACGAGCAGCTCGGAAGCAGACTTCCTCCCTTTTGTTTGGGCTGGAAGCACGCTCCGCTCCGGCTCTCCCACTCCAGCCGCCAGTCCCGTTCCAAGCGCTCAGACTCCTGCCCCGTGAGCCAAGAGGAGAGCAGAGCACGCAGGGATGGCCCAACACTCACACTCCCCCGTCCACAGCTAACGGGCCGCCCAGCCTGGTACACAGCCCTGCTCCTGCATGGCCAGCAACATATTTCATGCGTTGAAAGGGAGAGCATTTTCAGCCCAGTTTTGAGTCCGATATCCTGTGTCAGACACTGTAAAGCAAGCTCAAGCCACTTCTAGGTAAACACTAGCAACCTATTACTTACTAACCATTGCTTCCTTGTAGATTCCATTGTACTGAGAGCATAAATAATGAAACAAGCACATATCTCCCTTGAATGAATTACCTATTCAGAGTTCCCTCTGGTGTTCAGTAAGTTAAACAATCCTCACACTAACAACATTAGTTACGAGAGCAGTAAGTTCCCTCACGAGCATATTCTGGTTCGGGGAGCGGAGCCCAGCAGCGGGACAGGTTGTGGCACCTCGGGTTTGAGCACCGAGGCAGTGCTGCCCATCAGCGGCACCATAAACTCACACCGCCTTTCCCCGGTATGCACCCAAGCGTCTGGCGAACTCGGCAGGGACCCGGGCTACGATCCCCCGCGCCCCTCTCTGCTCTGGGGCGCCGGCGATTCTGCCGCCACCTCGGGGAGGACCGAGAGTCCCAGGCGGAGCCCGGGAGGGCAGCGGCGCTTTGCAGCGCCCCGGATAGCTCCGCGGTGAGTCACGAGCTGCCGGGCCCGCGGTGCCAGCCGCGCGCACCACGCGCGGGCAGCGCGGAGCAGC
>NW_010578250.1:566342-592655 GCF_000705375.1 Tinamus guttatus
TTCGTCCCTCCTTCCCTCCCTCCCTCCTCCCTCCGTCCTCCTCCGCGTCTCTCCACCCCCTGCCCCTGGTCAGGATCCGCTTGCAGCGCCGTCTCCTGCAGGGAAAGGCAGACAGCGCCGGGAGGAGGAGGAGGAGGAGGAAGGAGCCGCACTTTCTCTCGCTTCCCTCCCCGTCTCCTCGTTGTTTTGCCCGCCGGCCGGGACGAGCCGGGTGCCCGCGGAGCGCGGGGCGCAGCGAGGCGGGCAGCGCTGGGGAGGGGCCCCCTCCTCTCCCTTGTTAAAGGCGTTCGGGGCGATCTGGGGAAGCTCCCGAGTAGGCAGAGAACAGGCCCGTTCACCCCTGCCCGCCCCCTACAAGCAGCGGGACGGGAGCACCGCGGTTCCCGAGTGCAGCTCAGCTCCCCGCACATTGACCTGTGGTTGGAGGGCCCCAAATACAGCCCGGTGAAGCCGTTAGTCAAGTTAAAACAGTTTATTCCTCTCAGGTAAACTCTTCCTACAGCCTCAGCTTTCGAGGGTCTCCCCCTTCTCCAAAGCATGCTGAAAATTTCTCCGTTACTCCTTCAGGAATGCACAAGCTGGAGCTTTCTCCCCCAGCTGTGTGCAAAACAACATCAGTGTTCTTCTCCACATTTAATTAACCAAATTTGCCTTGACCATAATACACACAGGGATTACCAAAAGGTAATGTAAAAAAAGGGATGTTAGATGTTAGACGAACATCTCAGGTAAGCTTTGGGCAAGGTGTTTGGACCTTGTTTGGACATACCTGACACTTGAGTGTCAAGTGGACCAGCAGTGTCACAAGTGTTTTTAAAAAGCTGCTGCTGGCACTTGGAGCACAGTTTTGTTAAGTGCTCTGCGTGTTGGATTTCCCCCTGAAACAACAGGAGAGAGGGTCAGAAAGCCACCCTGCTCAGACAGCACCCTCCAAGCTGCTGAGAAGTTGTCACTGCTCCTCAGAACAAAGAAAACTCAAAATAAACAAAAATCAGCTCCAAGGCCTGGGCAAGAATAAAAAGTGACAGGCTGTTCAAGGGGACGTCAAGCCCCTTGGCTTGCAGGCCTTGTTCTTGCAAGTGCCGCCTCCATCCTGACTGCAGGCTGCAGCCGTGCAAACCTTACATAGTGTGTTGTTGGGTTTTCCCTTTGGATTTTGCCTTTGGGAGGCAGATTCTGTACTGGCTCAGGTTTCATGGGCCTGTCCCACGCTTTTTGCTGACCTCCAGCAGCCAGTCCTCATCCTTCTTTGCCTCCTTCCCGTCCTTCACCTGACCGGGCTGAGTCACCGCACAATGGGAAGGAAACACTCTGGCATCATTCTGGAGTATCCTGGCATCCTGGGACGGAAAACTGGACTTTCCCCCACCTGTTAGATTCCCCCAAGAACGAAAGGGAATTTGAAGCAAAGGGACATGAAACTTCCCCAGGAAAATTAGGTTAGTCATGTCCTGCAAGCCCTGGGAGAGATCCAGGACAGAGGAGCGCACAGGCTGCTAATGGGCTCGGTAGGACCTCACTTTCCAGGCTGCTTTTTCATCTCCTGGGCTTATGGCCAGGTTGTGCCCAAACTTTTGGCAGCACGCCCCGGACTTACCGGCCAGGCGGCTCTCTGTGTGCTCCAGCCTGTGAATCCCTGCCTCCCGGCATGCTCTGCCCCAGGGGCTTGCTGGAGGCTCTGACACTTGTCACCCCCCCACTATGGCTGCTCCAGAGCTCCTTGACCTGCTCACCCAGCTTGGGGGCTGTGCGCCAGTCCTGGGCCCACACCTGCTCCATCCTGTGGCCACTGGCCAGGACATGCTGCTTGCCACACTGCTGCTGCCTCATGGTGGGCAGCCCGGGCTCCAAGCCTACCCCCTGGAGCTCTGCATGGCTCCCTCCAGCTGGAACGGCTCCCTCTGGCTCCTACTGCTGTGGCCTCGTCACAGCCGTTTCTTTAGAAACCTGCCTGTGGACACGCACAGACACAGCAATGGTGACAGTTTATTTAATTCAGAAGAGAAGCTGCTGAAGTGAAGCTGTGCTGAATCCTCCCTCCTTCTTAATAATTACCTGCTGTGCATTTGACTTTGCATGATGGGGATTGTAGAGTTGAACTAGGGCTCAAGATGGCCACATAGCATCCTACCCAGGATAGGATGCAGATCTTCTCAGTCTCCATAAGTTGCTTTTCTGCTCTGCACAAGTGGATCTGCTAAAGCATGGCATATCAGCCCTTGCTCCCCTTGACTGGGACCCAAACATATGCAGGAAAACTTTCGATATCCTAGGCTGAAATGAATTACCCAGCCCAAGGCTTGCCTGTGAAGGTGCAAAGTGTTCATGAGAGGTGTTGTGCCTCCTATGGGGTCCCTCATTGCATTGGAGCCAGCACATCATCTTCTCTGCATGCAGCAGGGCATTCAGCAAGCATGCAGCTTGCTCAGCTCCCTAAATGCAAAGTGTGTGATATAGGGAGATAACTCCCTCCTGAATCCTGATAAACAGCGGTGCATTAAAGGATTCTTCCCCCCTCCTTATCATCACTCAGCACAAAAGAAGAAAAAAATCCTGAACGGGCAATTGCTTAGAAAAGAGCAACAAGTAAATGGTAGTATGTCAGCTTCCCAGAAGCTCAGGGATCTTAACTGTCGCTGTGCACTTCCGCGTGCAAGCAACTATGCTGATCAAGGACGAAATCCTTCTTCTGTCACTCTCCCTTGTAGGGACAGAGATAATGGGACTGCCTGTGAATAGGACTCTGGCCCAGATTTCAATTTCCTATTTATTTCCTCCCTCTTTCTCTCCTCACCTTGTTATCACCCTCTCAGTCCTGTTTTTTTTCCTCTGCCTGTTAATATCCTCCACATCGCACGCAATGGCAGTGTTTGTGCGTCGTTGCTGCTTCCTTTCCCAGTGCTGTCAGTTCTCGCAGTTTTACCTAGGGTGGGGCAATACACAGTGTCGTTCCTACCGCCCAGACCTTTGAGGCCTGTTAAAGGACCAGATTTTCCAGCTGTCATTACTAAAAGCACCTTGATCTGTGAGCAATAGAACTAATGAAGCCCGGCTTCCTGGGGATTCGTGTGTGACTCAGTGGCTGCTCTAACCTTTCTTCCCTCTCTCTTTCATGTCCTGAGCGACATCTCTTGCAGGTTGGTGCGAGACAGGCCTCGCTGGCGCCCGTGCTGAACGGCGTGCGTGCTGGTGGCCTGCACAGGCGGCCACTGGCTGCTGCCAGACAGGACAGCAAGCAGCTGACTTCTTCCTGCCTTCCTCGCTGCAGGAAAACTCATCTGAGCCTGTACTCACTGATATTCACAACCCCCTGGGAGCTTAATTATCTTTGAGACTTCTACCCCTTTCATTCATCTGATTGCTGCTAACCAATATCTTCTGACATTTTTATGGGGGGCTGATGGGCAGATAAACAACCAAATGATTGATTATCAGCCTTTAGAAAGCAAGGTGGTTGCCTTGTGCTCATAGCGATAACCTAAGAAAAACCCAAGCACCTAAAAAAGAACCTCAAGTCCTTATATATGATTAAAATTGAACTTTTTTTTTCCAATTTTGATTGTACTTGTGTTCCCAGATGTCAAAGCATTCTTATTAGGTTCTCTCATCACCACTTACTTCAGAGGCACAGGGAGCTGCAGAGGAGGGTAAAGGCTTCCTTCCTTGTGTGAGGAAATGTTGTTCTAATGGTTTGTGCCCTTCTTTTTCTCCATAGGGGAATTGATAGTCAGAGGTTTGTTTTAATGGGCAGGGAGTTATCAGATAAAAATCCCTGACTCCTCACTGTTTTGCCTGTGACATGAGAGCTTGGAAACTCTCTTCTCTTGGGCCTGGGAGGGCCGCAGGTTCCCAGAACCAAACCCAGGCTGAAAACAGAGAGCATTGCTCCTGAGATGCACCAGGTTGGCCCAGCACAAGTAAGCTGCCTGGAGGAAATGACACAGTGACTTTTCCCCATGAAGGAGAAAATTCTGGAGAGGAAGGGAGGCCGCACCTTCACCTCCTGCCTCCCACCAGACCCCTAGGAGAGGGGCCATCTTGGCCTCCCTTTCTTTTGCACAGCACAGCCTCAGCACCTGTGGTGCCAGCATGAAAGGGGGAAGCAGCCCGCAAGAATGCTGAGATTTGTGTCTGACATTGAGCAGGGTGGTGGGGAACGTGTGTATGACTTCTGGCTGAGTCCTACCCTTCAAACACTGAGCTGGAGACACCGGCCCAACTCAGCCATGACCGAGGCTGGGCTTTAGATGCCCACTGGAGAGGAGATCCTCGAAAAATTTATCTCTTGGGCTTAAGGGGGTTACTGCCACCCAGCAGTGACACCCAGCCTGGAAAGAGATGATCAAGTGCAGGGGGAAGCTGAGGACATTCCCCTTTAGCAAGCAGAGCCATCGATGCTACACTGCAGACAGAAATATGGCTCTGCTGCCGTACAGAAAGGAGAAAATCATGGAGAACAAGGAAAAGGGGATAAGGAGCAGCAACTTGATGGAGGCCTAAGGGTTGAGCGCTCCTGACTTCTTGTTGTCCCAAGGCATCAAAAGGAGGCACCGATTCCTGACTCATGAAATCAGGCTATTGCTCTGCATGCCCAGAGTAATGGGCCATGCTCAGGGGTCCTCATAGGCTGCAGGAGGTGCCAGGATCCTGCCGAGTGAGCACAAGAGCGAGGCATGGAGGGTTGGACCCTCGCTGGTGTGACACCAACATCGAGTGCCCCCTGTACAAACAGGATATCCAATCCAATCTGCACTCGGTGATGGTGGGCCTTCGGAGGTGATGTGGGCAGCCTGACCTTTACGGATGACTTGAGACTGTTGTTGGATGCAGCGAGCAGTTTTTCTACAAGTTCATCCCTGAGGCCAGGCATGCAACTCCAGGGAGGCCATCGCTCCGCAGGTGCCCCAGGATTCCCGTGCTCCCACAGACAGGGACATCCTGCAGGCTCCTTCACACCTGGAACCCCTCCAACTGGAGGAGTTGCCAGATCCAGACATGGTCCATGCTGGAGCAGGAGACTCCAGACCCTGGGTGCAGGGAGCTCCCCTGGCAATGCACACCCATGCTCTGGAGCCATTTTCCTGGCCCAGCATCCAGAGCCACACGAGGCAGGAGGTCTCACGACTTTACCAGTGCCTGTCAATGTGGGGCCATGGCCAGGCCCCCTCTACCCAGCTCAGCAGTGCCCCTAGCAGCTCTTGTGATGAGCATGTCCATGGGGTGGCAGCTTTTACAGTAGGGTGCCCGTCTTGTGTTTTGTTCCCTTTCCCAAATCACTCTCTGCTGCCAAAAATATGCTGCTCTTTGATCTGCTCTGGCCTTACAGCAGGAAAGGGGTCCCTGTCACGTGGGGAAATGTGTCCCTCCTTGCAGAAGCAGCAACACATCCGCCAGGAGCATCTGAGGTTCAGTCCAGTCTAGCACCATTGCCATCATTTCTAATAAATTAATCATGATAATAGGAACGCAGAGAATGCAGGAATTACGGCCCTGTATGAATGGCTTTAGTCTTCTACTTAAGATATAAGCAGGGTTCCCTGAGGCTGTTTTTCACCCTTGGTGTGTGTGCAGCACAGCCTGCTGTCTTTGGTTCTGGCAGGGCAATGCTCTGAGATTCACTGGTGAGTGAATTGACCCAAATATACATATTCATATTTTCACAGTCCATAAATCAGCCTGGATCTACTTTTTCTGGAGAGCAAGTGCCAGATAAATCTAAGGTATTAGCATTAGATTTGTGAAATGTCACTGCACACATCCTGAGTTTCATGCCCCCAAATCCATAGAGCAGCTGAATTTGTATGTATTTGTTTATTTCTTTGGGTTGACAGATTTCTCAAGGCCCATTTTCCAGCAAACCAGAAAAATAGAATTTGGTGATAAATAACCCAAAATAATTATAGCATTTCCTTCATTTTTTCCTTAGATGACAGAAAATATTTGAATCACATGGAAGAGGTGTTTTTCAATATTTTCTCACCAACCTTCACTTGGTGTTTTTGTTTACACCTCTGTGAAATGTTACCCTGTCAGAACTTTTGTTTAGCTTAGCACACATTTTGAATACACCTTGCTACTGTTATAAGTTACTGCACTGAGATATCAGGCAGTAAAACAGCAGGCACTCGATGAGGCTTACATGTTGATCCTGCCCCTCTACTCAGCCCTGGTGAGGCCGCATCTGGAGTATTGTGTCCAGTTCTGGGCTCCCCAGTACAAGAGGGATGTGGAGCTGCTGGAGAGAGTCCAGCGCAGGGCCACAAGGATGATCAGGGGCCTGGAACATCTGCCCTATGAGGAAAGGCTGAGAGAGCTGGGCCTGTTCAGCCTGGAGAAGAGAAGGCTGAGAGGGGATCTAATCAGTGTCTATAAGTACCTCAAGGGAGGGAGTGCAGAGGATGGTGCTGGTCTCTTTTCAGTGGTGGCCACTGATAGGACTAGAGGTAATGGCCACAAACTGAAACACCAAAAGTTCCCTATGAACTTAAGGAAATTTTTTTTAACAGTGAGGGTGACAGAGCACTGGAACAGGCTGCCCAGAGAGGTTGTGGAGTCTCCTTCTCTGGAGATCTTCAAAACCCGCTTGGACGCAGTCCTGTGCCATGTGCTCTAGGTGACCCTGTGTGTGCAGGGGGTTTGGACTAGATGATCTCTAGAGGTCCCTTCCAGTCCTAAGCATTCTATGATTCTATGTTGAAAATGCAGAGCCTTATATGGATGCATGCAATGTACATATGTGTGTATATAAGCGATGATGAAAATTATCAACCTTCACAGAATGGACTTGATATTCTGACAAAGTCCTGACCATATCAGATAGTGTGTGAGACCAGCTAAGAGGCCCCTGGATAATGAACAGGTTCATTCAGGCAATGTCATTTTTTTCCTCTTTTTTTTTGTGACATTGAATTTTCTAAAGAATTGAATTTAAAAAGACTATATGGAATTTTAAAGCAGAGTTTTTTATTGCTCTAAAACATAGGTAAAATGAAAATACATGTGAAACGTTGAAAGCTAGTGTTTGACTCTGTCCTTTTTTCCTCCTCTTTTGTTTTTTTTTTCCAATAGACTCTTCATATATATACATGTATATGTGTATATATACATATACATACATACATACATGTATATATCTATAAAACTTGGAAGCCCAATGTTTCCAACTCTAATTAATTGAAGGAGCTGCCTAGGTAAAGTCCAAAGCCACTGCTCTGCTGCCACAGTGTAACCGTTCCTTTTAACCACAGCCGATATACAAAATGTTCTTGCTAGCCCTGCAACTAGTTCATGGACTGAATGCTGAAATCAGCTCTTTCGTACATGCTGCTGTAAATCTATCTATATTGTGGAAAAAAATACAACCTCATTATCTACTAATATTTGAAGTAGTTTTGCTTTGGAGAGAGACGCTATGGGAAGACTATTACTAGTCTGAGTGTATTTCTGTAGTGTTTTCTGTTTAAGAAGTGGAAAATCCTAATTTGACTGTTTTGTGCTAGAAAAAATGCACCTTTTTTATTTACATCAGTAACTTTGGATGGTGTATAATGAATATTATCAGATCATATACTGCAAGAATATTATGTTTATAATATTTAAGTTCCTCTGGCTCTAGTTGTTGAACTTACAGCTAAAACAGTGGGAGTTTAATATGGTACAACAGGGTCAGAGAAATATTTATCAATTTAAAAGAGTTAGATCAATCAGAATTCATCAATGACACCCTCAGTTAACAAAGAAAAATACAGTATTGACTGCTAACACAGAGGCTGCGTTTCACCTTTTTATTCCTAGGAAGATTTCCAGGATAATATGGGTATTTTAAATGACTAGCTGAGCTTCCATCATATAATGCCAACTAATCAATAAATCATATGTCACTGTTGTGGCTTAGTATGTCAAATAGCTGTACTTCAATGTCTGTATTTACGGTTTTGAGCCATTTTTTTTCTTGTACATTTCCAGCTCATTAACTCCAATTTTAAAATTGGTTATTCTTGTGTCAATGAAATTGGAAGAAAAATCAAGTCTTACCTGGTTCTACCAAAGGGAGGAGATAGAATAGGGTAATCAAGTTGAAATTTCAGTTACTTAACACTGCTTGCTGCCCCATGTGGATTTACTGAAGCAGCTTTTTCTCAAGAGCAATGTGAGAAATAAACACACTGCTTTTTGTCAGACATGTTGGACATTCTGATGCTCATGGGAGATGGTAAAAGGATGAGTGTTTTTGAAAGCCGCTTTCGGCATACATAAATCATGAGGTTTATACTGAGGTCTGGAACATCCAACACAGAAGATTTTGGTTAGATAACAGCATGAAGATAAACTAACAGAGTTTCAAATACTCTGTGTTACTTTTGCCTACCAGATTTCTAGAGCAATCTTAATCAGCCATATGAATATTGACCTATGTAACAGCTGAAATTGGTGGTCAATGTACATACAAATCTCTGATTTAAGAACAGTAGCGCAGAGTTGAAGTAACATTAATGTCAGTTACAGGCTTCCGTTTTCATTAACCACATTCTGAGCACCTTTGCTGCTGGGTCAAAATATCTGAAGAAATGATGATCCATTTTCTTGATGAAAGTTCTTCTTGAAGGCTTGACTTGGACCCAGGCCATAATAGAAGAGTGTTTTTCCTAGAAGGGAAGGGCTGCAAAGAATTGCCCAAAATGCAGCCATTGGCTTCTCTTTTTCTTTTTCTTTTTCTTTTTCTTTTTCTTTTTCTTTTTCTTTTTCTTTTTCTTTTTCTTTTTCTCTTTCTCTTTCTCTTTCTCTTTCTTTTTCTCTTTCTTTTTCTTTTTCTCTTCCTTTTCCTTTTCCTTTTCCTTTTCCTTTTCCTTTTCCTTTTCCTTTTCCTTTTCCTTTTCCTTTTCCTTTCCTTTTCCTTTCCTTTTCCTTTTCCTTTTCCTTTTCCTTTTCTTTTTCCTTTTTCTTCTTTTTCCCCTGTAGTAAACAAGTCTTATTCGTAAAAATATTGCAAAATCTCAATGTCTTCTTCAACATTTTTCTCATTTGTGTGACAGCAGTCTCCAAAATACCTTCTTTCATGTTTTACTTTATTAGAAGATTAACTCACTTTCTTCTGGTCAGTGACTTGAACATAATCCTCATTTTTATCACAGCCAAGTCAGATAGCAGCAACTCACTCTGTCTAAAGTGAATTGTGAGGATGCTGTGTAGGCTTTGGAGAACAAAACAAAGACGCTCAGTTTTCCAATAGCTCTAGTTTATGTGTATATATGTATTGAATCCATGCTCGTGTTATTTTCCTGACTGCAGTGTGAGAGGGACTGGTCTTCACTTCCAAAGCGATTAATAGTTTGAGCTGCAGCTATATTTCATTCTAATAATTCTCGCAGAAACTGTGCTCCTCTGGGACAATGCGGACCAGAAAGTGTACTGTAAAATTTGTGATAGCTGAACAAAATTCAGTCATATCAAATCAACTGTGAAACTGTTTTGTGCCATGGCTCAGGCAAATCGGGAATTTGATGATCTTTTAGGTAAAACTGGAGATTCTTTCCAAGAAAGCCTTCACAGCTTAATACATTCTAGTTCAACTTTCTTCTATAAATCCCCAGCAAACCCCCCAAATTCTGGTACTTTTTGTAAATGTTACTCTGCTGCTATAGCGCCGATTAAGACAGTAGAACCCATGATCATGTAAGCTCAACAAGAGCCTTGCGCAGCTCACCTGACACTCCACTGCTAGGCCTCTGTCCCATCTGCATCCCTACAGAGCCTGAATGATACAGCTAGGTACAGCTCACTGGACTGTGCTTTGACCTGCAAACCAGCTGCCTGTGGGTTCCACAGTGTACAGACAGAGTTATGCCTCTTATCAAGGCTCGCCACACAAAGAGACACTGTCAGGATGCAGAAGTCCAGCGTCAGACCCCACGTAGCCTGTTGTGTTGGGAGCACATCTATCATACGACTGCGTGCATGGGAATTCACAAACTCAGAGGGCTGGAAATTATGTCCAGAGTATCTAGTACATCCCTCTGCCTTGGAGCAATGTCATCTATACTTGTAGACAAATGTTGATATAATGTTTGTCTGTCTTCTAATAATGTCCAGTGACGGAGATGGGACATTCTGCAAGCAATCTATCCATGGCTTAACTATTATTGAAGCCAGAAGCTTTTCCTAGTATTCCATCTTCATCTTCCTTGCTGTAGATTAAGCAATTTGCTTCTTATGCTATCTAACAAGGATGCTGAGAACACATAGGTTGTTCTTTCTTCTTCACAAAAGCCCTTTGCATATTAGAAGGCTGTGGTAATGTCTTCTTTCAGCCTGCATTTCTTTACACTTCTCCTCCCTATTCATTCAATCTTCTCGTGCAGGCCAAGTTTTCAAGGTATCTGATGACCTTCTGGAATTTGTCTAAGAGGGCTACTTCATTCTTGAAGTGCGTTTCTTAACACTTAACTATAGTCTTTCAACTGAGGTCTTACCAGCATAGAGAAGAAAGATGACCTCAGATGCTCTGCACATCATACTTCTGCTTTATAAAATTGGTAAAGTCTGAGCTAAAATGGCTACGGGGAAATTTCATTCACTGAAAGACACATGCTGATAATAGAAGGACAGAGCCTTGTAGTCAGTATTTTTGCTTATTTAAATATGGCAATACCTCTAGGAAAGGTAAAGCCCAGTATGATTAAATGACCAATGCCAATGTAATTGCACGCTGAAGATGGTATTGTCTTGCTGGAATTGTTTTGTTTTGCATGTAGTTGCTTTTGTCTGACTGTAGAAGAAAAGAGTATAAAATTAAGTAATAAAATTTAAATTTATTGGGGAAATAAGAGTTCAGGAGGATAAACTTCTCTGTCATTACAGAAACTGATCAATACAGGGGTTCATCCAGGCAAAGTTAAACTCCTTTCGCATGATGAAACTAAGCCAAGTCAGGCCTAACCACTTTGTGACCAAGCTAAAATGCTGCTCTGTCAGTGCAGCACCAGCTCAGAGATGTGGCTTCTGGACCAGTCATCTTACATCCAGCAGGTAGAGGAACTGAATCTGAAGTCATGTTCATGTAGACAAATGCTATGGCTGCAACTGGAGCTTGTAACAACTCCCATCTCCTTTACCTCTCAGCATGTCCTTGATAATTAATTTATTCAGTGGGGTTTTACATAACAGTTGAGCTGATCTAAACTTCTCTTTCAGTGACGGACCCCTCACTGAGTCTCATCCCCTTCCTTGCTCCTGATCATGTAATTCCCCAGCACCTCTTCGTCTAGCTCTGATTTACGTCTGATCCCATAGTGAGCCTGTTTTGGGAGCTAACCATCAGAAAATGACAAAGAAAAAGTTGTAGTTTTGTCTGCTTGCAGAATGCTTGTCAGTATTGCTCCCAGAGCAACTCTCACCATGAGAGTGGCATGAGGCCAGGAGCTGAATTGGAGGGGAGAAGAGGAACTATTTCTTTGGCTGCAGACCATTATATCAACCACTAAATCAGCCTTGAAATCCCTTCTTGCTGTTAGAGCACAAAAAAAGTCACAGGAAGCTGCTACCCAAAGTTTCATTTGTGTTTGTCTCTTTTGCAATCTCTATTTCATTAGCAGCACCTGAGCTTCACATCCTACATTTCTGTGAAGCTGTAGCTTCCCACACACTTGCCTCTCTATGCTTGAAGTAGATGGAAAGGTTATGAACCAGAATATTTCAAAAAAAAAAAAAAAGGCCAATGCAATTTTAATTCTTTCTTTCCTGCAAGAAAATCTGTCTTTCTATCTTTGATCCTCTGTTTTTAGATTTTTGGTCCGAGCCCCCACAGTCCAGTACTGGAGCAAGGGTCAAATATGCGCTGGAAATTCTCACATGTTACGCTTTCTGTATGCTGGCCACACTGGAGTGTAGCAGTGCCACATGTGGGAACACCTGCTGCCATCCGCCTCCCTCATTTCCACAACTTAAGGAAGGATCTGGAAGCAGCAGGCAGGTCAGCAGAAACCGGAAATAATAGAAAGCGCGGAATGGCAAGAAAATCCTCATAGACAAGCAGGAGACTTGTAAGAGACGCATTTTAAAGCCACAGTTCAGTTTTATTTGTTAGGATCCTGTTAGGTTTCCTACAGTATAACAAGCAGGATATTAGCTAAGCAATATTACATGACTGAGAGCTGAATGTGGGTATATCAGGCAGTAGAATCTCTCTCAAATGGAAATCTGAGGAAATTTTATCAGGAAATTTTTCTTTGTGTTTTCATCAGAATAAAAACCATCGTTCCTATAAAACAAACAACCAAACATTTGGTAATACATCACTTTATTTCTAGAAGTGGTAATTATTGGCAAATGTTGATATATACTGATAATCACAGTATGCACAGGTATGTTATTAGTCACCCAACATATTAGAATTGTGCTAAATGTGCCTTTTAAAATATTTTTGCTTGTATTTAGAAGTTTTGTCTTGTTTATTTGATAAAACTCCAAAACTACAGTGGATGGAGATGAGGAAAAAAGTGGACTTCAGAATGGGATAGTTAGATGAAATTTCAGCAGATGTGAGATTTCTGTTCATGACATCTTCCTATTCAAAATGACTACTGCTGTGAAGTATAGCACAGAGCTTATGTTGAGTATTGCTACAGAGCACATTTATATCTAGTTTGGTGGGGAAGAAGAGAAAGAAAAATAACTTAATGTATTTCATCTGCTCCTGAATCATTTAGCAGTTTTTATGATTTTACAAACATGCCTTCCTATTTTTTCCTTTGGTTTTCTAAGGAAATAGGGCTTATGCTGTGATGCTTTGGATTTTTGTCTTTTCCACTGCAATAACTTGGAAGCATGAGCTGATTCCAGGTCTTACAGACAGTAAATTTTGCAAAAATATGTATTCAGATGGAAGAAACCTAAATTAATACCCTTCTAAAGGAAAAATGTGATCCCGGTGAGGTTATTAAGCATCAAGGAACTGAAATGAGAGAGAGATTTAGGTATGTTTCAGCCATGGGAAAGGGTTCAAATGGAAGTCCTCAGTGTATTAGACAATGAGAAAGAGCCATAGGGTCAGTTACAAAGCTGACTGATTTTGGTAATTTTATTAACCTCTTTTCTCTGTGTGAAAAATCCAGGTGAGCAGATTGAGTGTTGTGTATATTAGACAGAATGAAGGAGACGTTTGTCTTGACTCCTACTATCCTCAACAGATTTAAACCAAAATATTGTTTCTCTTGGAAAGATTTGAGATGCATGACCCAGTGAGAACTGTGTACGTTTTGTCTCCTTTGGTAGCTGGTGTAGGAGTGTATTCAGGTCTAGATCTCACCAGTACTTACAGCATGTTATAACTCTATGCATTTCGATAGCCCACATGGGAGTATTTTCATAGGTCTAAGATGAAGCATATGTGTAAGTGTTGGCAGGGTCAGTTCCCAGGAGCTCAGTGTTTTTATCAGCTAATGGGATAGCTCCTTTAACTCAGGTGAGGGAGGCATGGATATGCTATAGGAGGTTTAATTTACGCTGACAGCTAATGTTAGCAGGTAAGTTTTCACATTGTTTCTTTGTTTTCACATTGCTGTATTACAAACACCTTTAACATGGTGTATGAGTGCAATTACATGTAAAAGGAATAGTCATTGTCTTTCCAAAACGTATACTATAAAAGTCCAGAAGATAGAAGATTAAATGAGAGGCTTTCTTAGGTGTGAAAAAAATATCAGTCTGTGCTAACAGCTGATTTCAGCAGCATTTCTATCACACTCTTGTGGCTAGGAAAAGGAAGGTTCTTTCTTTGCTCCAAGAAAATTGTCCCCCTAGTGTTACTCTAAGGCAGGGTGAAGAGGAAATAAGTGTTTCTTCTACTGGCATCATTTTGTTCCACTCAAAGGCCGTTAATGGCCAGTGAAAACAGTTGTGCTCCTGTTGGCCAGTGTTTTTGTGACTTAGGCAGAGGGAAATAACAGCCTGCTGTAAAGGAAAGGCCCTATTCTATGACAACCATAGAAATTCCTGTCCCTGAACAAGCAAGCAGAGAAACAGGAGACACTGCAACATGATGGCTATGGAGGGAACCAGTCTGGAATAATTGTCATTAAAGCCCTCAGCTGAAGTCGGCATATGGCACATGCAGTAGGACAGTCTGGTCAACGTAGCTCCAACATGGCATTTACACCTTGCACTAAGTAAGAGGAGTGCTAAAAAACATGAGAGAATCATTAGAGTTGTGTTTATTAACAACCCAGTGCTTTATCTTCAAAGCATTGCGCACAATTAACCAGTATATGCAGCAAAAGCTGTAAAAGGATAAATGGATAGCATTCATTATCACCCAGTCACTACCTTAAAAAAAAATAAAAAGAAAAAAAGAAAAATTTGTGATGAGAAAAAGATGCACTTGAAGCCTTAGGAAGGAAGATTTTTAACCTACTGTTTGAACAGGTGCTACAGCATTTGAACCACTTCATACTACCTTGTCCTTTCAGTCCCTGTTTCATCAGACAAGAATTGCCTGCAGCGCTGAGAGGATATTTCAGTGTCCTCTTTATCACTTTGGTATCTGCCCATTACGAACTAGAATGAAATCAGTTCACTTCATAGACAGACGTGATTACTCTTGGATGATAGTCATCGCTTTCAATCACTAGCAGAAATGGTCCGAAACAAATATTTTATGTGAACATCCTCACTGAATGTGCACCTGGCTTTTGAATAAAAAGGAAGCTGCACTGGAGTTGTGCTTGCTTTTGAATCTAAAAAGTGACACCTTCCCTAGACTAGGAGAGGGTGGCTATTCAATAGCGTTTGGACTGTCCCTACCTCCTGGGTTCAATTTAAACCACTGACAGCTGCAAGAAATCTATAGTCAGTCCCCTGAGGCAGCCAGATTCCAGCTAATTTTTGATTAGCTACAGAAATAACATATTAAGTTAGACATTCCTACATGTTCTCACCCAATAATACATAGATTAGCAGATGAAATCAGTCTATGAAAGAACGTTTAGATCACAGAGAGCTCTTCTAGCATAAAATAGCATGGCAGTGCTGTTAATTGTCTACCAGTTCTGTCACTTACTGAATAATAAACCTCTTCAAAGTGATGATAGGATATGGTCACTCCAGTCTGGATGTACAAGTACCAGTTCCAGGAAGTATTGGCATACTGTTTCATTAAGGCTGTTTTTTTCTTCTCTCTCTCCCTCCATTTTTTTCCCCTGAAGAAAGCATTTCACAAATGCAGCAAGAGAAAAGATCCATTAAACTCCAGGTCAAAAAGAAGGTCTCATTTCTGTTAGATTTGATAGAAGCCTTTAGATTTTCTCTTTCAGAAGTAGATTTTTGATGCTGCCTACTTCTGTAGAATCTTTGTAATTTTAGACCACTTGAAAAGTACTCTAAGCAATCCTTTGGATGTTTTACTTTAGTAAATTCAAAAGAAAATCTACTAGTTATGAACATCATCGGCTCCGGTAAAAATGGACTTGAACACAAGTACTGAAGTACTTCCTTCTGCATCTGCTGTATTTAGTTTTGTGCATGATAGCTAGATAGCTAGAAGGAAGATCTGGAGAAATTGCCTATCAGCTAGCAGCGCAAAGGTCAAAGACTGCAGCACACACAGATGGTATCTGGCTAACAGTATCTGCTCTTACAAAGCCACTTTTTCTCTGAGTTGATTTGAGCCTGCTGAATAACTTTACTCTGATCCAGACATCTGCATTCTGCGGCTTCAGTGTTTTTGATCTAGCACTTAGGATAGTTGAAATCGGATTTGTGAGAGAACAAGGGTTCCAAAACAGGCAGCTAAGAAGCACATGATCAAAGCTCCAGTTCTGCTGTAGTGTGACTAGCAATTGAGTTTTCTCTTACAACTCCTTCGGGCAAACAGACACTTGAATTCCAGTGAATCTTCTGCAGGAAGATTCACAGATCTGCCCTTAATGTTTTGCTTCGTCAGATGTTTCTTAAAAAAATGCCAGGGACTTGAACCTTCTGCATGGAGATATTTTTGTTTGCTTTATGGAGTGAAATTTTGAATAACAATTGTTTCTGCAACTCAAAATTACATTTTGTACATTACTTCAGAGTTGGTCTTGTAGTGCATTACACAGGAAGTCTGTGCATTACACAGTAAATGTGCATTACACAGTAAATGTTTTATCCTGCCGCAGAGCTCTTGATTAGTATGGAAGGAGTGAGATAAATTTCTTGGGTAGAGACTTTTAGGCCTGACTTTTTAGGTTGGTTTTCAGAAAGCTACTTCAATTGTAATCTAATTGCATTATTTCAGTAGAGCTGACGTTTAAAGTATATGATAATTTTGTAACTGCAGGAATCTACTATTTCAAGGATAATCTCATAGAAGCTAATTCAAGGATCATCTAGAGTGCAGTAAAAAGTGTTGAATTATTGTCAAAAAAAAGTTAAATAGATTGATACTGAGCAGAAAAACTGTGATTTGCTTATGCAGGAGTTTGAG
Organism: Tinamus guttatus; assembly: GCF_000705375.1. The sequence goes on from NW_010578250.1 coordinate 582,799, forward strand.
ATACAATAGTATTCAAAATATGCAGGTGGTCAGTCAGCCAGAAACTTTTCACTTCCCAGAATTTCAAGTCTTCTTTGTTCTAGTGACAAAAAATTATTGACTATAAGACAGTCCTGTTTGTTTTTGATGTTTAAGACTGCCTGTTGAAAGAAAGTCTCATGGATTAATATTAATAAATTCCTCTCTCCGAAGATAGCCAGCTTCAAAATCCCAAACACCTGAACTGCTTTGCATAAGAGTAATTCTTCACAGAAAAAAAAGTAGAAAGTGGATTCCACCATGGGTTGTCTGTCTAGAAGACACGCATAGAAGGAATAGAATTGGCAAACAATATGTAGCAGTCAGCAGCTGTTCCCTCGCTCCTCCAAAGATTAGCACTGATAACAGTAAAGTAAAATAAAATAACATAACCCATCAGCAGTATTTTCAGCTTGGATTTCAGCCAAGTCATATGCCAGGGAGTGTAGATCTCTGCCTCCCAAAGGCATTGCCTTCCTGCTGCCTTCCTAAAAGACAATTTTCCCGGCAGTTCCCCTGTGCTTAACCAGGGGGAGAAAAAGGTGAACTAGTTAGGGCAGCATCCATAACACCTTGCCATAATGTCTGTTTGTTTGTTACTCCTCTATAAAAGCATCATTAAGAAGCATGTGTGCTCATTTTGACTGTAAAAACAGCCTTCTATTCCTCTTTCTTAAGTGCCATAGAATTACACATACATAGAATTATGATGTATTTTACACAGACAGGCATTGTCCTTGCTGGAAGAATTTGAAATTTAGAAAGAAAAAAAAGCCAAAGCAAATAAATGCAAGGCTGAACAGAAGACAAGAGAACAGCAGAGAGAGGAAAAGATACATGATTGTTCAGAGAGGTAAGATTTACAGGGATTTTAAGGAAGAGAACTTGAAGGATGAGGAAAGGATAATTTATTCAACTGCAGAGGTGCAAACAGACTGGGAAAATAGTGAAATGCAACAAATAAAGCAAAAAGAGTAAGAAGAGCAGAGAAATCAGGAATGGAAAATAAACATAGATGTAGATGGTTTCAGATATATTCATTTTTAAGGACAGTGTAAACACTGAGCCAAAAGAGTTAAGGAACTGGTCTCAGCTTCAGCCAGTCAGTAACTTTTCAAGCTTAGTCACTGTATATGGATCAGGGAAAGGAGCAAGTACTGTAACTAGCTGGGTAATTTGGGGAAATTTTGGTGCGGCGGCTGCAGTCGTTACCAGGCCAGCCTGCGCAGTGTTCCCACTCTGTCTCAGGCAGCATCACCTTGGACATGTTGCATTTTTTCCATGTGTTCCCGTTATCTGACTGCTTCCTTACCCCTAGTGTCATCATGAATAACATCACAGCGGAGGGGACCAAAACCCAGTGTGAATAGATGTGCTAATAGATGAGACCGGGTAATTAGAGGCCTCACAAGAGCCAGATGGGACAGATTTGGATGTATTGCTCACTACTGTGCAATCCTGGTTCTGCATAGCAGGGTTGCTGCCAGTCAGCAAGGAAGTTTACTGGCAAAGTCACAAGTATGAAGGTGGCAGCAGATTCAGCCCAGCTTCACTGTGCCTCTCTTTGTCTGTTCCTTTTTAATTTGAAGGGAGTTCCTTACCACTAATAATACCCAAACTAATACATAAACTAAAAAGCAGAATTATATTTGCATAAGCATGGAGGAATGCAAAGGCTCAGAGCACTTCTACTGCACTTTGGATAAGAAGCAGAAGTTATGGAGGAACACTGTGAATCAGGGTTTCTTGCAGGCCCATCTGGCATCACTTTAAAAGACGTCCACTCTTTTTGGAAACTTCATTTTATTCTACACCTGCAACGCATCATTGTAGTCTTTTGTTGTAGACAAAGATGGAAAAAAAAATTAAAGCAGGCGCAGTTGGAGCTATATACTATCTTGATCTTATTATAGCTTTTCATATAGCCTCACATGACATTCTCATAAGCAAATGTGAAAAATATGGTAATTTCATGCAAACTACAAGGTGAATGCACAATAATTGAAAAATTTTGCTTAGAGCAATTCAAAGTTTTACAGAATGTCAAGAAATGCAGAATATTTTTTGTCAGCCTCAGCTTTATTAATCGATAGACTTATCTTAGATGTAGGAGAATGACTAAAGAAGATGTAGTTTCATTATTTAAGGGGAAGTAAGCAACTAATGGATGAAATAGGAGAAAGACTGAAACATTCAGTGCTTTTCTTTGTCTCCACGAAAGGGAAAAAAAGAACCGCTTGTGACCACAAATAATTATTGGCTATGAAATAAGGGAAAGCTAAGGACAGTGAATAGGAAAAAAAATGAATTTAAACAATATTGGTAAAGTTAAATGTACCAGAAGGATATCAAACCAAGTTTTTAAGCAATAGTTTGGGGATGTCTAGATTTGTAAGAGACTGCCAACATGCATTTATCAACAATCAAATAATGTCAAATCAACTAGATTTCTTTCCTTGACAGGCTAACGAACATAGTGCATAAAGGGAGGCAGTAGAAATGATATATTCTTGATCTTAGAATGAGTTTTCCTATAGTATCATGTGACTAACAATCCAGAGAAATAGGACAAAAATGGAGTTACACAACAGGCTGTAAAACTCCATTGAGAGAAGTTATCAATGATTCCTTCTCACTCTGGAAGTCAATATCATGTTCTAGTTCTAATAATCTCATCTGCTTTCATCAGAAGTGAATGATGAATCTTATATAGATGAGAATATGGCGGGAAAGTTCACATGCTCTGTGCAAGGTGAGATCAAAACTCAAGATGACTTGTTCACTGACAAGTTCAGAGAGGAATTAAGAAAAAGTTTAGAAAACATAATATCATCTGAGGAAACTGGATTCTGGTTTTGAAGAAAGTAAACTGTGAGTATATGATAACCATCTACTGATATATGGATGCCAGTAGATTATTTTACAAAACAAAATACCAATCAGTTGTTTTTAATTTTTGCTAAGGCCAGGGCAAGCCGGAACGCATTTAATTTGTATCAGAAAGACTTGGCTATTTAGTAAGGACAGTTTTTGCTATTTGCTGTCCTATTTGTTATTAGAATAATAAACTTTGGAGTAGATTACTGGGAAGTTATAGAATTGCTGTTAAGGAATTAAAGAAATGTTCACCATGCATGTTGAAATTACAGCTAATCCTTTCTCAGTACAAGGGAACGCATAGGGACATGGTAAGTCAGCTTCGTTTCAGACTCACTTGAAGATGCCTCCCTTCAGAAACTGTAGAGGTGATATTATGCAATATATAGGCTTCAATCTAGCATCTCCCAAGTTAACTGGGAAAACAGTTCCCTAATGTCAAGATCTATCTATTGCTATAAAAGGTCCAATTTATTCTCCATCCCTGACTTGTGAGGACCAGTGAGCACAGAGTCTTTTGGCCTTGGATCTCCTAAGAACTTGGGTCTGAGTGGTTGTCTTCATAGCAAAGCCAGCTGAAGGAGTGTCTTTTTACTCTGCCCTACTGCCCTTCTGTCTTTTTACTCTGTCCTTTCCTGTTTCTGGTATCACGCTCTCAGATGAGTCATCAGAGAATCTGAGGTCAAAAGTAAGGTTTTATTGCTGTTATTTAGGGAAGATTTCTTTTCTTTTCTTTTCTTTCCTTTCCTTTTTTTCGCGTCTCGTCTCGTCTCGTCTCGTCTCGTCTCGTCTCGTCTCGTCTCGTCTCGTCTTCTGCATGGCTCAGCCACACTTATCTTTGGGACAACACAGGGAGAAATCTTTGATGTAGTTGGGAGTTTCCGACATGAACAGTGCTGTCAAACAAAACCTACCCTTTACCTGTCACCTTCTGCCTTACCCTTAAAATAGCTTTACTCATCCAAGACTTCTTCTGACTAAACGCACAAGATATCAACATGCTGCCAAAGGCAATAGGATGTAATAGCGATATTCTGTCCTCACTGATGTCCAGTGTAATCTCAACAGCGTTAAGGGAGTGACTTGAAGAGAGGATAAAGCAGCATAAAATGCAGCCAAGGATCCCTTGGTTGAATGTTCATCAGATTGCTCTCCAGACATGGAGAGACAAGAGGCTTTGGGCTGTCTGCGAGGGCCCGGACTGGGTTTTCAGTCTTAGGCTCCCTTGGAGCCACACTGTGAGCTGCAGTGCTTCTGGGAGTCCTGACTTCCCCGACAAACACCTACTTGCCCACATGACCAGCAAAGGAGAGATCTTTTGGTTTATTATCATGTCTCTCCAAGAGACTTTCAAAATACATGAGCAAACATGTTTTGCACAATATTTCTAGGCATCCTATTACTTTTACTCGAACTGGAAAATATGAGAGATTACAGACCTCTACCAACAAGCCAGCAGGTTCCCCAGATGCACTGAGCTATTTTTGGGGAACATGGGAGGGCTCTTTCAGGGCAAACGTGGCCCCTGACCATTTAGTCAGGCCTGTTGAGGTGTTCAGAGACCCCTGCCAGGTAGCTTCTTGCTATAATCCCTTTCTCTTTGCTCTCCCGAGCAGGAGGTAGTTCATTGTGGTGGGTGATTGCATTTCAGTGGGAGAGCACTTAAGCTAATTGCTTGGTATTGTTAGTCCTGTGCCAACATTCCTCTGGAGTTTTAGATCAAAGGCGCGTGTTGCAATCAAAATACTTTGCTGTTTGACATAGATGTACCCAGAGTTCATCAGCTCCAAGAGAATGACTGCATTGTGTGGACAGAGTGAACAGATACTGTCAAGGGAGCAGATAACCAAGAGTAAAATCTGAGTGTAACATTTCTGGTTGAGGTTCCAGAGGATGAACAGTCCTGAATAACTGAGGGTTCTTTTTACTGCAGCTGTTGCTGTTTCTAAAGGCCATCAGCAATGTACCTTCTCATCACCAGAGTTTACTTTATTGCTCAATTTCACTTCTTGATAAATGCAGTAGGGGTATTTATATCCAGTTCACTTCTTCAGCTTGATGAGCCATATAGAAGCAGTGAACTTCAGGTTGTTTCCTTTGATAGAATTCCCAGTCTAGTATAAAAAGAAAAATACCCACAAAACATAGACTTACTGCTATTTACAACACATGCTGTGGCTTTCTGCTGTGAAATATTGTGACATCTATCAACAAAGGTTAGTGCAAAAAATTTCTTGAGATAGTGTGTGCCCAGGATGAAATTAGCAGTCACTATAAGCAGGGGATATGGTGGATAGTGACTTCCTAGAAAGACCATACAACATGAATCTTCATAGGGAAAACAATGAGAGAATAACGAGAAGCATGTGTTTTCCTGATTTTCTTTTCTATTCAAATACAAATAATGTATGTGTTTTTTTTTTCTAAAGCATTGCTTTAATGTAGATCATACAGTATAAATACATTCAGTACATTCGGGATATGTCTGTGTATGTATAAGCACATGCTTCAGTATGTGCTGGTGACACCCTCTTCCACCCAGGTCGAATCTGTAGTGCCTTGCAACCTTTAAAACGGATTGGGGAGCCTTTCTGCTGGCATGTATGATTACCCATGTCTACGGGGAAGCTGTTTAGTGTGCAGCTATTCTACATAGCAGAGCCAAAAAAAATTATGGTGGGAGTTTTCAGCAGACAGGCTGTAATTATCCAGTTTGGAATTTGACCAGAGTGAAATAGAAGCTTGCCTACCAATAAACATACTTGAGGTAACATGTTTTTGAAGTTTTTGAACTAAGAAGCTTGCTTGGATGGTGAAAGTGCAGGATGGGAGTCATGCAATCCAGGTTGCTCTGGCATAAATTTAGCATGCAATGCTGTAAATAATTTAACCTGTCCTTCCCCCTTATTTTCTATCAAAGATGAACAGTTGTATGGGACCCTACCATGATTTTCTCTCTTTTCATTCCATGTCACCTCAGGAATGATGATGAGACGGGCAGAAATCTCTCAGACTTTTTCAGTTTCTGTTGTTCAGTGTTTGCTGCAGGCTCATCTGTAACTTCAGAATCCCTTGCCTGTACAGGGGAAAATCCATTACCATGACTGGGACAATTGTGTGAGAGTTTGTCTGGAGCAACTCCGCTCCGTGGAATTATTCATAATTTTAGTAATTATTTCATTTTCAAACCAGATTGTCATTATTTTTCATTTCAGTGAAGTAATTTCCCATGATGAGTTGTTTTATAGTGGCTGTGTCAGTCAGTTTTTCTTTGTAGGCAATCCCTTTTCTTTGGACTTGTACATGGCCCGTCAGATCTTTGTGTGGAAAACACTAAGAATAACCATCTACCATAAATGATCTAATTTTGATAAAGCAATCCAAAGCAATGTCCCAGATGCAAAATATGTATGTGAGAGATTTTTTTTCCTTTGAAGTTTTCCATACAATTTTCACATGAGTCATGTGATTTTTAAAACTTCTAAACTTTGTTATCCATTAGTATGTCCATTAATTTTGGCTTAAAGGGACTAAAGAGACTAAATACTAAAGGGAATTTTAGCAATACACAGAATGAATCAATGCACATGTATGTACCTGATGTGAGGCAAGTCAGAAATGTCTGAAGATTGCTTTGTTCAGGGTTGACCTCAATTATTGACTCTCTTGTAAGGGATATGCTGGAGCTAATTACGCCCTAAGTTTCTTGACACGTGGAAGTGGAAATACTAGAACTGCCATTATGACATGCAGAGATGAAAAATGGAAAATATGAAAGAGTGAAGAGCATGTAGGGCCAAATGCAGTAAACCCTCAGACTCATCTCGCAGGTGTAATTTGGAAAGCAGCTGAAACTCAGTGAAACGTCCTCACTAAAGCTAAGCACATGAACATATACTCGATATAATTAAGGTTTGTGACAAAACTCATATGCTTATTCAAAGCATCAGTATTCATTGGGAACCTTACCAACCAGGATAGTCATCTCTTCTTCACAGAGGATCTTTATCGATGCCATTCGCAGTCTGAAATCTCTTAGGGTACAGATTTAGCAGCTCTCTGTCATGGACAGGGCTGCAGTCAGGAACAGAAGTTTGCATTGCACCTCCAAGGCAGTGGCATTTTTTAAAATTACTTAGAAAAAAGGATAAATTATAGCTATAGTCTTTATGGAAATGAGTTAGAAACACTTCTAAGTAGATAGAACAAATTTAAATCTTTTTTGAAACAGACCGAAAACAACCATGTGATATTGGAGCCACACAAATAAGAATGCACTTAGATCTTTGCAGTCATCCAAAAACATGCCATACATACGTTCAGAGCAAAAAATAGACATTTAATCTTTTCCCTTGTATTGCTTCATCTTTCCTGCTGTTTCATAAAGTGGCTGTTTTCATTAAGGAAAAAGTATGTTATGTATTTATCACTCAGTTCAGCTCAGTGTCATTCTTTCTTTGCATTGCTCCCAGCCTGGTAGTTCTGAATTCTTTCAATGGGATGTTGTATTGGGTCATATTCTGATTTTTGTTGCTCTTTTAGACCTCTGAAGGAATGTTACTGGCTCCACAGATGATTAGGATGTACAGTGATTCTATATTTTAAATATGACCACTTAGATTCAGATGTCTTATCCGGTTATTTAAAGAAATTAACTGCTTGCATTTGGTGTCCAAGTGATGACTACAGCAGTTCATTGAAATATTGACTGAAGTAACAGGCTTGAAGACTGAGCTTTGCATAGTTGAACCCTCATTTACATTGCAATACATCTCATGACAATTGATGAACACCCTGATTGGTTTGAAAGCATTTTAAAATCTGTGTTCCTGATATACATACATATATATATATATATTGTATATTTGCAGCATAACTGAGTCTGATTTGCTTCACTCAGTAACTACATTATTGCTATGGTGATAGACTATCTTTTACAATGGAATACACAGTACAGGGACTTCAGCTGATCATAAAAAGTGCTGCTTATTTAGCTAGGCAATAAATATGTTAAATGAACATATTTATGATGACCTGCCTATGCAAGTGGCCCAAGACAGTAAAATAATGACATTTTCTCCCTATGCAAAGAGCTCATGTTTAAAATGTACTTGTATGGCAGGTATTTACATTGTTTACTTTCAGTGGGGACGTTTAGATCTCTAAGTTAAGGGCCTAGAGTTGACTTTATCTCAACTGATTTAGGCCTTCAAGCAAGCTGGATAGATCAGAAACCAGAGCTGCCCTGTTTTCCTTAAGTAATCAATGAAGAGAGACATTTCCAAGAAGACAGTTCTCTACAATTCAAATTGCTTTCTGGAGATGCCTAATTCTCCAGTGATCAGGGTTAATCAATAAAGTGCCTAAAATCATATGGGATTGTTTTTACCTCTTAGAGTAGTCCAGTTGTGCATACTAACTATAAATGGAGAATGTTTCCTATCTTATTCATCCAAAGACTGATAATTAAAGTAAGTTGCATGATTAGTGCTCTCTTCAGACCACAACTCATAAGAGGAAAATTGTTCTGAGAGTGATTCTTGCACCTAAAGTATTTGTCTTAAGGGAAGAAAAATTAAGAAAAAAAGAAAACTTTGGCCCAGTACAGCTGTCTGATCCTAATCCTTCACCTTTTGCTAAAAACAGTTTCATATAGCTTAGAAGAGGCATTTGTGAAAAAGCTGCTTCTAAACAATATTTCTGTGATTCAGATTCATCTACCCAGGTCAGCTTTCCTATTGTAACCTAGTGTAGCCAGAGGGAGAGATGTAGAGGTAGGAAATGCTATTTTCCAATACTTACCTGCATAGGAGGTCGCATGGGACAGGAAATTTAAAACGGTTTAATGATCATCCAATCATTTATTTCCAAGATATATAAAATTGCAAAATATTATTAGGTACATTAAAGGCTGAAATAGGCCAAAAAGTTATTAGTATTATATTATTTCTACTACATCAAGTGTTCTTTTATAGATGTTGGATGGCAAGGGCACTTTCATTGCTTCAGGGTTTAAAATCCAGCCGTGTCTAGATCATTTTGTAGTTTCTTATGGCCAGGATCATTTTGTAGTTTCATATGTAGATATGCTGAATGTGAATATAATGATTCTATGCCTTTCATTGCTACATATTTTTTGACAAATTATTCATATTCTGCCTGTGATATTTTTTCAGGAATAGCATGTGTTGCCCAGCATCCCCAGTCTTTTTAAAACACACCCACAAAAGATCAATGAACCAGCTGTGTGATATAGCATCCCTCCTATTCTAAACTCTGTTTTGGGAAAAGTCTTGATAAGACTACTTATAACACGATTTACAAATACATTTACTTAGTCCTTATTAGGATTTAGAGGAATGATACTTCTAATCAGTGCATTCTCTCTGATGGTCCACAGACTTAATCTGGCCTGTAGGATCCTTTCATCTGCACAGAGAAGATGGAGAACAACTGTTCTCTTTATATGAGTGGATCTTTTCATTCCCTTTTTTCCAGAGCTTGGAAACACGCTACCCCCTACCACATACGTTCTACACTAATTATTTATAAATATTCCTCCTGGCGACAAAAGAAACTACAAGAGAGCTACAATGAAGTTAAAAGGGCTTAAAACCCCTGGGCATGGGATTTAGGTCTTTTCTTCCTTAATCATGTAATAGACTGAAACTGAAGAAATGAAAATCAGGACTGTGCAAGAACAGAATGCAGACACTCAAAAGGGAAATACATTAGGCTGATGGTTTGTTTTGACATCTTTTTCAGGTAAAATTTGTGTCTAATACAGAATGCAAGAACATTGACTCTCTGTTCCTTGTGCTGTCTTCAGAAGATTGTCAAGGAAAACATTAGCCTATAAAGCTCCCTCATAAACAAAGACTGCTAAATATCTAGAAATCATTTATTTAAGTTAAATTTAGTTCAGAGGTCATTTATGGTCTTTTACTTCGCTGTTGAGTAAT
>NW_010578250.1:592700-643523 GCF_000705375.1 Tinamus guttatus
CCTCAGCAAACCCTTGAAGTTTAAGGGAAACTATGCTCAGTGTTATGCAAGGTGATATTGATTTAACCTTCCTTGTCCTCATATTTTTCACAATCACATTAGAACACAGTAACATCAAGAATGCACAAACTTCTACAAACTTTTGGGTCTGATAGGGAGTGCAAGAACATTGACTCTCTGTCTATCTGACTTTCTGTCTACTTGAAAACTACTTCAAATTGCTTTACAAATCCATTTTCACTAGATTTTACAATTAAACAATCCTAATTGTCTGGAACTATTTTCATAAATTCATTGTATTCTATGCCCCAGTTACTAAAAGCCTCATAAGGGAATGCGGACCTCAAGGTGTTAGTGCTTATGAAAGATAGTGGTCTAATTGTTCTGAAAATGAAGCTTTTTATTATCTCTGAGCAAGAATAGCAGATAACTATCGTGTTTTGATGTACCAAAGTACTTGGACCCTGACCTGAAATGAGGTTCAAAATCATTCTTCCATGAAGTTTTTATGACTGACCTCTAGCTGCCAAATATGTGAGTTTTGTAATGCGAACACCTGGCAGGAGTAAATGGCCTGAGACTACCACTATATTTCACATAAGTGGCTAAGAAGCTCCTCAAACACAGCAGCATTTGATCTCTGTCAACATGCAAGGAATAACAAATGAGTCATTTGGAAGAGACAGAATCCCTGCCATGGCATGTCTGCAAAACATTGTCTGAGAAAAGACTGAGGAACTAACAGCAAGCAATATCCAGGTACAGCCAAACCACCCCCATTCCCCCCAAAGACAGAGAAAGTTTCATACACTGAACCATGCCGTCTCTTATGCTGTGGCTATTTTAATTTTTTTTTTTTTGTAATTCTAAATCATAGGAATATAGGAACAATGTTCTTGCTCAGGGCTCTACTTGCAATAAATGTCTTTGTGATCACAGGACTGAGGAATCAAAAGCAAATCCTCTAGACACGCAAAGAATTAAAATTATTATTTTTTTTTGTTTTCACTAATGTTTTTTTTCAAGTGAACTCCACAGTGCTAATCTGCCCCTCACAGAGGAGCTGTTACTTATTATAGAAAAAAAAAGGCACTACCAATGGTAATGTTGGGTTATGAATCTATCTGTTGAGCGTGTAGTTTGATATGCTAAAATTGATATGTTTATGTTTTGTTTTATCTAGAGTTTACCTTATGCAGTGTACATGCAATCAGCATGATTGAAGCAGTACTTGGAACAAACAGTAAATAGTCATATCAAAGTGACTGGCAGTCTTCTCTCAAAAAACGAAGAAGCATTTTCCCATTCTGCATATCTGTTGGCAAAAAAGTCTCGATTTTGATCACCAGCAACAGCAGGAAGGAGACTGCTTTTTTTTTTTTTAATTATAGAATCTGTAGCACTAAGCTGGCCCAAAGGCCTTTGGACCAAGACGACAGCAGTCATAGGCTGGTGATCAGTGATCAGCGGAGTCACCCAAATGCCTCCAACCCAGCTGGGAACATGGTCAGGCTGCATAATGGCTCCCTTCTTCTGCCTCTTTCGTTCTCATCTTCTTCCCACTCATTTTTCCCATCCCTTTGCTTCTCTCATGTTGTTTTCCAACCTATTCTGTCCTTCCTCTCCCATTTCCAGCTGGGGATTTGTATTCTGTTTTTTTTTCCGCAGCTGTTTTTCCTTCTTTTGGTCTGCTGCCAATGGCTATGCTCAGCCCTTCCCTGGACTGCGTATTTTTTCAGGCATTCCTTGTGATCACAAATCTGCCATCAGGCTTTTGGCAGTTTATGCACTCTTAGTTTTTTCAATCTCCTCTCTGGTCACAGAGAAAAGGAAAGGAAAGGAAAGGAAAGGAAAGGAAAGGAAAGGAAAGGAAAGGAAAGGAAAGGAAAGGAAAGGAAAGGAAAGGAAAGGAAAGGAAAGGAAAGGAAAGGAAAAGGAAAGGAAAAAGGAAAGGAAAAAGGAAAGGAAAAAGGAAAGGAAAAAGGAAAGGAAAAAGGAAAGGAAAAAGGAAAGGAAAAAGGAAAGGAAAAAGGAAAGGAAAAAGGAAAGGAAAAAGGAAAGGAAAAAGGAAAGGAAAAAGGAAAGGAAAAAGGAAAGGAAAAAGGAAAGGAAAAAGGAAATAGGAAAGGAAAGGAAAGGAAAGGAAAGGAAAGGAAAGGAAAGGAAAGGAAAGGAAAGGAAAGGAAAGGAAAGGGAAAAGAAAAAGGAAAAGAAATTAACAATTTAGATTTTATTTATTTCTGTTTGTGTTTCTGTACTCTTTATTTCTTCCCTCTATTTTGTAACATAAAGGAAGAGCAGCATCCAAGACTCATAAAATATTATATTTTAGCATTAAATCACTCATAAAGCTAGCTGCTGCTCTTTATAATTTTCTGACATTCATAGAACGCCTTAAACAAAACTTCCCAGTCCTTTCCACTAGTGGATTCCCTTCCATCTTAAATTACATCTGCTTACTTCCCAAGCAAATAAATTGTACTGACAGTGAATAAAGGCCCTAAATGAATAGCTTTTTTGGCAAATAAAAAGCTACAAAATTCAATCTGATGAGGCTATAAGAGCAGGTAGTAATTCATTGAAATAAGAAAAAGTAGAAAAAGAGAAGGCAGAGATACACCTCCGAGGTGAATTGCATGCTGTATTCAAAGAAGCTCAAATAAAAGTTGCAACTCTTAAAAGTCTTAAAAGTGAGTTTCCAGAAATAAAATTTTTGCCTTATCCTTGCCACCTCCCTCCAAAGTCACTTTATGGAAGTATTACTTTACTAACAAGATGAAAAAAATAGTAGAAAAAAAAAGATATTTCAGCATATTTTCCACTGAACTATACCTGCAATTTTTAAAAACATTCTTTGGTATTCTGCTGTGGGGTATTACAGTAACAAAAACATTTAAAAATTTTATTTGCCCGGGAAACATTATGGCTTGAACTGAAAAAGAAGGTTGTTTCTTGTACATACAGAACTGTGAAACATGCAGCTAACATTGCAAAATTTTTACAAATGTGACAGCTTCTCTTTCTTTGACCCATTCCTACAAACATTTGAAATTACTACAAGAGAAGAAGGAAAACAAAATCTAGGTAAAAATGTGGCACAACCTCTGCTCCCCAGGCTTGAATTTCACTGCTAATACCTCAGACTTACATAGTTCTCACCTCAGCTGTGAGTTTGAACCTAGTCATCACTTGAGAATAACATCCGCTAATGCCAAGAAAGGCCATGAAGTAAGAACTGTGAACTTGGTGAATTTGTAATATTTTCCAGTTTTTATGGCCACTTAAAAATTTCTCCACTCTGCAATATGCTAGTAATTCCTAAAGGAAATAATAAAACTATGCTTGAAAGAATACAGAGAGTAAAGTTTACTATATCTTAGAGAAGCATCATCTGCTCCTGAGCATCTTTCCCTTAGCAGACTTAGATGATTAAGAAGCATTCAACAATAGATAAAATTAGATTGTCAGTAAGTGACTTTATAAACATGATATAATAGCATAAATACATTAAGTGAGTTTATTTTTGCCTGCTTCTTCCAGTCCATAGAAAAACAATGTGTTACTGGTGATCTGATTTACTAACCTACTTTGCAAGAGGCTATAGAAAGATGTCTGTAGATGTTGAATTAGATTCTTACAGATGAAATGTTGCTTTTTTTGCTGTCTATGTGAACATCTAAATATGATAATGCTGTGCACAGAAACGCTGATTCAACTCTAGTTGAAACTGATGGAAATGCAAGATCTGGTCTTTGGAATTTGGTAGACATGTTGGGAAGGCAGAAATGTTGTGAACAAAGAGATCTAGCTGTGGATAATATAATAACTTTCCTTATATTTTCCTTTCAAGTCTCTGCTTCCGTGATGGAAACTGCAGCACCTTGACTTATATCTGCTTAAGAAAGCTGTTAACTTTGTCCATCATGTCTAAATATCTTTTCATCTATGATGTGATCCTTCACATCCTTCTGGTAGTGGCTCTCTGCTATTATTTTGCAGAAGGGAAAGTGAACTGCAGAGAAGCTAAGCAACTGCTCTGTGAGCTCAGTGGAAGCTTGTGTTAAAGCAGATATTTGAAACTAGGCAAGTACTCTGTGTCCTAGGTTCTGTTTCCTTCTCTGGAGTCCTGTGACTGTGTGGGACCAAGAAGGCTCTGAGTTGTTCCCCTGAGCTACCACATGCGTGGCATGACAAGCAAAAAATAAGAAGAGAACATCTTTAGATTTGTATTTATTTTTGCAACAGTTAGTGCCAGATATGAAAAGGTATGACAGGAATAAAAGATAGCATTGGAAATCAACATTTAGTGCAACTTAAAACATTTCAAGGTTGACAAGTGATTTTCAAGTCAGTGATTTTGATAGCATGTCCTTCAGCACACCAGTATTATTCAGTCTTTCCAGAGGTGGCTTTCATAATACATATTCCCTTGCCCAAATCAGTTATTCACACACTGATCTGGTTCTGATCTCAAGTTCAGGCTATTCAAAGGCTGATCTTGCTTTCTGCCAGAAGCAAGAGCCATGACAACTACAATATAAGCATCTATTGACATATTTTTAGTTTCAAAAGGACAGTAAGTAAATAAAGCCCTCTTTCAGGCCGCCCTGCTTCGCAAGTGTCAAAGCTTAATACAGTTTTTTTATGAAGCCTGAAGCTAGCTTGTCTCTCCTTTTGGATTTAAATCCATTTAATACCTATGCTTAGTTTCTTTATGAAGTAGGGCCAGATTCACTCCTCCAGATCTGCATAAGGTCCATAGGCTCTGATATATCACCTAGGTCACCATGTGAACTCTTTTGCAAACAGATCGTCGTGTCTTCTTCAGAAGGCTCCACAAAACATACATGCCATCCACCACCACAAAATGTTTACCAATGTGCTACAGCAAATTCAAGACCCGTGATAGAAAAGCAAAAACACTAAAGACAAAATGTTAATGTGCTGCAGTAAGGGATCAGATCCAGGGTACTAACGTGTTTTTTTTTTTAATTGATAAACCGAGTGGGCTCATTATTGGGTTGTTGATTCTTTTATATTTTTCTGTTTTCTTGCTAACTAGAGAATGGCTAGCAAGAGTCATATAACTCATTCTGGTTTACAACCTAGTAGAGAAAATCATCTCTAATAGTTTATGGTACCAAAGAAGAATATTTTTTACATGTGGTTGTGTTACACCGATTGTCTGCACTCTAAGAACAGTAAATCAACATTTAGCGCAACTTAAAACATTTCAAGGTTGACAATTAGCATTGCTTTTCTCTGCAAAGAGAAAAAAATGCCAAAAATTACTCAGGAAAGTTTGAGGTACAATGTATTTAATTTTATGATCAATAAGCATACAGGCATGTCCTAAAATTCAGCTATTTTGATTTACATATCCATGGATGTATTTTGTGTGTGTGTTTGCATATGTATAAATAAATTACATATTATACAAACAAGACATAGAGTCCTCTTTTGCTCTACTGGCATTGATAAGCGAGATATTTGCCAGGAATAGGAATAAGCTGACAGTCTGAAAAAAAAGTGAAGACTGAAAGCTTTGAAAATGCATAACTTTTGGTAAGGTCATTTTAGATTAGAAGAGACAGTCTACCTCCCAAAATCTCCTGAGGCTCAGTCTAAAACAAACACTTTCTGTGAGGCAATCAGGCAATTAACCATTTTGCAGTGTCACCTCTCCAGCTTATGGTTTTATGTACGAAGTCAGAACTCATCTACAGTCAAGTCATGGAGATATGATGACATTAGCTACGTATGAGTAAAGATTCTTACCAGTCCATGTCCTAAATTACCAAGGTGATGCTGCAGCAAAGGTCAGATGTCACACTATATGTCTAGTAGTGTCTTCCAGAACATCACTTTTGGCTTTACTTGCCCCTGCCTGTCATGCCCAAAGAGCAAACAGTTTGGCTGAAGTTGCCAATGATACAATGTTTTAAGCATGGATGAGCATGTGAGATAAAAAAAAGCCCATTTAGCAGCTTTACGGTTCAAGAGATACTCGGCTTTTGTAAAGAAAAGAAGGTTCCCCAGAAGACATGCAACTGTGTGCTTGCCTTTTAATAAATTTTTAAGCCTTACCTGTGCAATAATCCTTTACTCAGGGAACTCAGAACATTGCAGGAGTGGCCCGGGTCAGGCCATGCTTCTTGGTGGCAAGTAGTCCCAAAGACCACACTAGCCAGGAGAGCAGCTACCACTATTCACCTCTTTGCTAGCCTGGAAGATAAAAGATCCACTCAAGATTTCCTGGCTTTTACAACTGTTTTATTAAACACCAAATGACAATTTCAAGCTGTTTGCCCAGAATAGCCAAATGGTCGACATAATGATGTCTGTCACAACAGTGGAGAAATACTGTATTACCTTATTAAGTTATAATTTCTGTTAATAAACTCATGTCCTGTTTACAGCAAACAGCAGTGCAGGAGGAAGAGAAATCAGCAGAAAACATGGAAAAGAATAAGTGGTGTTAGCTAAAAAAAGACTGACATCAAACTGTGAATATCCTGCAGTTAATAGAGCTTTTGCAAGTGAGTGAAGTTTGCAAATGTAAGTGCAAACAAACAAACAAACACACAGATCAGCATTAGCATTCAGTTGAAAGTTTTCTCATAACCTGAAGAAATTTTGTCCCTATGGAGTAAACTGTCACAGGTTAGGCATGAAAATCTAGTGCGTTGGTATTGCTGAAAATACTTCCATGTTGCTTGTGCAAAAAATATTCACTAGTCTGGAAAAAAAGAAATTAATATTGATCTGTAGGGCATTCTACAAAGAAAGAATGCTGCTTTCCATGTGTGCGAGGCACTACAAAAGCTTTGTAAGAGAAATTGATATGTATTAATAGAAAATGGGATATTGATCATGGGCATAAATCTAATGAAGAAACCCAGAGAAACATTCCAGTTGTGTGGGGTAGAGAAAGAAATATGAAAAGCTGTTAGAACTTCCTTGTTTTGCTGCTGAGTGCAGAAAACAAGCTATGAACAACAGCAATAACAACACAGCTAAAAAAGCCTGAGAACTATAGGCTTAGCTCTTGATCTGTCTGGGTATGAAACTGAGGCTGAAAGGAGAATAGGGCCTGTTCACTGCAGTGTGAACTTAGATATTCAAGTAACTACAGGAGGTTTTGAAAGCCTGCTTGTATTAGAAAATAAATGGCATAAATTATAAGGAAGCTGAAATCCTGGTAGTGATGGTGCAATTTTTCAAGTGTAAAGTTGAGATGTACTCTAATGTGCCATCACATTTCAGATTCTGGTAAAAGCTACTGGTTTCTTTCTTCCCCTTTCCCAGTTAGGTTTCATTTTGAACATATTCTGGATTTCCCAAGAATGTGCCTAACACACTCATGTGTGTGGAGAGATACGCAGAGGAAGGGAAGCTATGCTTATACCAAGCAAGTCTAACAATACCTGAGGCATCAAAAGAGGCCACTAGCATTCATTTTCTTGGATGTGGTAGAACAGAAGATCTCAGCGTCTTTCAGTGTGTGGAGAGATAAATGTGATAAACTGCTCTGGAAAAGAATACCAAACTAGATTTGGGAACTCTCCGCTGCCCAGGACAGGCATATTCCTGCTTCATGTTGTACAAAGATGATATTGTCAGCACTCTGTTGTCTTAGTTGCCTGTTTGTGTGTGCTGAATGTGGGGAATTGCAGGGAATCCCTCACCCAGTCCCTGATCTGGACAGCTGGAGGACCATGACTCCAAAGCATAGGAGGCGGTCATCTAGACACAGCCTGAAATGGCAGGCCTCACGTACAGCAGAATGAGCTCGGTGTCTGAAGATAGCAGAATGGCTCTGCTGACATCCCATAAATATTTCACTCATCGTTCTACTCTGCGGAGAGATTTTCAGGATAGGGGCAAACTCCATAAGCTGATTGGGCCACCAGAGAAAATGTCTATATCCTTATACTCCAAGCAACTGTTTTTTGTAGATGAAGACAAAGAGAGAATGCATGCCTATGTGTATGCCCTACCTGCACGCTTATAGACATTTTAATATCATCTCATATATAAGAACAACAAAGAAGGGAAATCCATATGAGGAGCTGCAATAGATACATGGCAGGATTCATTTCACCTAACTTTAGACATCTAGAGTGTAGGCGTCTCCATCTGAGCAAACCAGCCTGTGCTCCTTTTATAGACAATGGAGAGAAATATACCATTTTAGAGTGTGATTTATTTTAAACTACATCTAATTATGAAGAGATGAGATGCATCCTAGAAATGGCAGTTTCATTCTACAGACTATTAAAAGAGTTTAGGGTGAGTGACTTAAACACAGATTGAAGGTTAGGTAAACCAAGGAAAAAAAACACTTTTGTTTTGCAAGAATTTTTGTAAGTTAGCCCTGTTTCCTGTTCTGCCATTGTGTGGTCCCAGAAACAGTCATTCTGTCTCAGTAGAAGGGGCTGCCTTGTTGGGTACATACATGAACAAGTGACAGGGCTTGTAGGAACAGAGCTGTCTTAAATCATGTTGGTCAGAATGCAACCACAACTCTGAAACCACAACTGTAAGGTTTAACCCAGATGGTGATTTGGGTGTGAGTTTTAAAAATTGAGAATAGAGAGATTTAGCCCATGAAACAAGACATAGGTTTATTTAACACTTAAGATTTGGGCAATCCAAACCACTGTAACCCGAGTGACTATCATAACGACCAGCAGATCGCTAGGGTCGGATGAGTCAGCCCACATCTGGATAATACCACAGATTTATTCCTGATGACTCAGTGTAAAACTTATGAAAATTGTAAAAAAAAATTGAAAAAGATCTTCTCAACCCTAAGACTCTGCTCTGTAACACAGATCAACATGAATTTCCCAACAAATCATGTAATATGAGAGGGACCCATGAGATTTTTTCTGTAAATTTCACTTCCTTTAAAAAAGATAAGCTGTGGAAGGATTAGAGTGTCCATGTAGTGGCCTTCAGATCTGGTGGTCTGTGTTTTGGTTCTTTTTTTCTGCTTTTGTAGGGAGATTTTTGGTGCACTTTCCAAACCTGCTGAGGTCTGTGAGAAGGAAGGTTCTTACTTTGCCTGCTTCAGGTTCTTGCTGCCACGTCCATCCTGCATTGTCCGTCAACCGCTCTGTGAGCACCAGGAGCAGGTAAAAGCTGATGTGCAGTTGCACGGTTCTCGTGGTCCATGCAGTTCTTCATAGTGGTGTAGGTACCTAAGCTCATTCCCTTTAGCTACTTATGTGCTCTTTTACTCATTTTGTCTGTAAATTACATACGTGCTGAAGCAATCTAATAACAAAATTAAACAAATGTAAGAAAATCCTCATTATTCCTTGTTTCACATTCCAACAGAGAAAAACTGCTTCTGTCTGTGTATGCCTTTTGTCTTTCAGTATCAGAATATCAATGGCTTTAGACAGGTATTTACAATAGGAAGACCACAGTTTGAGCCTAAAGCAGAGAAAGAACAAGTTTTGGACTGGGGATACGTGTTCTCTCTTTGTTGGTGGCAAATCATTTTAAGAGGATATTTTCTTCTGTTTCCCCTCAGTTTTATTTCCCCTCTCTTACCCTAGAGGTTAGTGCCCCAGCAATTGGGTCAGCTCAGTGTTTTACATGTCTTGTCTCTGAACGAAGCTTCTGAGAAGATTAAGCTTAAAAAAAATACTAAAAAAACTCTTACCTGCATCTATTGCCAAAAAATAATGTGTAACTATAACACATTTATAACACGTAACTATAACCTAGTGCCAGAAGTCCCTCTAGTGAACTCACACAGACTTTGTTTTTCTTGTAAACTGATCTCCTCTTAGAACTGAACACAGAGAAATCAATGTTGGACAGTAACTATGGGTTCCTACACAATATTGTTTTACAAAATCCTTTTAATGTCTACCACTTCTGAAATAGTTTTTGTTTTAACAGTGTAATTTAAAACTTGCTTGAGGTGTATCAAGTGAACAACAGGCTTACAGCCAAAAGATGCCTAAGGTATTAAAATTTACATTAGGCAGAGATTTGCAGGAAGCTACAGACTATAAAATCTCCCTGATTACAGTGTGGTTCTGGGATAAATAGTATGTTTAAAATATGGCATCTGCTTGATGTTTGCTTTAGAGATTAAGAATTTTCACAATGGCCATGTTCACGTTTCTGCTGCAAAACCTTCTCAGGCACAGGAGAGTAATTTGGATTTTCTTTGTATTCCTGCATCCTTATAATTATTAATTCAGTGTTAAATATAGGGCTGTATTCTGCCCTCTGCATTCTTTGTTGTTGCTCTTTATTTGTACTGTGCATTTACTATCACTTGAGCATGAGCTCAAATGTAAATAGACCACATACATGGTGCAGTTAGAAGCATGAGAAAATTGAACAATATGCCCAATGTCTTGCAAGTGGGAGCAGAGGGGCAAATGTATATATAAAAATCCAATATCCTGACTTCAGCTTCAGGACCTGTTCACTGGACAACACTGTGTAGGGTGTATATTTAATAATAAAGGGTTCCTGACCTAAAAAGCTAACAGTTAACACAAGATGCAAGAAAATTATGGAATCTGAGAGCTGCTGAGAGTCTGAGAGTCATTAAAGCTGCAATTAAATTAATTGGCTGGGGATTTGCTCAAGGTGGTCTCGCTGCTCTTTCCTATCATCTCTCAGTCTTTTTATTTTCTCATCCTCTTTCTCCCCTCCTGTTTTCCTACAGGCACAATCCCTCACCACTCCATTTGGATTTGATTCACCAGCAATTCACCAGCCCACTGCTGTGCTGAGGGGCAGAGCTCTTTTCTTGATGGGCCAGCAGCACCAGTGAGCTGGTGCACTGAAGGGCACAGAGAAGCAACAGATCTGGTGCAAGAAGAGTGGTGGGACTAGACCATCAGCAGAAGAGGAATAGGATCATCCGTCTAGCTATTAGGAGCTACATGCTAGAGCATCTCAACCTACTTTGCTGAATACCATCCAAGTGATGGCATTTTTTCATTCTGCATGTTCCGACATGGCTGCTATTAAGGAACAATGTGATTGCCTCTATCCAGAAAAGCCATGAGAATTCCCAGAAATCTGTACAGACATTTATCTGTAGCTGAAGATACAGAAAGCCCACTGAGGCTGAGAATCTGAAGAGAGAATTTTGTTCTCAGACTTATCACCACCAGTGATATTGTGAGAGCAGGAAAAGTCCAGGCTTTCATTTATAATCTTAAATGAACTTTGTGGAGAGGGAAGTTCATTAAAAAAATCTTGTGAAAAGAGCCAATTTGATCTTGAAATCATTGGGATATCCTGCCTAAACCTAAAGTATCATGACACTGCTGAATCCTAAAGTATCATGATTGTCATCATTTTTTTTTCCTCAAAATACAAGTACCTCTATGGATGTCTGCTTAACTTCCAGTGGATTCTAGTCAGAGGGAAACTCATAATCAAATAAATAGTAAACTGGTTTGAATAATTTTCAGTTTTGCTGTTATCCTCAGATTTATTTTTTTGCTTAATAAAAGTGTGTATAAAACTTGGCCAGCTTAGGAGGCAAGCGGGAAATTTTATTAGAGTGACAAAATATGTGACAGCTAAGGAAATAGGCTTTTATGCACAGGGAAGAGAGTGTTGAAGTCAAAACCACACAAGGTTTATTAAAATCGTATTGAGTGTTGGCAGTGAGTAAATGCAGATGTCTTTCTGAAAGCAGCTTCCTGATATTTAAAATAATGGAACATTAAAACAAAACAAAAACAATTAACAAATTGCTGTGACTGCAGAGGTAGAGAAGTGGGAAGATGGACAAAAGAAATAACTGTCAGGACAAATTTGCAAGTTGGCAATGATACTGCTTAAAAACAAAATGGATGAATGCACATTTACAAGTTCTCAGCTGCCAGCTGCCAGGAATGGAAGTAGAACATCTGGCTAATACAAAAGATTTGTTCTTGATTGCTCTGTTTCTAGTAGTGTGGCCTAAAGATGTAAAACTGGAAATTGTGAAAAATTGAAAAAAGATCTCATCCCCAAGATTCTGTTCTGTAAAACAGACCAACATGAATTTCCCAAAAAATCATGTAATATGAGAGGGACCCATGAGACATTCCGTGTAAATGTCATTGCTTCCTTTAAAAGAGATATGCTGTGAAATATATAGTGTCCATTTGGTGGCCTTCAGCTTTCTTGTGTTTTGATTTTTGCTTCTATTTTTTTAGGGAGATTTTTGGTGCACTTTCTTGTTGAGGCCAGTGAGGTGCAAACTGCTAATCTGCCTATTGCGGGTCCTTGCTGCCATGTCCATCCTATACTGTTCCTCATCTAATCTGTGATTTCCAGGAGCCTGTACAAAGCTGTGATGTCAGGTAAATGAAACCTGGGAAGATAGGGAGTGTGGGCTTGAGAGAGAGTGCAGGGTGAGAAGAAAAGGAAAATTAGGGATTTTGTGACGTGTCAAGTATGGGGAGATGGAGGTCATAGATGAAGGGAGTAAGGGTCCTTGCTTAGAAGTGAAAAGATGTGTGTTAGAAGAGATGACATATTGTATAGCATAGGGTTTTATAGTCTTTTCTTTGGACATGCCCAGCTCATTTACTCTTCAAGGAAATAATTAGTTCCAAATCTTTAACACTCTCTTGAATTATAAGATCTCTTTAAAGGTTCAACCTGATTTCTGATTACCAGTCACGGGAATCAACACGCTTATGCAGTTTAGCTGATTCCTGTTTCATTGAAATCATTTCATTCCCACAGCCCCAGCATGTTCTTTATTCTTTCATGCCCAAACAGTACACTCATGTATACACTCATAAGACCCTGAAGTCAGGGCATTGCATATCCCAGAGTTATCAAAAAAGGCACGTATTTGTCTATGAACTACTTTCTGTTTTCTTTCACAGGCTCAAGCATTCACTATTTACTTAATACCATTTCAACAGTACATTTTAGTGAGGTTGGAAGTTGAACAGTTTTAATGCTGTTGGGCTGTAGCCAACGGTGCTTCTGTCTCAGTTTGGAAAGGAATAAAATAGAAAGTGTATCGAATGTGTTTTTACTACATTTCTCTGTGTCAATCACAGCTGTTGCATTTATAGAATAGCACAAGGCCACACTCAGTCTTCCGAGCCACATGTCAAAGAGTTCCAGTGTAACTTCCAAGCTAGGGATGCATTTCATGACTAAGGGCTATACTGGTGTAATCCAAATCTCCGTCTCAGACAGAGGGTTAAAAGAATTTAAACTGAGCTTTTTTTTTTTCTTTTCTTTTTTTTTTTCCCTGGGAACCAGTTGAATGTCAAATCCAGGTAAGTCTTGTAGTAAAATAGTGAGAACTATGACTACTTCATATATGTGAGGTATATTATATGACTGTTGGTATGTGTTTTGATAGATTGATATGGGGCTTTGGTAAAACTTGTGGTATGTAGCTCACAAGGTCAGGAAGGTTTGTAGTTGCAGCTTTCATGAGTGCAGCAGAGAAGTGCCCCAAACATGTTCTATAGGAAACCCAGGGCACCAGTGAGGAATTTTCTTGATTTTGGCATGGATTCATCCATCCTGGTGTAGAACTCAATAAGTAATATGGATTTATTTTCATCTTACCTACTTAGTGGAAGAAGAAAGGGGCATTCAAATGGCCATGGAATCTGTTTAGGATATGAATTTCTCTCCAAGATGACACAATAGTGAGAGTCAGTAAGAGACAGTTAGGATAGTCAGGCTTAGCCAGGTATGAAGTCTCCTAGCATTAAGGGGTCACTTTCATCTTTAATTAACAGGAAACTTTAGCCATGAAGAGTTTTGTTGTCAAGTATGGTGAAAGCAAAGACTTCATTTTTGAACTTTCAGCCTTGAAAAACCCAGAGCTTTCTGTAAGTATCTGATGGTAGATGGAGAAAAGAATGGTTTGAAAAATCCCTGAGAAGTCCAGATGAACAGAAGAGAGATCTTGTAAGCTGAAGAAATTGGATGAGCAAACCATGTTAGAGGGCCTAGCTGGCAAGAAGCCCTTCACCCAAATGGCTGCAGTTTAAACTTTGAGTAAAAGTATGTCCGAAACAAGCCTCATCATGCTTCCTGCTGCACTCAAAGGAAGTAGACAACCAGAAGCCTGCCAAAGAAGCTTATTGAACCAAGGTCTCTAAGCCAGAGAGAGTAAAATGTATGCAAGTACCTGAGAAAAGATGGGCATTATAGAAGGGAAGATAACTTGACCAGTTCATAAGATGAAAGAGTAAATTGCTATGTTAAGAAATTCCATAATCTTTATGCTTCCACACCATAAATATTTGCAAGCTGCAGGTTGTAAGTGGCAAAGGGAATGACAAGGGCAGGACTCACAGAGTGATGAGCACAGGCAAAGGGGAAGAGTTTTGAGTAGCAAACAGATAAGGCCACTCAACAACAGCCTAGACCATAGAGGTAGAGGAGGATCTCTCTGCCTAGTACTAGAGTATCAATAATTTCAGCTGACATATGAAATCTTTGGGTCTGAATGACTTTTAAGGGTCTGCTTCTCTTTTTGGACTTTTCCAAGTTTGTGCTGTAGGGAGATAGTGAGGAAGGGACTGTGGCAAATGCTCAGCAGCATCCGATCTTTGGCAAGAGACTGTGTCATATTACTGGCAGGATACCATAGAGGTATCCCGCTATAGAACAACAAGGGGGCAGGTAAATTTTTTAGGAGGGGTGTAGCTCCAAGAACATAGCTCTGTATCCCTCCACTGCTTAGTAGCACCTTGCAGAAGAATCACACAATCATGTCTCAAGAAGCTGACAATTTTAATGCTCTTTTCTTGTGCTGCTTGAGATAACAAAATCAAAAGTCATATCATAAACTTCTTAATATTCTATTAGATCTCATCATGCATCACCATCTTAGATATAACAGTAATTTTCTTATTTTATTTACTCGTTTGGTAGCTTAGGAGCTCTAATTCACACTCCTCCTTAGATTTTAGATGCAGTGTTTGAGGAGGCTATTCAACCAGATGTCCACCCCTTACCTCTTTTTGAGTTGATTTACCAGGAGATATGAGTGCTAGGTAGCAGTGATGAAAATGGATGGCATTTTCTACCACAGTTCATTACAATTCACATGATTCTGATTTTATTACATATACTAAAATAATGGCAATTTAAATTAATCCAATGCCTGAGAACTGCAGCAGTTAAAACTGCAGCAGATTCACAATCCATGTTGGATATAGCTGAAGAAGTTAGTATTGCAGCTGTGAGGGAGCTCATCTCTCTAGCCTATTGCAGCTAAATGCGGCAAGGAAAATGCATTCTCCTCTGGTTTAGGGAGAGTTGTTTTTGTAGGCTTTTCTATTACAATAAGTCTAGTGTATACTTTGATGCTAGGCTCCATTCAATATCAACCACTCATCATTCTCTGTTCCTTCTGCATCCTGCTGATCAAATTTTAGTGGAACAAATGTCTCATCCAGCTCCACATGGATATTTAAAGCTTGTATTCCTAGTGAATGAAGGTGTCTGAGGTTTTAGAGCATGTCCATCTATTACTTTGTTGCGTTCCACAAAAGTTCAAAATATGCATCTTGCTTCTGAGTGCTCAATATTTCCTAAGAAGATAATTTGAGCTGACTGAAGTATACTTGCAGTTTGTATCTAGTCTTTGTTTGTATATTACCCTATTCATCATTGCTATTTGTAGTAATTAGCCTTCCTACAAAGAGCTGCTACAAAAGGCACTGATGTGAGTATATCTCTTGACATCAGACATTCAGCTGTGCTGACTGAATCACTGACAGACCAGGGTGAGAATGCATATATATATATATTATTTTCCGTTCCAAACATGGATTTCCATTCTTTCCCTCTTTACTTTGAAGACCTTTCTAACACATCCTTAGCAATTTTAATCACTGTTTTGTTTTCTACCATTTAATTGGCTGTTGAAGAGAGAACAGGGATGATGTGATAGAATTTACATTTGTTGATAAATCCCTCAAATGTCACTGGGATTTATCATCTAAAACTCTGTTTTTAAGAAGACTCTGAGTATCTCAGTTATGTTAGTTTTCCT
The DNA here is from genome assembly GCF_000705375.1 of Tinamus guttatus. The sequence continues at coordinate 608,725 of NW_010578250.1, forward strand.
GGAAGACTAATGTGTTTCTTCTTTGGCCTCTCTGACAAAACAGTAACTACAGACATTTTAAAATATTTTTTATTGCGTTGTTTGTTCTCACACTTTTCACTATGGTTATTTATGGTATGGTATGGTTAGTTAGGTCTTTCTGTGTTTTTACAAGCGCAAGAACTTGCCATGTTGTTTTTACTCTTTGCATCAGTCCACAGTAACCAGAAGGTCAGCAGGGTGGGACTCATCCTCTGAGGCAGACGTCCAGGCTCTTTTAAAGTCGTTGTCAAGAAACAGACTCTTCCAGTGTGTGAATCATCTCTTCCTAATATAGACACCTAAAATAAGTCAAATATATGCATTCTAGAGGAGACTGAAATGTATGGTTGTGTTTTTTTCCGTGATGTTGACATAATGGTGGCTGTCATTGCTATCTGTTGCAGATTCCTCAAGGCTGTCTCCACGTTAATGCACTGGAATGCTGTGCTTCCATTCTGGTCGTCATGGTCCCATCAGTCTCTATTATTGGTGACACTGATACTCTTCCTTTGTAAATTGATCCCAAATTATGCTCCCAAACATCTAGAACTACTCAAGCCTATACAAAATAAGAGAAAGTACCCATTTAGCTTCTATAATTCTTGTCTTTGCCAATAGAAGTGTAGAGGAGGAGGGTTGTATTTGTTCATCTGAAGGCACTTGAAAACAATGCTTAGGTATCTGTAAATACTCCGTTTATCTAATTCTTCAACTCCTGAGCTCTGTAACTTTAGCAACAATGCCTTCTTTATCCACTCACTTTATTAGTCCTGTTTCTTTTTTCCCTTAATAGAATGGGAACTATATGAGACAGCACTGTGATTGCTGAATAATTATTATCTATTCCAGGTAAAATATGTCCAGAAGACATCCCTGCCTTCATATTCATCATGCTACAAGAATGCTGTAGTATATTATGAGAATATATGTTTTGTTTTCTTTATGTGCCTATTATATGAATTGGTTGTTCCCATTTAGCATCAATATGTTCATTAATTACTTCCAGCACAGCCTTCCATGCTGTCTGTGCTATCTCTAACATTAAATTTTGTTCTTTTCCTTTGGACATTGATTGTCTTTCCAAAAGAGGCCATTTCATAATGCTCTGGTTGGTGCCACCACAGCCTGTGACGTTCCAAACAAGACACTCCTGTTGCTGATCCCACCAAAGTAGTGGCAAATTTTCCCTTGCCTGAACTAATCTGGTTGGCATTCAACCACATTCATATAGCTTGTGGACAATGTTTGTACATATATGGAAAAATGCTGGCTCATCCTACTTTGACTTTGGTGAACTTTAGACTGTGACACAGCTTATTACCGATTAACAGCACAAACTGCCTAAGAGAGGTATACAGGAAATACACTGATTTCCCAGACTCCATTGAGTGGCTCAATAATCCTGGAGTTAATTTATAATTCTGCTTGCAGTTTTCAATATCCAAGTGATATTGTCATGGTGCCATCATATAATTTTAATTAGCCTTTTCTTGTTTGCTCTTTCATTTCAGTATCTCCCGTAATGTTATGGAAGTCTTTGTAACCTGGTATATCCACTGATGCACCATTGTCTATTCATTATTCAGTTTCCTGTTTGCTATGTGCTGCTGCCTTGTCTTTGCATTTGCTGATAGTCAGAGCATTCAGACATTATTTCTTCTTCCTCTGATAGTGTGCTCTTTCATCAAACCTTTCGTGAAAGTAATTTTCCTATATTTGATCTTAGAGCAGCTGCCACCCCTCTCTTCCCCTTTTTGTGTATTTATAATATAGCAATGAAATACCAGAACAGTGCTTACTATTCATGGTGCAGAGGCATGTGGCATGAAGTATGAGCTGCTTCATGTTTTGTAGGTATACTGTGACAGCTGGATCACTTTGAGTAAACATTTAGACTCCTTGTGTATTACAGACCCAATTGGGGGAAATCTGGATTTCTCACTCCTCTTTTGTGAAAGAAAAGTTTCATTCACAGTCCTCTTCAGAGGTCTCCCCCCGACTAGGACCGAGTATGTATCTTCCTTCCTCTGTTCTTTTATGTTTATGGCGTAAATAAAACTCCCAATCACTGTCTCGGTATGCATTGGTATGGTTTCAGAGCTATGCTCGTGTATGCAAACTAGACTCCTTTTGGTAAAAATTTATCAAAAAACTCTATATCAGTTATACACACAATGTCCGGCACTCCTAAACAGGAAGAGAAACGCTGAAACTGAAAACTGGGACAGTCTTGATTCACAGGTGTGTTTGGCACATTTGGTCACACTGACCAACCTACCTCTACCTGTAATAAATCCCCCAAACCTCATAGCAGGTAGATGTGGTGGTCACTGCATTAACTACTTTGTTCTGCTAATTGCCTTCTGTTGTCCTCTGTTGCTTGGCAATAGAGGTAATTACTATGGTTGTGTAGCTAAGGTCATTGAATTCTAGGCTTTGTAGAAAGATAGCAAAATAAGTATAGTTAGAATCTCAGATTCACTCGCACTGTATTAATATTGTTACTTAGTAAAGCAAGAACCAATTTTTACTAAGTACCAGTGGAACAATGACTTAAAAAATCCATTAGAAATGAACTCTTCCAGTTGTGGTTTGAGAATATTGATTTTGAAACTAAAAAGTTCTAAATCAGATGGCTGAATGGAGACTTCCCACAAATATGTTCTAACTTTTAGGACTGATGTAATCAATTTCCCTTGAAATGTTTTGCTTATTATAGCTGGCAGCACATATCCAAGCAAAGCTAATCAATAAGCACTAGCACACAGATTGATACCATCCTCTGTCAGGCAGTTAGGAATTTAATGTGTTTGCAGAACAGGGCCCTGGGAGTGAAAAAAATAAAATAAAATATTAGTTTATGACTCTGCTCCTGTGACCCATTCCCTATATATTTTTACTCAATTTGTCACAGTGTGCCTGGGTTAACCGTATGTGTCTGTGGACCATTTCATTTCATATCATAGTAACAATTCTATGCTGAACTATATTTTGACTTAAAATGCTATTATCAGAAGCTTGTAACCTAATCAGATATAATGCCAATATTTACAGAAATGATCAAGGATACTTTTTCAACAGAGCTTGCCCACAAGCCATATTGAAATACTCTACCATCGGTTGTGGCAAGAGCATGTATATTCAGTTACAGATTTTATGAAATGGAAAAACATTTTATTTTCTTCGCCAGTCTCATGTTTCAAGAAGATAAAAATATTTTTACTCAAATTGAAAATGAATGGACCTTTAGACGGGCCACTTTTTATTACCAGGGGAAATGCTCTGGGAAAAAAAAAAAAAAGGAACATTTACCTTAACTTCCATCTTTTCCTGCATGCACAGAGTTTCAATGGAATCATGAAATTTCGGTTGGAATGTAGTGTTTTCTTTGGAAATGGCAGGTTTAATGCACTTAAGGTCCTTAATTGTTGTTGGTTAACTCAGACAAAAGAGATTATCTCTGACCTCTTACAGAAATGCAGGGTATGGTCCCCCATGTAAAAATGAAATACATAACACATGTTTTGAACCTAAAGCTACAAACTGTAAACGAAACCAAAGAAGGATGTGGCTACCTAAGACTTGAGAGCATTTCTGAGAGGCTAACTGAACTCTTATTTAGAAATCAGATGGAACTTGGGGTCTGGAATGAAAAATGTCCAAAAGATTGTGAGAAAACTTAAAATAGCCATGTGAACCATGCCATGAATCTATGAGAACTTGCCACGAGAACATGTGAAGAATGAAAGGTACTGACAGTGGACAGTGTGTCGATATTGCAGACATGACAGATTTTTCCAAAAGCAGGCTGCTGTATGGTGCCTAAAGTACTGTTTAAGCAGAATTAGCACTGGGATGAGGGTTCCTGGGAAGAAGAACTTGCTTCTGATAAAACAACAATGTTCTCAGAACTGGTCACGAGTACGGAGACAGTTGTTCCTAGGTGAGATCCTGACTACAGAGACAAGATCATGGCAGAGACATTACCATAAAAAATTATACATCCACATCATTTGAGGAGGAATTAGAAAAAGTTTTTTGTTTTACTCAACTGAGTAGCAACCCTGAGGAATTTAAGAATGTGTGTCACTGGTAGCAAATATTCCAAGTCAATGAAGAGAAACATTTTGGTAGCACAGAAAAAGGAGACCCTCTGAAGAACTGTTTATTTTGTGTTGCTCAAGGAAAAACTATAGTCATTCTACATACTATAACTAATTCTAGGCTTTTACTCTAGTTTGCAGATGTAAATTTGTACTAAGGTATACAACAGCTGGATAGATAGCCATGCATGCTAATGTTATTTCTCCCAGACTTGGTAGACCTTAGGACATACTAAAGACTATAAGCGGGTATAACATTTGGATTTTCAGTGTGTAATCCCTAATCACTATTATCTTCACTCTGTTAGGCTAGTGCAAAATACATCCAACAGCAGTAAGCCACAGCTTGCTCACTGCAGAAGTTTTCTTTACTCTAAAGCTAAAATTTAGAATTCTTTGTTTGAAGTTGATGTGAGACGTATTTGGGATGGGCAAAAATATGAGAAGCCAAGTGCTGTGTATGTGTGTCCTGCCCTGCCTCCAGTTGCAAGTTTTCTGGTAACCTGTGTTTCCAGTGCTATGCTGACAGCCCTGTTCAGAGGTCTTGGTTATGTTAGGGTGCCTCAGATGTCTATCTCTTCAAGCAATAGAATCTGGAACCTAGTGTCCAAAAACCACAGGACATGCCTGAAGTTAGGTGGGTGACTTTAACATGTTGGGCACTGATGTAGGTTCCAAGGCCCAATAAGGCATCTGGATCTATGCTTTGGTTGCTGAGTGCTGCTTGTATTAAATACTGTCTAGGAGAAAAGTGGTGGTGCGAGAAATTTTTCCTTTCAGTGCCTTGGCTTTGGATCCCTGAGGAGGGATTGAAGAAGCCAGTGCTCTATTATGTACTTGAACTGGTGTATGAATAAATAACATCTTTCTCATACACTTCAGGTCCAATTACAATTTTTGTACTAGGAAAGCTGAAAAGAAAAGGGAAAACATCACAGAATAATGGGATAGAGATAAAAAAAAGTAAAAGAAAGAGAGAAGAGCATCTTGGTGAATGAGAGAACAAAGAATGACTGTGATTTGCCTTTGTGAAGATGGGGAATTACATTAACTTGTAGTAGAGAAGCCTTGTTTTCTAGGCTGTTATTTGTCAAACTTTTTAGCTTGAAGCATTAGCAGCTCATTGGTAACATGGACATTTCTCAAATCAGACGAATGGTGTTCACAGAAAGCAGAAATATAGAGATCCTGTAAGTAAGGAGGAAAGATGGAAGGAATACTGGAGTCCTGAAACTAAAGTAATTTTAGCTTTATTTCTTTTAAATCCTAGGCTATTTCTCAGCAAAATGTTTTTGGCATTACAATCTAAATGGCAATGCATTTGAATGATATGAAAATTGGCATAGGATATTCTCCAGTGGAAACAAAAAGTGGATGATTTCTATCATCTGGTAGCTTTTCTCTTGTCAGAGAGATTTTTGCTTTTTTTTTTTTCACAATTAAATAATTTTTTAGTGAGTTCGGTTTGTTTGCCAGTAGACGTATATTTATCTAGTCATGTATCTGATTTTAAAAATGCCTTATGCATTGTTATGCAAACATGACTCATAGTATGTTTTTTGCAGTTTTGATTTGGTGTCTCTGTTTACTCTCTTAGGTATTTTTCTATTTTCAAGCCTAACTTCCTTTGTAAGAAATGTTTTTTGTCATGCTACAGAGCTGCTGAATCAGCAGTAGGATAATAGCTTTTTTTTCAAGATCCTGTTAAAAACTAGTAGCCACTAGAAACATTTTCATGGAAATATAAGATTATTTGCCATTTAAAATCTCACTTTACCAGAGAGAAGAAACTTCTTGACATACTGTACCAGGACAATTTTTTAGTTTTTTTTTTTAAATTTTAAATTATTTGTATTATTTTTTTCTCCATGTGAAATTTTTACACTAAAAAAAGTTCTCCTTACTTTAAGAAGAGATAGATAGTACCAAAAAGAAAACAATACCAACCAATATAAAGATTGCACTGGTATGAGTGGCCAGTGTTTTTGACTTGCAATGTTTGCAAACGTGAAAAATATGCTGAGGACTGGAGGGAGGCATGACTCTTAAAATCTATCTGTATAAAATGTAGGTGACTAGGTAGGTCCTAAGGAAGGACCTGATAATGGATCTGTTAAAATTAGTAGGAAGTTAGGTCCTGAAATATAGTCATGCATCTGTCACTTATGGATATATTTAAATAGCATAAATTCTACCTATATCCAAATACCTCTTCAGCAGAAGAGTGATTCAGAGGACCTACATAAGATGCCAAGAGCTAGCTTAGGATCAAAGCGATACGAAGTACAAAAACTTAGACTCATGGACTTGTGAACTGTGGCGACCTTTTCATTCCCAAAGCAGAGGTATGAATATGATATTAGTTTAAGGACACTCAGTTACCTACCTCTTTCCTCATAAAGATAAGATAATTGGATTAACATGAGTAGTTGAAGGAGAATTGGATTACAAAGCTGTGAGGGGCAACTGAGCCTTAGGCCATAGTTCAGCTGAATCAATAATTCCAGTAAGAAGGTTCTGGGAAGTATGAACCTGTAGACAGCTTTTAGAAGCAGGTGCTAGAAGACAGCCTTGGAGGGGGAACTATGAAGCCACTGAAGCTCAGATAAAAATATATTCAATTCGAGAGAAATACTATCCCAAGATCATAGCCTATACAATCGTTATTCAGAAAGATATTCAGAGAGACAGAATGAAGTGGATCTCAGAAAAAGAAAAAGGCTTATGTTGTCTAGTAACTACTTAGGTAAATCAATTAAAATAAAGCTTGAAAAGGAATCTAAAGCTAGTAGTTCTAAAACTAATCCCAACCACATAGGAGTGCTCAGCTTCAAAGGTCTTAGAGTATAGGTTGAATCATTAATTTTAATCCTAGAAACTCCTTGTACTAAGTATTCTTCAAGTTTTAGCCAACTGCCCAAACCTTCATAATTTGTCCTCTTACTGACATCATAATGTGAACAAAAGCTCAAAATTAGTTCTATAGCACGTGTGGATTTTCCATAAAATAGACATTTTATTCGGCAGTTTCAATGTGAAAAGTTAAAACTGTATGGAGGGATCATAAAAAAAATTGAGGAATCTTTCCCAGTTTCTCTGTGAAAGGTGAACATTTTGTTCTTGACTTTGGATGCACAGTCCAGAGGAAATAAATGATGTGCCAGTACTCAAATGTGCTAAGAGAATGCTGATATATGGTGCGTTCCACTCTTAATTATCCATGGGCTGTTTATCCAGGTTACAGGTTAACTGTTGTGAATGCAAGACTATGGAGCTGGTTCTCTGTATAACTAGGATGGTTCAGCTTTCATGAACTCAGGTGCAGCAGAAGTATTTCAGCATCTTTCATGAGACACAAACTCCACTCTAATAATGCTGAGCTGGCTGTGTGCAGACTAGGGCTGGGTGTATCTTGTATTCCTATCACCTTCTTTTCAGTGCCAATTTGCACCTGATCTCATCTGAAATTCAGCTTCTTTGCTTCCATTCAGAGCTGGACCAAAGGTGATTTTTTGGCAAAATCAGGCTTCTTACAGCTCCGGGTTCTGAGAAGGAAAGTCAGTTTGAACTGAATGCAATGACAAGGCTCAAAGCAAATCTGATGTGCTGCTGTGTCTGTGTTAACCCTCAAGTCACTAGCACTGGTCTGAGTAGGTCCAGACCTGAGCTGGCTCTCTGCAGAGCCAGAAGGAAACTTCCTATTAACTCTTCCCAGGTTTATGATCTGGGAGGATCCCAGTCCCTGCTTCTGTAACTGTGTACATGAAGGTTTTACAGGTTTAACTGATAACAAAGCTGCAGAACAAAGTCCTTATTTAATGCAAAGCACTAGAGCCACATAAATCAGTATGAGTCATCTCAACTTGTCGTGAGATAGAGTCTGCCTGGCTACCTCTCATTTTTCATTGCTCTCTGTTGTCTTTTTTAGTTGCATAAGCCAAATAAGTTTGTTTGCTATATCAGCAAAACTGTCTATTATGTTTGTGTACTAGTAACCCAGTCAGCTAAAATAAATCTTCTTACTTCTCAGCTCTCTGTTCTCTCCTTGATCACAAAATATGGGACAGATTATTGCAGGGGTCACACTGCCCATTGGCACTGTATGTAAGGGACAGCAGCATAGATGTTATCATATCACGTGTGATGAGTCTATTCTCCCTCCTCCTCTAGCAGGTGGCTGTTTCTGGCTCTCCATTTTCATGCCTACACAGTAGCCCTTTCTGCATCCTTTGAAATCAAAGACTTAGTGACAGCAGGGCTGAGTCCTCAAGTTTATGCCTTTTAAAATAGGCTCTTTCAGTCCCTCTGCAGGGCTGTAACAGGCTGGTGCCACAGCATACAATGAGCAGAGCTTCTGGGATGGATACATGGAGGACTTTATTTGGAGGAAAGAATAAGACAACTGCATATTTCTGTAGAGCTGTGGTTTACACTAGAGAAATTACAAAGATCCTTTTTATTTTTGCTTTCATACAACTTAACCTGAAGAAAAATGCTTAGTAAAATATACCAAAGGGAGGCCCAAGAACTTGTCCCATGCTGTTTTCCTATTTTGGAAAGAAAATGAGTCCTCCAATCCTCCATTTTATAAAACAAGATACAGTTCTCAGGAATTCTCCTTTCAGAAACACTAGCTGTGTGGTAACTGCTGAAGAGGATGGATCATTCTGTGACTTCCTCATGACTTCCTCTCACTCTCCCTCACTCACCCAGGGTCTGTCTGGATCTGGCCCCTCTAGGGAATTTTGATAGCAACAATCTAGCTTTCTCCCCACTATTAATCAAATGCCTTCAGTTCACAGCTGTAAGATATTATTTTTGATTGTAGAGTCATTAAGTCAATTTATATGATAGAAATTATTGATGGTTTGCAAGGAAAAAGGAAAAGAGATGAGTATGTTTGCATGTGGAACTTCCTAACCATGATGTTCTGTTCCTTGATGAAACACGTGGTTCATAGCACCACACATCTTTCCTTGCACTATGCAGCCCAAATCTTCCTAAAACTTCCAACTAGTTGCTTGTTATGGATCCCCAAAGCAGGAGGAAAACTGACTTCCTATGGTGTAAAAGTTTAGGACTCAGGCTTGCAATCAAATTACTGTATTTTAATAGCTTACTGCAAAAAGCAGCTGTAGTAACTGTCTGAATGCATCTTAAGCTGTACAGCTTCAAGTAGCGCTTTCTCAGTGTAGTTTCGGTCTCTTGCACTAGCTAAGCAGAAGTTATTAGGCCAGAGAAACTTGATCGGGGTAACTTGATCCAATTATTACTAAGTTTTTGCATTGACATTTAGCTCAAAGGCCTTCCTTTTTTTAACTGAAAATATGAAGCTATCTCTTGACAAGGACTGACAAGAGGAGGAGAAGACGGAAAAGCCGGTTTGTCTTTTCTGAGATGAGCTGGTCCAAAGTTTGGGTCTGTGGCACAGATGCTGGCAGGACTGACTGTTTTTCATCAAAAACTGTTGGAGATTGAGAGAGATATAAATAGCTGCTACTTCATTAGCTGAGACCTCAAAGACTCCAAGCACAGGTGCAAGGTTTTCTACAAGGGTGGTGAGAGAGGAATGATCACTCTCACTAAAACTGCTCTGTCCTTGAGAGTCTGAAATATCACAAAATATTTTTCTATTTGTTGTTGCAGAATGGAATATAGTACTTAATGTGACACAGGATGGGGAGACAGAGTTAAGAGTGATCAAATATTGATTCTAGCAATGCTACCTTGGATTGTTCTAGATTTTGAAATAATTCTGGATAGGAACTTACTGTTAAATTGTTATCATACTGTGAGAATGTTTGAGGACTGACTTCTATGAACACTGAGAAAAATGGATTCATGGAAAGTATCATCTCTGTTCAGAATATTAATAATCTCCTTCCTTGTACATTAGACCTGAAAAACAAACTAGCAAACACCTAAAAAAAAAATAGCTCTGTCATGAACATCTGTTACCAGTCAAGCAAATGCTAATAACAGGCAGCAGCCTTTCTTTCATCCTGTGCAGAGGTTCATCATTACACATCTCCAAGTTCAAAATGAAGGTCAGACTAGAAAGGTGAGAAATGTAAGTGTTCTATAACAAATACATTGAAAAAAAGTCAAGGTTATAGCTTTGAGCTCTTCTCCCAAGTATCATTCTGATACCTGACATCTGACCTTGGAGATACGTCATCTTTGTAGTACAAACAGAAAGAGTTAGCATAGCAACAAAAACTCAGTGGTGTTTGAACAATGATTTTAATGAAGAAGGCAATAACGAGAGTTCAGTTAATAGCAATATAAGAGGAAAATAATACAGTGAAGGAATTTCTTAGCCTTGAAAATCTGAACATATTTTTGCATTTTGAACTGAAACTTTTGAAATCTCCTGAAGCCTATTAATTTTGTTAGTATTTAATATGTTTTGAAAAATAATCCCAGTGTTTGAGAAAAAAGAAAGTTTAACGAGTGAAATGTTATTAATTAATTATTAACAATAATAATTAATAATTAGTTATCAATTAACTATTGATATTATATGTGGGCCTGAAGACCAAGAGCCATGCAAAAATAGGTTCAACCTACTGCATTCAATAGGTTGAACAGTTATAGCAGCAAGATATGATTTAGCATTGTAATTATTTCACAGTTTCACAGTTTCATCCAAATGCCTTAAAAATATTAACTCAAGAGCTGCTCTAGTTTTACTTCTCCCAATTTTTAAGCTTTCCCTCCTATTTGTGACAAGAATGCTAAGCCAAAAGTTTTACATTTTGTTCTGGCACAACTGAAGATTGAGTTATGTCTTACAACCCCTACCACCAAGACTCTGTCTTTAATCTACTACCAAAAGACCCCATTTCTCCACCTAGCTATGCTCTTAATATCTAAAGTTATCAAATTAAAAGGCACCATATCAAAAGATACCAAAGGCTATCAAGATAACTCATAATTTTGGAGAGTAAGGTTGGTAGGTGAAGAGGAATGAATCTCAAAAGAAATGGTTGTAACTCAAATAAATGGACCCAGCAAAAAGGACTGAACATTGCAATGATGGATGGCACAGCAAGTAATGATGAGGGCTGAGTGAGCTTGGTCTGTGTTCATAGTACAATAAACTTAAGTTTAAGCTTTTAAAATATACCTTTAGTTGCTGCCAGCAATGATATTTAAATCCTTTTATCACATAAACCTACTCATTCTTAAAAGTATTTATTTAACATTTTTTCCTGTGCTTAAAGCATATTCACAGATAATTCTTATTTTTCAAATAATTTCATTACTTTTTCTTTGAATAAGAGTGTTTAGGAGGTTTCTGCTTGCACAATTACTTTGTTCTTCTATTGTGTTACTTTCAGACACATCAGAATACTATAAAACTTAGAAAAATCACTTAAAAGAGTTGGAAAGTTGTAGTATCACTTCTATAAATGCTATGAGAATTAATTTACCACTTACACATATTTCATATGTCCTAAGTTCTTATTTCACATTATGCTAAAAATTCAGATCTCTCATCTGATCAGCCAGAAGTCCTAGTACAATTCCTCCTCGATCAGAGAAATCTCTCTGTTTATAGTAAAGATGTTATTACTGGTTCATAACTGCAGTGTTTTGAAGCATTAAACACTATACAATTACCATTATGACAGAGTTCAAGGCTCAAGATACTACACAGTGGCATGAGGTTTCTCTGTACTGCAGGTGCATCCCAATTTTGCATCAATAACTTAGAAAAAAGACAAGTGGCTCCTACATTTTTTCTTGAACTTCCATTAGCCTTCATGCTGTTCCCTTTGCACTCTAATACATTGTCATTCAAAAAAAATGAGAAGATTCATTTAGTTATCAGAGAAACTGAGATTGTTCTGGGGCTTAGATTTTTCCTTTTCTTTCCCATTTTTCATTTATGTAGCTGAAAAAAAATCTTTTTTTTATTTCTCTGGCAGATCTTATTCAGCTTGATTCTCACTTTACCCCCACTTTTTTATGTGATTAAAAATATAATTTTACCCTCATTCCTTTCCCTCTGTTAGTACACTTTTCTGTTCCTTGTGGGCTCTCCTATTTCTTCTAATATTTCTCACAGCACTCATTACTTTGGGCTGCTTACATTGCTTCCTGATATTGTTGTGTTTTTACTTTCTTTCTAAAGATGGGAAACACTTCACCTGAACTTCCGTCGCTGAATGTATTCTTCAGACAGCAGATTAATCTAATGAGACGCTTGTGTCACTTGTCCCAACATGAAAGAAAATCAGCTCATTCTTCTGTCTCTTATCAGAATTATCTTTAACGTTACAGTCTCATCTAATTTGTGTTCGTACTGAATGTATTCTGACAAGAAACGCCTTTTCTTCTGGACTTACCCTCATCATAAGCCTGCAGTATTTTAATAAGGACTCCGAGGTCATAAAGAGCCATCTTTTTTATTACGCTTTTAAGAGTCTTTGGTCCTTCTCTCTATTTCTTATGTCTGAGAGTTATGCATACTTCTCAATATCATAAACATCATCTGTATTCCTCTTGGTCTCTCACCTCCAGTCTCTGATTTTCCTTAGTGATGAATCTCTTTCTTCCTGACCATCTTGCTTTTCCTATTCATTTTCAAATACAAAAAATCACTTTCACAGTCCTCCTTCTTTTGGCTGCTTCTCCCTCCATCCTCAAGTTCTTTGGTTATCCTCTTCATTTATGTCTGTTTTTCAGACCTGCCAATGGCTGTTTGAAAATGTGAAGTTATCTGTATTTCTGACTTTCTTCCCTGAAATACTCAAACTCATACTTGATCAAAGTCTGTGTTAGCATTTAGGTCTTCTCCTGCAAGTTCTTTCAATAGGTCCTTCCTGCATGAGCAGGTTCTATGAAGTATGCACTCAACAATAAGGTAAATCTTGAAAACTCTGCATCCAGTAATCTGCATCCATTCCTCGGCATTTCTGGAGATGGCACACTGAAGGCCCAGCCGCTGTTACTATGTATTTACACAAGTTCCCACATTTAAAGAAAAAAGAGAAAGCTTTTCTTTTTAACCTGTATGTTTCTGACTATGCCTTTATAGGCTTTTGTCTGGGTCAGGGCTGCCACTTTGCTGAGACTTAGCAGTTAGCTGTTTTTCAGCTGTGATCAATCAAAAACAGGAAGGTCTCTTAATGCCATTAACTGCAATTCCTCCTTCTTATCGATGAAACACAGTGGTGATTTGAGAAGCTGGGGATTTTCCAAAAGGAGTGGAATCGAGAGCTTTAAGAGTGTTGCCTGAAATGGACAAAAGTCAGTGCTTGAACAAAGCAAAACATTTTAGAATGGTGTGCTAACTCAGGCATAATATTTTTAAAACAGGGAAAAAGGGCATTTATTTAAACTGAATAATCTTTCATAAATCAATGAGAACTTCAGTTGTGTTGGACTACATTTTTTTGGGCACAAGATTTGTTTTTGTAAAGATTTTTTTCCTTTCCTTTAAGCTAATAGATTTAAAGTTCCAGTTACCACATATTTTTAATGAACGTTCAGTGGTATGGTCTTTTAATTAGAAATTGAACCTTTGGATTTGTCTCAATGATTACTATTTGTCTTAGGTATTAGCTAACATGTAATTATTTTTTTGTAAAGGCTTAATTATTTTGCATACCAATGTTACCAATGTTATTGCCAAATTCCAGATCTCTTACTACCTTATCATTTTTTTGGAAGTGATAGATACAAAAAGAACAACACTGGGTGTTCTCATGCAGAGCAACTACTTGGATCAGTTCCATTATTTTAATTCCTTTTATGCTCCAATTTCCTAATCCCCTCCATTACAGTGTACGCAGAACCTGCGTCTCCTTTGGCAGGGGCAGAGGAAAGAATTCTGTAGCCTTTCTAGATGATCTTGTTCAGAGCAGAAATCTCCTTTGCTTGTTCCGGAGGGTTCTTTTAGGTAGCCTCTCCTTGCACACAGAAAGTCATTAATTATCTCTGATTTTAACCATAAATATTGTGAGTAGATACACTTTCTTGAAATGAGAGAGAATTTCTGGTTGTAATCCAAAATAAAAAACAGAAGGAAACAGAACTTTACTTTTCCTTTCAGAACTCATCTGAAATGTTGTGGTATATATTTAACTTTTTATCTTTAGTAAAACATCAGGCTTAAATAACCTGAAATGAAATTGCCAGCTTTTTTTTTATCTATATCAGTTTGCCTAACTCTAGTCTAGACAACTTGTTGACTTTTTGTATGTAGGAATTAGAAGTATTTCTTCTTCCTTTCTCCCAGTATTTATCCTTTCTACAGATGAAGAAAAATAAAGCATAGAATTAAAAAATCCTTTGGAGAAGTGAAATGATTACAACAAATGCTACGAACGCAGATGAACAACAATAGCTAAGGTCATGAACTGGGCCATTTCTAAAGATATTTTGAGCTTGAAATTAGAAAGGAGTGGTAACATACTATTTTGTCAGGCAAATCACTGTAATTCACAGTAGGCCTTGAGCTAAATCCCAAACTGGATGCAATTTGGAGTTTCATTAACTTAACGGAACTAACCAGTTCACTTCACCAGTTCATTCCTGATTTTCTCAAGCACTATCTTAATAGTCAGGAGTCTATTTCAGGCAATTCCAAAACAGATTAGGTGAAGAAAGGACAGGAGGTGTCAAAGCCATGGCATCTGATTTATTTTATTTAATTGTGCTTTTTTGATTGTTTGTTTGTTTGCATATGGTAGAGTCTCACCAGTGCCAGTTAGGAAATTAGTAGATTAAAATTATATTACTGTATGTAGGGTCCTTTAATGTTGCTTTCAGGCTTATCCCACTGATGCTAAAAGATGCAATTTCAGCTATTATGCTTGCAACTCAGAAAGCAAAGGCCGGATTCAATCTGAAGTAAGTCAGAAGTATGTCTACTGCTAACTAATTTAATTTGGTCTTAGATATGCGAAGCAGTAAGAGATGAAGTACCAGAGAGGACCACATGCTCAGTATCCAGGACTTCCATGGTAAGCGATGCGTTTCTTTCAGGTGCTCTTCCACACAAGCTGTGGATGCTCAGTTTCTGGCTGCATAACTACTTGGAAATGCCCCACTCTGTTCGATAAGACCCAGATGGTAGCCAGATGGCTACATGTGACTTTGGAAGTGCTGCTGCAAACTGGGACTAAGAAACCAGACTAAGTCTACAAACATCTCCCTCCCTTTCCCATAATGTCTATTAATAAGGAGTGGAGATTACCATGGTGTAGACTCATTAGTAAGTGACTGTAGAGGTTGGGACTTTTTGCAAATTGTTTTGCCATTTTAGGAAAAATAAAAACTCTGTGACTTAGTTATAGGCATTTTCTTATGGTGGCTTGAGTATTCCGTACATTGCCAAATTGGGGGCAGTTTTAAAACCAGGAATTACTATCAAAATCCAAAAATATCACAGTATCCTCCTGGAAGCCAAGGCTTTAGGAATATAAGAAATTATTCCAGTTACCCATTTCCTTCCACTTCAACCAGCCTGTCAGCCATCCTTTCCATAAGAAGAGAGATGCACACTCACCTGTACTACCCCTGAGCAAATATGTGGGTGAAAACACAACGGGCAAACCTATCTTTTGAAAATCTTTACTCTTGTATCATTGACTTGCTCTTAAGAGAATTGACTTTTTCCAGCTAGAGAGATGCAAGCAGAGAGCTAACTCTCTTGCCATTCGTTAATAACACCTCTTTCCAAACCAGAATTACCAGAGAGTTGTAGCATTTGTTTTGCAGTATTTTGCCAGATACTATACTGCTTTTGATAAGAAACAGAGCTTACAGGACAGTGATGATTCACTCCATAATGGTATTTTCCAGCCACATTCAAAGACAAGGTGATATTTCAGCTGCCTCTTGAGTCACACACCAGCAACTTTAAGAATTTGAAACTTTTTTTTTCATTTTTTAAATCTATTGTTTACTCAGCCACCATACTCCTCACAGACGTAACAGAAAAGCCTCTTATTAGGCAGAAGAGCTAAAACATGATTTAGCATACCAGGCATCTTTTTCCTTCATGCAGTTATAGTTTGCAGTGAAAATATGCCAATGTGAGGGTTTACAAATGAAAACGAGGCCTGGATTATTTAAATATTGTTAGTGTTATCTGACTATAGCTCTATAGCCTCTAGGCATCAAAATCCATTTGCTCTATGAGTCATAAATTGAATAATTTTCAACTATATAGGTAAAGGATATGTTACGTTTGTAGTTAAGCACATTAGATATTTATTAAGGACAAAACAATTATATTAGACAATATTTTTGCATAGATAAGAGAGTGTACATGTATGTACACACGCAGGAGATATGAGAGAGAGGCAATAGGATAGAAGGGAGATGTTTTCTGGTGGGGAACAGATTTAAGCTATTTAAATGCGGGAAAGGACAGACACTCAGAATGAGAAAGAAGATTTTCCTTTAAATATCGTAGCTGTTGTGTTGATGGGAGAAGAATATATGTATATTCTGTAGCTTATATATATATATATTCTGCAGCTTAAAGCTTTGCTAGGAGTTCACCAGGATCTGACTGAATGCTAATATTTTTCTAATTTGGTATTTTGAAATGGTACATTCTGCTAATGAACTTCTGACAAAAGGTTTACTCTTTAATCATTCCACTATTTTTAATATCGCATATTTTGATGATTTTTGCCCTTTCTCGAATATTTGCTCTCTGGATATTTTTCATTGTCAACCATCCTGAATTTTAATTTTGATGTAATTTAGACTAGTCAGACTTATTAAGAATTCAATAAAATCAAGACTAAGGAAGATCCAATATAGCTCTGGAAATTCCCTACAAAAGCATTTATTTTCTGTTTTCATGCTGCCATCTTGAGTATAAATATTAAAACTACACTTATTACACATCTTTGTAATCACATCTGTGCTGTCTTCAGTTAAAATATCATTTTAGTTTCTTGAAAGTTAAATATTTTCACATTAAAACAATTGCACTTTATACACAAAGATACAATAAGTAAAGGAGAACCAGGGCATCTCTGATGACTCTTCAATACTGCCACAGCATCAAACTGAATAGAGTTATTTTTGCCTTGTAATATATATAGATTAAAACAAATATTTCCATTTTCAGCAAACCAAATTATTTGTTTCAATATGCACTGTATTTTCCAAGTTAAAGACAATTTTGTAGCTCCCTATACTTCAGGAATATGATGAGCGGATGCAAGTTTGCAAACTCTGAACTTTTATTTCCCTGTATTTTCATATTTCAACATTTTACATAAAGGTCTGTTCTCTTTTTTTTGTTAGTTTGTTTTTGTTAAAGGCTTCAAGG
The DNA here is from genome assembly GCF_000705375.1 of Tinamus guttatus. The sequence continues at coordinate 626,155 of NW_010578250.1, forward strand.
AATAAAGGTCAACCCACCAGTGCCTGGTCTCCATTTTCCAAATTGGCTAGTGATTAAGAGACTTAACATGACTGGACTCCCGAAGGTGTTGAGCCACTTGCCCTCCAACCATCCTTCTCTAAGAAGGGCTCTGGCAGGCAATTGCAGATGGCTAAGAGGCTATAGCTTAATGAATTACTGGTGATCAGCTGAACCTTACTGCTCGTAAGGGTCAGTTAACACGTTCTTGTGCTTGCAAGGACATTGCTTTAGGACAGCATGATAACAGGCAAGTCATTAATAGCCAGGAGCAGATACAGATAAGGAAACAACCTTACAGCTTTTAGTTATCAAAGCCAAATCTGAGACGACGTATCACCTGTTATATGTGAGTGGAGGTGTTCAGAGACTGACAAAGGGAAAAAAATATCAAAAAGAGATGTATTTTATAAGGCTGCATTGATTTAAAAAAGCTTTTGGTGTTCTTCATGCAAAAGCCATCATGTACAACATTTCTTTAATTATGAATAAGAAATAATTTAGCTGTAGTAGGAGAATTAACATTTTTGTGCAAGAAAAAACTGTGTTTTAAGATTTAAAAGATTAGAAGATTTAACCTAGAATATCTCCCCATTTTCTCAGTCAAAAATAAGAAATGATTTTAATTTTTGTGGTCATTTTGACTATGTAATGAAAGATATTCAAGAACTCATTTCTTAATTAAAGCCTCTCTTTTAATTTGCTTAAGTGATCGAGTGACCGTGTGGGATTCAAACAATATTCCTGTCTGCCTATTTTGCTTTTAATGTGTTTAAGATATTACACATTTAATCAGACATTACCACTGACTGAATGGACCAGAGAGAGATGGTTATATTATTACGACATTCCAAATCACTGAAAAGAAAGAGAAAAATACATTTTTTTTCAGTTAGTCCACAGGATGCATTGCAAAAGCAAGTTAATAGGCATTGTACTAAAAGTGTGTGATGTTAGGTTCTGGGGGACTGGTCAAATTTTGGCTCATTTTATTGTACCTTAGGATGGTTGTCATACCTTGAAATAATTCTTGTCATTAAAAGTCCTTACTTTCAAACTCTACTTTTTTTTTTTTTTTTTCTTCCCATTACATGCCAAAAGCAACCCTGCTTTCTGGAATGCAGATATTTGTACAAGGCCTCTTAAATCATCATCTGATAACTGCGTCATGAACCTCACTGACAGCTGACAGCCATGTCTGGGAAATAAGTACTTGCCCAACAAATTAGCCAGTGAAGCATGTGACATTTTAAATCCAACTTATTTTCAGTTCAGATTTGTGATTTCTTTAAAATAGTAAACTCCACTACTCAGAATGTCTGAAAGGCACCATGCCTGTTCTTGGCTGTGTTTTGAGCTGATTTGTCTGATGGACACAGTCCTCAAGAAGCTGATATTTTTCACATAGCCTGGAGGAAGGCAGGAAGGTTCCCATGTGAAACCATGCTGGAGGATTCTGCTCTATTACAAAAGCTTTTAGTTCATATAGTTTTATCCTGTAAATACTTAAGAGAAATGGATTGTCAGTTTTTTAATATACTAACAATCATTTCATTGAATATCAAGGGATATTGTAATATCATAGTATTACAATGGAGCATTGCTGTCATTAGTTCCCTTTGTTAGTAATAACCACAGCTAAACAATCCATGTAACTGTTTTGTTATGAACATTGTTCTTAGACTGTAAAAAATAGTGTGTGTTGGTGACTATACCAAAGAGCACAACTTCTATGTAGATACCTAGATCAAGTGGATGTGTTTTTAAGTATGAGAGCAGCCAGTGTTCTGGCTGTGTGCTGAACAAGTATAAAAATCTGGTTACTCTTTTCAGACTTGTGCAGTAGGTATTCAGAAATTCAGAAATTTTAAAAATTGGTCCACTCCTCTTACAGAGATTATAACTGATAGTTACCATCCTACTGCTTAGCTGTACCCATGTATCTGTGTATCTATGCTGACTCTTAAATGGATCAACATTTCTACATAAATACCTGTATATTTCCCTACCCCTTTGAAAAGACAAGATCTACAAAGCTGAGGAAAGGGGAGTCATACTGTATTCCAATTCAGTATACTATCAGGAATGCATTTGACACTGTGATACAAAATCTACTGAATTACATTGCTCGGTACCATACATTTCAAAAAGCAAAAAAAAGCAGTTCCACAGGAGTCTGAGTAAAAAGCTGAATGGATCTACTAAAAATCACAACACTAAGATGTTGCGGTGATGCATCCTTGTCCTAGCACAGAGGATAAGGACAATTCTATATAGAGTGTCAATGGATAGCTTCCTATAGATCAGTCCATGATAAATGTTGAAGGAAATTATGGAAGAGTCAGTAGTGAAAAAGCAGGTTGTCGTGTTTTGAGACCGAGTTACATATTCTTCACTTATATATTCTTAATTTTGATTTTATGGATGGAAATTTGTTCTTTCTTGTTTCTTCATAATATATATCAATAATAAATAATAAATAATAAAAAGAAAGCAGCTATACAATTAAAATATGTGGAAGCTAAATATATATCTATATTTATGTGAAGCTGGTTTAATCACAAACAATCTGCTTCCTCATTTCCTAAATATTCTAGGGAATTAAACCACAGGCATGTCTGAAGAAAGAGCAACGACAGGAGAATATTTGTGAGGAGAGGTAGGAGTAAAACGCAAGGGCTCCCGTTTGATGGAGCGTCACCCAAGAGGAGACGTTTGGTTTCGGGGCCTTTGGCGACGCGGTGCAGCGGATGCCGCTGGATGGCGGGGTCCGGCAGAGCCCCCGCCAGCGCCAGCGCCAGCGCTGCCCTCCTCTCTGCAGCGCGAACGCTCAGCGTGAACGCCGAGTTTGCAAACGTCGAGTTTGCAAATGCCGCTTGCCCTCGGACCCATGCAGCTCACCCCCAGCGTTGCCCACATACTTATATACTGACAAGCGGAGCACAGTGTGAGCAAAATGTACAACAGACCCCTTCGGAATCAGAAATAATTTATTTTTATTTTTTAGCCATTAAAAAATATAAAATGTATCTAGCATGAGGCTAGTCCCTCTGCAGTTTCTTCCAACTTTGTAAAGCAAACTAAGCAGTTTTTTTCATCCTCCCCACATAAAAACTGAAAATGAAGAAAAGCCCCAGGGTCTTCTACTTCTTCTATCAATCTTTTTCGCGTTACCAAAGGTTTATAGCCTGAATTTCTTTGCTTAGTCATCATCCATTTAAATCTCTCACAGGTCACAGCAGGAAAAGAAGAGCAACATGAGAGAATCAGAAGTCATTGCAATCTTGCCACTAATGTCAGAAAGTGGGATAAATTAGCCAGGCCTGAACATACTACCAAAGCTGTCCAAGTTATCTGAATTAGTTAGATGAAAATGACCTTGGATACATTTCCCTTTACACTGAGCACTGACATACTCTGTCTGATGTGCCCGCTGTTAGAAAATTACCTTCTGTTTCTCAGTGTGTGAACAGCTATGATGCTGCCAAGGCTGTTTTCATGCACTTGGGGTCCTGAGCATTGCATGAACAGGCATGCAAGGACTCTAACATTATGAACATGGAGTTATCACACATACTCATGAGCTATCACTCATATCACTCATTTGTCTTTGTCATTGGACATGGCTTCGAATGATGGCAACTTCCTGAGCTATGGATGGTTCAGATTTTGTAGTGGGCTGATAGCTGGTGATCCAAAATATGCAGTTCTTGAGATCTTTAGGTCCTATAAAATTTCAGTGAAATTTTATCGTGTCTCCTATATCAGCTAATAAGCTGATCAACTGATCTATACCCATTTTGTGTGTCTTTTTTTTTTCCACAGATGTTTTCTGAAACCACATGTTGAAAAATGTGAACAGAACATACAGATACCCAAGCCAGCAGCTCTGTTGCTTTGAACCATGTTTACTAGGTGTTCCTGTGATATAAACCCGCTCTGCACATCCAAAAAGAATCCAGTATGTTTAGGAAATACAATTTCTATTGCTTCTTTATCCATCAGTGTTGCTATGACATGGGTGTTTTTATGACTACAGATGTTCCATCTTCCATTGAATGGAGCTCCATCTCTTTTTAGTGAATCTAATAATAGATTTTGGGTGCTTTGACTGTCTTTAGGCTGAGCTGCATTTTGCTATTGGTTTAAATCAGTCTGAGTGCAGATTGCTGCTGAAATGAACAATTCTGCCATTGTTCCTTGCTGCACATTTGAGTAAAAGCTGTCAGAAATGGAGGTTCATTAACTGCACTCCCTAGGTGAATTGTAGTTCAGAATTTTGCCAAAAGAGACTATTTCACAGCTTGTACTGGTATATTGAAAAGTTTTGTTAAAATTCTCACAAAAGATTTTTGTAGACGTGTTTTTATCAGACAAGATGGTCTGAAAAATCAGGGCATGTTTTTTTAAGTAACAGTGTTTGGGAGCATCAAAATGCCTTACCGGACACCTTCTTAGATTTAAATGATCAAGAGTATGTGTTCAGAGCAGGGCATTTTGCTGTGAGCCAGAGGTGGGTGCTGATGCTTGGCAGAAAGTCTCCATAGGCAGATAATTTTGGCATAGTGCTCATCACTAATTGCCATTCTGTCAGTGCCCAAGTGGGTCAAAATATTTTAACTGCACTTAATGTCCTTAGAACTTCACTGAAGCATCTTATAAAACATATATTCTTGCTCACTCTCTTCGATTGAAGAAATGCAGTGAGAGGGTCTAGAAAGTCATATTAGACAGGAAGAAGATTCTCAAGCTATACAAGAGAGCTGAAATCTTAGAGAGACTGGAAGTAAAAACGATTAATATAATAGTGTATCACCAAATAATCTATTTACACAGAAGTGTATCTATGTACACAGAGTCAGTCTATCACCAGCATATTGGTTTTCCAGTTATAGCAAAAAGGAGCCTTACCTCAATCTGTGATGACTCACAGAAATGACACCCAAAGGCATATGAGTATTGAGCTTACATGACACTGAAGTAGTTTACGGGTCAGTGTTGTGCACTGGCAACAAGGCATATTGTTCTCAGGGTAGTTCACTTTGACCTGTAAGCACAAGAAGTAATAGGACAGGAAAGCAATCATTTAAAATACAGAATTTTGTCAACCTCACCACCCAACATTAGTTGGATCCCACTGAAGCTAGAAATCAATGTATACGAAGTTGCTCCTCATTGGCACAAATCATGGCATTTCACTATTAATTTAGGCACTGAGTGCTATTTAATATTTGAAAAATTATTTATATTCTCCCTCTTTAAGGATTATTAAGCAAGAATTAAAGTAAAACAGCAGTGAATCTTTGTCAGGTACCTAGGTTCATCAGCTCTTTTCAATTTGCTCATATATTAATCAGAAAATGACTCACACAAAGTACACAGCTTGACATTCAGAAGGGAAAATGAATGAAATATAAGGTAAATGTTGAAACTGATGTTTATGACTTTAGTGTAGAGCCTTTGGACAATGATATTTGAACAAGTTTCTATATTAATTTGTGCCAGTCAAACCAGTCATGTAAATTAGATTAAGAGGCTGACCCCATGTGAACCACTTTAAAGGTTCCCAAATTTAAATTTATTCTCTAGATTAATTAATTAACTGAACTTCATTGTGAGTTAAACAGAACTGCAATATTCAAAATTTGCTTTAGCAACCTTTAAATTGGTCATTACTATGTAAACGTTCATCGGACACATTTCCCTATTATAGAGTGGACAACATATACCTCCTAATGGGAGGTGGAGACTACCCTCTGACTACCCTCTTATACCTTTAATATTTAATTGAAAATGAGACCTTCATTAACATTGCTAGAATAAAACTCAATACAGATAATTCATAATGAGGTAATAAGAGGTTGTGACAATTCATTGGAAAATCTGAAGATATTTTTTCTAATGATGTACGACTGCGGTGTGCTGTTAGCATTTGGAGTTTGGGAATATTCTTAGATGCCTGGCCACAGTGAGAAGGCCTTTTTACCACAGTTCTTCTGAAGTCCCTTTTTAGCTTCATGTTTACTTTTGGAGTAAATTATGCCCCATAACATGTTATATCTAAAGCAAACCTAAGAAATGCTGTAGGCTGCTTGGTCAGAAAGTCCGTGATTTACTAGACTGGACTCCTTGTTTTGGACGAGTATTTAAATTGCCTTAAATGATTTCCCATAGCAAGAGCTGCAGTTGTGAGGTAGAGCTAGCAACAGATTTGTTTGCAGGTCAGACTTTTAGCCTCTTTCTGCCCCAGCCAGACACAGAGTTTATACGCCCCATCGGTTTTAATCTGCGATTCCTGGTGCCGCGTGTGTTGTGTGGTAGCTCTGCATTGTAAAACACAACTCTTGCGAATGGTACGGTTTACACTTTTAAGATTAAAAGTGCAGCCAGATGAATTTTCACACATTGTCAAAAGGAGCCACCACAATGGAGATAAACTCCCAGCAGCAGCCAACATAGCTACCAGGCATTTGCTGCTCTGAGCACAGATTTCCACAGCAGTGCCTTATTTTCTGGAGTCCAGTATCTGATCCAGGCAGTAGATAACAGCAGGTATTCCAAGGCACTCAGAAGCCCTAAATCTGTGTGAATTATTCAGAGAAAGAAAGTAAATGCCCAGCCCAAATTCTTTCCAGAGACTTTCCACCAGGGACATTTTATTTCCCACAGGGGACTTGGGACTGTGATAAAAATTAATTCTCAGTCTAGAGCATGAGAGTAAGCGAGCCCAAAATGTGCATTCCCCCTCTTTAACTTTATTGAATTTAAAAAAGACTGAAATATTTGTTATGAAAATAAACTTACAAATGTATAGATAACATTACCCAATACATACTACAAATGCAGTTTGAAACTCGTAAATAATCAAAATTACACAAGAAGTAAAAGCTTTTTTTTTTCTTTATTTTCTTTTATTTTTTTTTTACTGTTCTTCCCTATCTCTGGATCTGATTTAGCCACTTCCTTTAGACCCCAGCAGATTTCTCCAACTCCTCTCTTCCTTTGCTTCCTGCTGTATTGGATTTTTCTCCCTTGTCCCCATCTAAGGTTGAAAAGCTGACTCAGGAAAATGGGATATTCTGCTCCAAGTTAGAACTGTAGGTCTATTCTGCATATACAGAACATCTTGCAAATAACCTGAGGGAACATGAGCCATTACTAGCACCTCTATTTTGTGTCCTTTGGAGGGACAATTTGCTGGTGTCCACAGTGCTGTTTTCTCCAGCTACTGCAGGTGATTTCACTCACTGTGGACAAAGAGGAGTCACTTACTATTCCTCTGGCTGTTAGTGGGGTTAAGTTTGGCCAAGAAACAGCTATCCATCCTACCTGTAATGGCAGACTGAGAAGAAGAGGCAAAAAACCTCCGTTGATCTTAGCTCTCCCTTGAGCTAAGATGAGCAGGAGAGATGACTTAAAAATTCAAAGCTTCTGTGTACATCACGACCTCATTGCTAAAGGGACTATTGGACTCTAAGTATGTGCTCTGTGGTTGCTGGGCCTTGCATCGCTGCTTCTGGAGGCTGTCTGAGGTAATGCTCTAGGCCAACTTTTGAACCAAAAAGAAAGGATTGCAGAATGTGTTTGGTGGTATGCTGTAAAATCCTGTGTTCCATACAATAAAACCTGCAGAAATGCAATTTTCTTCGTGGGTTCGCAACAGTTAGTTTTTGTTTTGCTTTGTTTCCTTGCGATGATACTGGCATATGGAAAAAGTTAGAGTGATAGACAAATCCATGTATCACATGTATCCCAGACCTTATGGTGGGATCGATCTGTGCCTGTGTGGATTGTCTCAACACGAACACAGAGCCCATGTGGACTTGTGTGAGCCATCCCGCACGTGTATGATTTATTTGTCTGAGGCTGTAGGAGCCGCAAGTCAGAGATATACACAGGCTTCCCCAAAATACACAACCATGTAAATGCACTCTGGCTAGATATGAGCTTGCTATTTCCATGCTTCAAGGTGATGAGAGGGGGTTCTCTATCCATTTCTCAGGAGATATTCATGAGATTTCTCCATGCTGTAGGGAGCCTGAATGAGCTCTGCAGATCTTCTGGGTAGGCACAAAAAACTCTATGGTATGAAATATTATCTGCTCTTATATATTTCATCCTGAGGGGATATTTATTCTTCCTTTGCTAGGCTGTCATAGTGTGGAGATTTACTGATAGCCGAGATCTTGCAGCCAAAACACTATTTGTTGGCTTATTAGTTTATTGCTAGTTGAGACAAGCACGGAGGAGTTCAGATATATTTTTATTTTAGTGTAGGACCATGAATAACTTTAATATAAAGCAGAGGTTTCCGCAGACACAAGTAAAGGCTGAAGAAATTGAAAAAAAAATCTATTACAAGGTTTTGAACTACAGTGGGACTGTCTTACAACGCTTAGTCATGTGCCTAAGCAAATGCTTACTTAGGTTTATTCACTCAGTGAAGTGCACATGTGGTCTGGAGCTGAGCTGCTCCAGGGCAATCAACAGAGTGAGATGGCAACTGAACTGTCACGTGGCCCCAGCTTGCCATTTCGGCAGCTTCAAGGGTAAGAAATAGTAAAGTAGTAACAATAAACCTTTCAGGGAATATCTGCATGCTTGACTAGTTAAATCATAAGTACATAAAACTACCCTGGTATGTTCTATCGACTTCAAAAAAACAAACCCGACAGGAAAACGCAAAAGGAGACAAAGTACACGGTACTTTTAACTACTAGTTTATTTTCTGTTTAGTCACTAGAAAGGAAATATGAACTTTCTGCACATTTTATAAAAATGAAAGATAAAAATGAATTAAGCAAAATCCCTCTGCTTTGTTACTGCCCACACTGGAGGAGTAAAGTGAAATGCTGTAATGTGATCAGAAGGGTGGCAAGTGTCCCTAACTGCTCATTTACAGATATAGGGACGAGTGTTTCCTGGGAGTGACTATGTATATTTTCTCACACCAGTTCTGGTCATTAGCTAGCACTGATGCTTTCATGAATGATATTGAAAGCCTATTTCTTTCTTTTAATGGTGCTTCTGGATTATTCCAATCCTCAGGAAACCGGAGGTACTTTAAATTGCAGGAAGCAGCTTTTAGATACACCTACACATGTCTGAAATTAGAAGCTCTTCAGGAATTTTGCGAATATGAGTACTTCTTTTTGCTAAAGGAGCCAAAAGCAATCTCTGCTTTGGTAGAGAAGGACTAGACAGATGGAAGAAACATCTCAGCTTCCGTCTACAACTCAATGTACATTTATGACAAGTTCCAGAAAACAGCTGCTGAAAGAAGCCTGTGTAGAACATACTGTGTTCACAGCTGCACAAATTAATACCACAATTCTCAGCATTTACATGTGTCCAATACTGGAAATCTTTAAGGGATCTGCAGTGCTAACAAAAAAGAGTTATCCCAGCTGAGGAACTGAAGCAGAAATACACAAATTGACTTTGTATCTCCTGAAAAGTGAAAGCTGTTTACAGACCAGCCACCAGGCTACCTTGCCTCACTGTGCCAGGCTGCCTGCACCATCAGGATATTGTATAAATCTGCTTCCAAATTTATCTTCCTCATTAAAGTAGGGGGTAATAGTGGGATGGGGAATAATGGGATTGGGAGAGGAAAACAATCCTTTTCTCCACTCAGTTATAAAGCAGAGAGGGGTTCTCACCTCTCACCTTACCTTAGTGCTGGTGAGCTTCCTCATAGCCCCTCACATTTCTACTCAACTGGTGAAGTGAGTTTTCCACCTGTCCACTCTTGTCTCATCCTCCTGGATCCTTATCCACTCACTTTGTGTGTTCCTGGACCTGTTTCTAGGAGATACCCCTAGGGAGTCTGACAGGAGTCTGACTAACCAGTTCCAGGTTAGTCTAAACACAAGGTTCAACTCAGGCCGCCACAGTAACACAGTTAGTGTCTTTGGATTCTCCTTCCCACAACTCTGAGTCAGAGGCACCTGTCTGAACTGTTCTTTGTCAAGTAATAAGCATGCAAATGGCAAAACTGAAATGAAATTAGAAGCTGGAAAGCGTACCTGTGATAATTTGTTGATAAAAATGTTTTGTCATTTTACAGGACTACAAATTTCATACCTATCTGCACCTTTCTTTGTGAAACTGAAAGACAACTGCCAAGTCTTGTATTTCTACAATACAGCTACTGATAAAAGATTTCCTATGATTTCATTTCTGATTGTTATTATTGAAAGAAAACTATACAAGACTACAAGAAATCTATGGTGGGAACACTGCCAAAAAAGCAGTGTAAGAGGCTATTTCACAGTCATGGGTATTACACTGGTGACAGACATAAAGAGTCAGTCTCAGGAAGCAATACTTTGAAATCCTGAAATCTGATGTTACAATGGCTTACAGTAGCAAATCAGAGGAATAGAGGGCATTTGTGGGACAGATGTGTGCCAGAAGACAAGATTGAATTTAATGCCTTGACTGTTTTGGATCTTGGAAGAGTAGGAAGTTGATGTGAAAACAGGTTGGTCTAAACCTCTTTTCCCATGTACCATTTAATTTCATTCATTTTGGAGGAGCTATTGCAGATTTTCACCAATGTAAGATCAGATCGTGGCCTTATCACTTCTTAGCCTAGTTCTACAGAGTCTTATAAAGCCTCCCTGCTAATGACCTTCTCATAGTTTTTCTTCAGTATTCTGAAGATTATCATGAAGTCTGAAAAAACAGTGACTTATCCTGGATAGCACTGGTCAGAGATATTTTGTATCTCATAAGAATGGTAGAGAATTATACAAAAAAATGCTGACATCAGAAAAAAATGTTGGTTAACTCCAATCTGTTCAGAGCACATAAAACAGAAATTACTTCAATATCCAAGAAAAATCCATTTTGTTAGGAGCTACACCAGTTTGGTAATAAGTGCTAGACAAAACTCAATTTCAGCACTGAGATACTAGATGTTATAATGGGAGTTTTTATTGACTGTCCAATGTAATCATCCCTTTCAGATGGTTACCCAAGCTTTGCCACCAGACCACAAAGTCTCCTCTCTTTCTGCAATGCTGTGGCACCAGAACACTTTTCTTTTCAACTTCCCTATTACAGTCACCTGTACCTGGTCCATCACAAAGGGGCACTTTTTTACTGTGGAGAGGAAGGTGTCTGCTCATGAAACAGAGATGGGGAAATTCCCTCATCACAGCACCTGTGTTTACCTCTTTACCTCTTCCGTCCAGCAAGAGGAGCAGTCAGATGTGTGTGTCAGGTTAGCAGCAGGCCAGGATGAAGAGTTTGGCTGCTTGGGTAGCCTCATTCCTTGCCTGAAGAGCTGTTCCTGCTCTCTTCTAAGGAGACAGCAGTGAGATGGATGAAAACATCTCATGTGCATTTGAACTAAGAGCTGATAGCTGGATTGCACTACCTGTATAATGTGTTAGATGATAGCAAGTTACTTGATTAATGAGCGAATGCATAAAATCTAGATGTTGGTGTGAAACTACTTAAGCTAGGAACTCCTAAAAAGGATTTTTTACCCTTGCCTTCAGGATTTAGTTTACATTCTCTGAGCTTGCTCAAATGTTAGAGCCTGGTAGTATTAGCTCCTTGTCTTTTATTTGATAATTTAGTGGCCAAGACACACTGATTCCGGTTAAGAAATTGATGTCAACTCTGTGCATAAGGCGTCAAGTTCAATTCCTTTTTCTCCCTGAGAAGATTTGAATCTAACACTCAAAGTCTTTCTCATAAACATATATTCAAAGTAATAGGCTATTAAAAATGTTGTGGGATAATTAGAAACATGCCCCAAATCGCTCAGGTTAAAAGATTTCCTCAGTGAACTCAAAAGTACACTGGCTAGGGAGAGGGTATGACTCTAGAGTTTATTGCTGAGATTGCTTTCAGAAAGGGTCAACAAACACATGCATTTTACATTACGTGTTCTTTGGAGAAGATCTACAATTGGACAGATGAATGCTTTGGGTAGTAGACTATAGAGTCATATTTCTTTCCAGTCTTTTCAGTCTTTCTATATATTATTTATGCCATGAAAAGTGTAATTCTGCTGGCATCAGACCTTTGGAGCATCCCCTGTAGAATAATCCACCCTGCAATAGGGATGATGATGCAGGTTCAGATCCCTTTGCTGTCTAGTGTGAGTGCTCCAGCAGCTGCCTGGATGATTTAGTGAGCTCGGCAGAAGCACTGGCTCATCTGGCTGCACTTTGGGCACAGTGCAATCTTATATGTGTATCTGGAGAATGCCTTTTTGATCAGGATTTGCTGAGAAATGGCAGGAATCCTAAGATCATGGATCCTGAGGGATTTACTCTATTACTGACTTCCATGTTATGTTCTGAGCCTGGGAATGCTTACAAGCTGATTCAGCTTATGAAACTTTCCTGTTGGGAATTAGATATCTCCAAGTGATTAGGGACTTCCAGGATTAGGCAAAAAAAGCCAACCCGGTGTTTGAAAAGCCCTATTTGAATTAATTAAGTCTCTTTACAGATCATCCAAAGGAGACCGTAGAGTAACTTTTACAACCCACTAAAGACCAATGCGTTTTAATGACATTTGACATGCATGTTTATAGGATTGAGCCTCGTTTCATAAAGTTTATTTTTATATTGTTCATGTATGAGAACTACTTTTCAGTACTGAAAGTTTTGCAGTAGTATAATAATTAATATGCCTTATGGTAAAAAGGCAGCTGGGACAGATATTTACTGAAGTTGTCTTATTTTTTAGGGACGAAATAGCTTAGTAAAAGCTTTATTTTTCTATATGCTACCAGGTACAAAGAACAAGCACAGAAATTAAAAATAAAATCGAGTGAAGAATACCATACCTGACGACTTTGTTATGACTGATTGTAACAAATTCTGGCCCTTATTCATACCATTGAATATATGGGATGATATACAAGTATTGAAATCCTTCAATTTTTTAGAAAAACTCAGACTGTATATCTAATTGAATACGTGCTATTCTTTGCTGTAACTGATACTTTTTTTAAGTGTGCACACATTTTGTGTGTGCTCCTTAAAAGAAAAGTTGTTTTATTTTTTCCTCCGGTCATATTCCAAGATCACAAATTAAAAATAATGGTTTTCATAATTGCAAGGAGTAAAACAAGATTTGCATCCCAATGTACCTATTGATAACATACATTTACTACCCAGAAATTCAAGGCTTTTCTTCAGGTTGTGAGCTACTTCTGTCTTCACAGGAACGCTATCTTGCTCCATGGCATTTATTGTTAATACCACACAAGCACTTATTCTACAAAACGCAATAAGTAAATAAACAAATACTTTTGTTATATTAACTTGGTACTGTTTGGAGACCTAAGCTCCGTTGGAAGGAGCTGACAAAAGCATTCACCCAATTTTCATCTTACAGCTTAAATGACTGTAATATGAGTTGCAGCTGCTCGGCTCTTCAGCATGCCTCTCTCTGCCTGATGTGTGCTTTAAGAGGCCATGGCACATCCTGCTGCACACGTTCAGTTTCTCTACCTTTGTGCTGCAGTTCTTTGCTCTGTAAAAATGTCCTTCTCGGCACACACAAGCAGCTGCTGAAGGAATTGCTTCAGACGGCGCATGAGAGAATGGATGGCATCACCACCAGGCAGACTCCAGGAGCCTGAGAGAGCAGAAGCACCAAAGGAGCTGACGTGAGAAACAAAAATACCCGCAGGTGAGACTGAAAAGCCACTGCAGCCTCTTGGGTTGTAGACCTATGGGCTGTATTATGCTTAGCTTGAAAGGATTCACCTTGAATTATGGGATGATTATATCGCAAAAATGATGCCAGCAGTTTTTTTTCTTTCTTTTTTGACTCGCTGATGAATCAATGATTTTTTGCAAAAGCCACAAAATGATTCTGGAGAGAGTTATTTGTACCTCTGCGAATTTCATTGTCAATTGTTAAGTTAATTAATTAAAAATCCTGATGCACACAGACTTCAGAAATGTCTATAGCTAGCTAAGTTATCCATGTAGTGCCTCAGTGCTTTCTGAAAATCGGGCTGAGAAGCCAAACATGCCCAAGCTGATACTCGCTAGTTAATTTGCAGACTTAAATCTAACTATATTTTATTCTAATCATTTGTAGTGAGATATTTACTCTGAAAGAGTCCTAAAAGCTCCATGTGAAACATACACAGTTATTTCTGCTAGTGCTCAGGCTTTATTTCAGGCAGGTTTTTTTGCATTGCGCTAGCCATGCAGCGATCTGTAAAGGGAACCTACTCTGATACAGTTTGAAAAGTGCATTTTGTACTTGGCTCTCCCTTTGATCGAATTAATCTGGGCTTTTTTGTAGTTCTAAATGAGGCCTATGGGCTGACAATGTAGCTGTTTAAAGGGGATTTTAGGGGATAATAGCCAATGCAAATAGTGCCATGAGAATGGCAACTTGCTTTTGCACTTTCAATCACATAATAACAGCAAAGAAAGCTTTTAAAATGAATTGAAATTTTGTGGCATGCCATCTGGGATTATTTGGGGAAACAGTTCTGAATACTATGGTTGTGTAAAAGAATGGTACTATGGGGCACTCTTAAGCTGACATGTTTCAGATGGCACCCTTATGCTAACTGCTGCAAAGTTGGCTAGCATTTTTTTTTATTATTTTCTTTCTCCTGGATTATCTGCAAAAAATTCTCTTTGCTGGTATTTGGGCCTGAAAAACTTTTCTATTGTTAAAGAATTCAATTCAACCCCCTTGCAGCTGCTGATCCTTTTATTGTTCCAAACGTTATGTATACGGTCTCAGATGAATGTAGCCAAGCCTTTTAGTGCCTTAATAGGTGTCTGTATAAAGGTCATTTATTCTGCAGTACTTGTTTTAACAAAAGTTTATACACAAACAACAACTACAGCTAAAACATTCACATTAATCAATGCTCCTTGCAGTGTAAAATGCCAGAAAAAAAAAACCCAAAAAACAACAGCAACAAAAAACTAACCGGAGAAAATATATCCAAACATGAGAACTGTTTCTGTGTTATACTGTGAAGTGGCATTTATTTTAGTCTCCATCTTTGAAAGCTGTATGAAAAATCATTTCAAATCTGGTCTGAACTAGGATTGATGATTCCAGATTTTTCAAACAAGCACTGTTTTGATGAGGTCACTGAAAGGTTTGATGCACAGGAATGGGTGGAAATGTGGAAAATATATATATCTCTGTTCCCTGCTCTAATTAGTTTTGGAAGTAAGCTTTAGGCCAGCCAGTACCTTGACATTTCAGTTGAGGTAGCTGCCTTCTTTCATTTTCTCTTTGTCTTGGCCTTAGCTCTGACTGACTGCCTTTATAAACAATCCATGAGGAATTAGAGTATGCTTAAGTCAGGTATTTTAGATGAGAAGAACTGAGTGCACTCGCTTGGCAAGTAAGATTTTCCTTCATATAGAAGTATTAAAATGCCATCTGTGAGCTTTAGGAATGGAAGTTATGCCCATGGAGAAATTTAATGTGAAGTTATAACAGATGTTATCTTGTAATTTAAAAATTTCCGGTAAGTGGGGATATCTGAGCAGAGGTTTCTTTGCTAGAAAGAGCTAACTTTTCTGGAGTTAGCTCTATCAACACATGTAGTGAGATCTGATTCTGACTATCTATGTATACAACTCAGCTGAACAAAAATCCAGGAGAGACAGAAGGTAAAAAAAAGTTATAGTGATGGTGAGGTATAGGAAAACCTGTAGTTCAGTGCATGAACTACAGTGTGGGAACATGAGGACCAGGGCCAAAATATCCCAACTACTTGACCTCTGATAGAAGAAAATGCACAGTAAGCTGTGCTTCCTTGATTGCTGCTTTTGTCATTCTTGTGATTACTAGGTCTTGTTCTGATTTCTAAATGTTGTGTGATTTTAAAATATATAATAACTAAGCTATTATTGCTGCTGCCAGAGCATTGTGTTGTGTAAAAAGCTTAGAAACCAATTGTTCCAGCAGAGGTCTGAGAGAATTGTTGTGTATTCTGCTGTGTTGATCATTTGATCAACCACTGTGGGCTCCGTTAGATAGGTGAAGAAATTGTACTGTCAAGGACTGCAATGAGAATACCCTGTCTCTCATATCTCAGAATCTTAGCTAGAGCAATTCAGTAGCTCTAAAATGTTAGCTGTAAGACAGAGACAGTCTGTTTGAGGCTACATCATGCAGGACTTTGCAGAGTACTGTCAGTTCCACTACACCGTATGCAAATAGATGGAAAGCGCAATGTTTGGAAAGTTGGTGTACTGTGTACCTCACAGCTGGCACCACCAACCTGGGGGGCAGGCACACACTGCTCCAGCTGTAGCTTCCAGGTGGTCTTCAAAACTAGCCACATGTATAATGCATTGTAATAATCCCATTTGGCGTAGGCATAGGCACAGCTAGCTGCATCTAGGTCCTCATCCAAGAGAAATGATAGCAATATTGCCCGAGATAAGGTGTTAATGCACTTGATGCAGGATATGACCAGTAAAAATCCCAAATCTCAATCCCCAAATCCTGCTTTCTTTCCTAGGTAAATCCCGTTGCTATAAATATTCCAAATATTACAGTGACAATGATACAGTGGACCTGGAGGGGATGCACAGACCATGGTGTGGCGCTGCAGAGCAGCTGCAATTCCGTGGGCTACAAAACAGTGTGAGGAGGTGGGAGATGTGGTGATTGAAAGTGGAGGGAAGGGATTTCCTCCTTCTCGTAAATCCTAAAAAAAAAAAAAAAAAAGGAAAACGAAATGAAAATGATGCTACCTATGCTACCTATTGTGGAAGGATGGATCTTTCTTGTATCTTCCACAGAATTTTTCAGCTTCCACTTTAGAGTTCAGTTCCACTTTAGTCCTCTTTGAAAGATGTGATTCAGTAGGCAGTGATCAGAACTGATCAGCTGCTTGGCAGGGTCTGGCTACTCTGAAAAGCAGTGGCTCCTGTCCAGCATATGTCCTGCTGCTTGCAGGAAATCAAGGAGAGGAGCATCTCACACCAAATTCTGCATGACCCTGAGCAGGGAGTACGGCTGTGTTTGCTGGAAGAGGGCTGTTAAGGCAGATCATGCCAAGTCACTCTACTTGGATCTGCATCAGACTATGCATTTAGAAACTCAAAGAGAAGAGCAAACCTCTCAAGTGAATAGGTTTTGGATTTCAGAGAAGGAATCCTTTCACTGGGCTTCTGCTGCAAGGGAAGTTGTGACTATTAAAATAAATCACAGGATATTTGGGCTGTTCTATACAGATTTTATATAATGCTTCGCTTAGGGTGTACTTGCTTTAAAACTAGAAGAGCTTTCAACAGTATCAGCATATATTATGTCAATGGGAATACAGTTACAATGGACAGAAAAAAGAGTTGTACCATCAAGAAGCAGGATTCTCT